>RDPX01000031.1:3189647-3359287 GCA_003991215.1 Morbakka virulenta
GGGAAAGAGAAAGGGAAGGGGAAGGGAAAGGAAGGAAAGGGAAAGAAAAGGGAAGAGAGGGGAAGAGAAGGGAAGAAAAAGAAAGAAAAGGGAAGGGAAGGGAAGAGAGAAGAAAAGAAGGGGAGAGGGGAAGAAAAGGGAAGAGAGGGGAAGAGAAGGGAAGAGAGGGGAAGATAAGGGAAGAGAGGGGAAGATAAGGGAAGAGAGGGGAAGATAAGGGAAGAGAGGGGAAGATAAGGGAAGTGAGGGAAAGAGGGGCAAAACGGAAGGAGGAAAGCGTTGGGGAAAAGCATTAATAAAACAACTCAACCAGTACAAAAATACACAAAAGAGAAAGGTAATCTTACTATTTGGTTGTTGTGGCTGCTGTTGTACATTGCTTCCTTGTGGCATTGGATTTGTTTGTCTTTGCTGTTGCTGTTCTTGCTGCTGTTGTCGCTGCTGCTGTTGATGAAGTGCAGTAGGACTAAGTACATCCATTCTGCATGTTGGGCAGGACTGTTGTCTTTGAAACCATGAGCGTAAACAATGGGTATGGAATATGTGATTGCAAGGCAGTTTTTTCCCCACAAACATTTCGTCTCGACAAATTATGCAAACATTGTCAACTTGTGAAAGTTCCTCTGACGTGGCATCCGGATAGCTTAAAATAAATATTGATGATAAAAATTGCAATTATTTATAACACCTTATCAAATTATCATGGTTTATTTGATTTCCCAAATAACCTATTTCCGCTAAGAAATATATAAGTACTGTTTCACTTCAAGAGGAACCTAACTGGTTGTCGTTTTACTTCTGTTGTAGAAAACAACTACAAAGATAAATTTGCAATTCCAGGCTTTTTGTACTGACCTTAGTGATAAGGTCAGGGGAGGGGGGGCAGATATGATGAAATGCCAGTGTAGCAGCAAAGATTAAAACGAAACATATGGTAGGGTCTGCATAACGGCATTGGGAGCAAATCATTAAATAATATGAGCCTAGCTCCGAACTAAAAAAACATAACACGTGAGCTTCCCCATTTCACAATTCCTTTTACTTTTCATCAAGAATTAGTGAAGACATCTTTTCAAGCTACCTTTTCGAAATAAACCAAAATACAATAAGCTGCTTCTCTAGGCTCTTTTATATAGCTTATCTCAAGTATATCTCAACCAACTATGAATTTGAACTCAAAGAAAACTAGGTGTAGTGTGCAATGGAAGACTGGGAGTATTGAATTTTAAACAAGCAGTTCACTTGAAAAGTGTGTTTGCACAATTAGTAAACACTAATTACAAAATCCACCGAGTGAAAAATTTATGAGTTTAGTGTTTAACAACAACTTCTCTGTGTGTGTTGGGGGGAAGGGGGTGCATCCTACTTTATAGACTTAACAATAAATTAGCCAAACTTACACACTATTCATATACGCTATAGCTCTTCTTGAATAAACAACATCGGTTAGCGATTTCTTGAATGCCCTGATGTGAAAAAAAGAAAAAAGAAAATCCTAATGCAATTAAATGACTTTTATTAGGAGAAATATCAATATGTAAGTATCCATCAAAGCTAAAATTCTTTAAATTTTCTCAAGTTTTCAGAATTCAAGAAAAAAATACTAGCAATAAATACGTAAAATAGCACCATGCTACTGTATGAACAACTCCCAAAGTAAACTGAATGGTAGAAGGGAAGCTAAAATCCAATGATAGTAGACACGCGAAAACAGTTTAAGCCCTGTCAACAATGACTGCTAAATAATAAAATGTTAACTGGCACTCCACCCACAAATATACTTCCCGGTGGATATGCTTGTTGAAGTCACTTTTGAAAAACTGAGTACCATAGTTCCTTTAACATGTCTTACAAATCCTCTGCAAGTCCTCCCCAAGACTAACTCTAGATTAGATTTAAGAATCACACAGTTGTGAAAATAGCGGCATACACTTTTTCTTTAATTGCAGTTTTTCAGGGGGGAAGGGAGGGGGAATAAACCAATTGTTTAAATGTGCAGCTAATATCCATCCATTAAAAAATACTATCCATGCTTACATCCGGCTGGGCTTACTTGACTTGCGTTTTACGTCCACCTCTACTCCATTAAGTATGAATGCTAATTTTTCCATTCCACGCCCAGAAAGGAACCAAAGCTCGTCGCCAAAATTACCAGACTATTATAACAAAATTCAGTTTGCCGACTTTAGAGACTGTCATTTCGTTTTAACTACACTCCGGGAAGTTCTGCACTACATATTTTAAAAAGCTGTAACAACCCATATTTGTACGCCACATCCTGGGTGGTTCCGGTGGTCAACAAACGAAAAAATATTAAAGGCTTTAACCTCGGTAGATTTTATTCCCTCTTTTTCTATCTTATTCTGTGGGGGTTACCAATTCAAATCCCTAAACACAATACGGGAATACGCCCTTAAAAAAAATAAAAAAGCGACAGGCCACGAAAAACAAACTTTAAAATATGGGTGACTTGATGTCTGTCCGAAACCTGACACGAGAAACTATTTGGTTACGTTGCTTAAAGCAATCATATTCGAAACAGGAAGCGGGGATCACAAGAAAGGGGTAAATGGGCTAAAAAACAACACATTGTTACTCCTGTAAGTTGATTAGATAAATCACAATAAACCAAACCTATTTTTAGCAATCTGTGTGTTAAATTGCTAGGATTCTGAAACCTTTTCACAAACTTTTTAGGAATCTAATTGGGAAAAATGTATATCAAAATGAATCCTGTATGTAATTGCACAAACTGTTATTCGGTCGATTACACTACTAAGTACAATACTACTTCTCTCCTGCTTCACTTACCTCAAGGCCAAATACATTGGACGAATAGCGAAAAGTGGAAATGTGTGAACTTTGATCATTATTGCGACGAAGATACAATATAAGACAACTTTGAAAAAGCCTGTCAATAAAAGGAAGAAAATACAATGCGACAGAAAACGCGGGTGCTGGATTAATACCTAAATGTAAAGCTGCAAAAGGCCAAAATATCATGAAGGAACTATGATGAAATGGAAGTGATTTGGGCATTGATAGTACTAATCAACTCCTCAGCAATGGGCTATAAAAACTCCTCCCATGCTAAAGAAGTAAGATAGGGCCAGCAACCAGGAGGTGGCAAGAGAAGAGCTCATTGTTTAGAATGGTATTTGGTGACCTTGGATTTGACGAGTTCGCCTAAATTCGATAAGAATGCAATAACGCTGTAACTGATTCCGTATTCCACCTCCTGGCAGTTCGTTAAGGAGTATGAATGGAAGGGAATAGCAAATTGAATTCTTGTGGCCAATTTGAAGACTAGAGCGGTTAAAGAATGAAATCCCTCTCTCAAACGGGCTTGCAATGATAACAGTTTTGTATATTTCATACTGAAGCGTAGACTTTTTCGAAATATTTTTTAAATAAATTGATTAATAAATAAATAAGCGCGGGTATCACAAATGATTCCTAGCGCCCCCATTCATTAATTTCCTAAGCCTATAACGACCAATTGTTCACAACAAGTTTAATGCCATACATCACTTACTTTGATTTCTTAAGTTGCTGGAAAACTATATTTCTTGATGGCGCTGAGGTCTGGCATGAAAATGTGGTGTTGTATGTCTACTGTTTAATTTACTCAATTTGTTTTCAGGTCCCAGTGATCTAATCTTTGAAAGAATCTTGAACTTGCTCGCGACTCTCTGGCTACCCTAGCCGTCTAACTACCTGTTCCTCTTTCTGGTGTTAAGTGCCCCATTTTGGTACCCAAACGGTTCAACAGTTGCAATATATGAAAATGAGAATGTGGAATTTCAGAGAGTTCTCTTTCAAACAACGCTTCCCTGGGGGCAAGGTCATCTTCAAAGAAGTAAATTTCAAACAACAGTTCGTGTGACATAATTAATTTCAAAGAATTGGTCCGTTTGGCACCGTTCGGCTACCAAAATGACCTCACTTTCGTTCATTTCTGCTTAAAGTTGAAAATGAGTAACTTTGTACCAGAAAGAGGCACAGATGGTCAGACAGTTGCCAACAGGCTTTTTACGTGGTCACTATCCACACAGATCACAACTTTAAAACGGGACATGTCTGGGCAGTTCCTTTTGTCATATGGAGGGCCAATAAGCCCTCATGGGAATACTATACTGTATATATAAACTCTACCAATCCATGGCCTGCGCATATTCATGTGATTAAAAAACTTTTTTTTTGTTTTAACGTCATTTTTCCGCATTAATTGGGGCTCAGACGGTGGCCTTCACAGGGGCATGGATTTGGCAGTGAGGAAATTCTTGGCCGGATGCCCTTCCTGACGCCAACCAATGGCTTTTTCTTTTGTGAATTTCCAAAGTCGCTCGCTCGGGGAATCGAACCCGGAATTCTTGGTTTTCGGTGCAGTTGCACTAACCATTAAGGCACGGCTCCTGATTAAAAAACAACATCAACCAATGCAATTCTTTGGCGCCTGTAACGGCATGGTACAATATGTAAATATTTGTAACTTTTCATTTTTTTTACGTAATGCAAAAAAATCAATGAGGTTTTGAAACGGGGTGAGAATTTGGACAAGAATGTATCGTCCGGTATATCGAGGGGCCTCCTTTCGTTTTGAAATAACTTTTATGCTTTAAAACTGCAGTTATTTTTAGCTAATTAACGAATGAAATTATGTGTCATGTTCCTTGTTCCAAGAACAACAGTCATTCTGTAATACATGTCAATCGACTTGACAAATGTTCTCACTTCTAAATAACAAAAACTTACAGTTAAAAACTCTGGGCATGTTTTGTTTAGGCTATTTATAAAATGCTGAGAATTTAATATGTTTGTACAATAAAACAATCTGTGTTAAAAGGTAACGTAACTTTGCTAGGTATATGATAAGATACAAGATAAACCTATGTTTACAACATGCTGTTTGTCGCTACTTCTTTAACTAAATTAAAAAAAATACAGAATATGCTTACAATCTCTACATGATTTTGTGTTTTTCAAAGAAATCTTTCTCTTAGAAACAAAAATTACAACAAAAAGATAAACCGGTTGCTAAACACTCTGCTTTGGGTTGGAAAAAATCTGCATTTCGTGTCACCAATTGTTGTATGGATTAAATTAGAAAAAGGAGAGAATCATATTCCAATCTTCCCCAGCAACCATAAATGAAAAAAAATGTAATAGGTATGCTCTCTGACTGGCATCTTGGTTGCAACATGAGCCATAAAATTATATTGGGTCAACAAAATAAGACTTGTATCATTTGAGATTACGAATTATGAAATGCATGGAAATTTCAGGCAGAAAATACCCCTGGAAAGCACTTGAACATTACAAAGAGAAAAAAATTACATAATTACATAATTATATAATTTCTTTACTAAGACAAAATGACATTGTTCTGGTAAGGTCCCAACCAACTTTTACCATGAAAAAGCCAGTCAAGACCTAAAGTAATCAAAATTAAAACTGCGTTTCACAAAAAACAAATTGACTAAAAAATCCCCCAAATTGATTCAATTATCTTGGTAGTCGGAATTCTGACCCCACTGCAATTCACCATTCACTACCCTATTAAAAAATAAAAATTTTAAGACAAGGTAACAATTTTGTGGAACATGTTCTATCAGTATACAAAGGTTGTACTAGTTACTCACCTGTAACTAATTCTGTATATAAGAGGTAAACAGTTTTATTTTCCCATGGGTTTTCCCTCTGCAAATCTATGGTATGCAGAACGTATTTCATCAGCGTGGTTACTACCACTGTCAGCAATATGGCGTACTGTTTCATAAACAAATTTAAAAATTAGCCTGGTTGAAATGTCAACTGAGTAATTAAGATGCAATATAATATGCAATATACGTGGTAATACAAAAGCAACAAGAATAACTATTCATACAAAAAAATGTCAATATTAGCTTCCAGTTATCTATTTGGGTTATGTAGGCGTGGGAAACCTAAAATTGCTCATTAATATCTTGCCATCGGCAATACTAAATCATCTTTGCACAAATACAGTATTCCAGTGCACCCCCGCTTTACTACTACGCAAACCCAATTCATAATTTTTCTATTAGGTAGCAAAGTGCTTTTCGTCTTTTTGTAACTTATTGCTTAAATAATGTTAATACCATAGATGTAAGAGCTTTATCAAGTCTTGAGTTACAAGCTTACGACTCAAGACATGATAAAGCTCTTACATCGGCTTCCTCTGAGTCCATAAAGTTTAGAATTTTCAAAAAGTTGATACCGTCAACACATAAATAAGTAATTAAAAAAAGCAAAAATGGATCTGTGGACACTTGCAACTATTTTATTGTTCACAGAGAAAAAAAACTGACTAAAGTTGCTTTTTAATGCGTACATATAAATGCTTCTGCTACAACCAAATGTGTGAAGTGATCATTTCAGAATATTTGTGGCCAAAATGAGAAATGTAAAGCAGAAGAATATCTACCTGACTTCTCACTTGATTGATTATAGGGCGAGGGACCATTCAGATGTCGCCTAGTTGTGTTTAAGACAAGTTAAAGGATGAAAGGAACAATTCAAATCTAGAGAAAAGTTTAATCATCGACCTTTACTGAGTAAACTGCTTAAACAACCTACAATTCTAGCATAAGCAACAAATAGTAATAAATTCCACCCCGTCCGGCAAATGAGGAGGAATGTCAGAAAAACTCTTATTATCCCAACGTTGCAAAGCATTAGAAAGGGAGAAATATGAACGGCAAGATACATATCTTCTCTAAAAATGACAGGTTTTTCACTTAAAGCAAAAAACAAGTTCCTTGGTATAACATTTTATCTTGAAAATCAAGGCGATGAAATCCTCCGATAACCTTAAAAAACTTCATACCCATATCAACTCAAGCTTATCTTACAACAGTAACAACACTGCTGATTTCTGAGTATCAATTCTATCCGTAACAGTTCTGTTAAGAATATGTGTAAAGCTCCCCTTTCCCCTGTAGAATGCTATTATTAGTTAAAATACACGAGAAAGACAGTATATACGCCTTAAAACACAACTTTATATTTAATTTTTAACCTACCAACGATACAAATTACTTTCATATAGCAAACAAACATTACTGATTTTTAATTACCTCAATAGAATGGGGGTATTAGATAGTAAATTAAGTCTCCAACACTAGCGTAAACAAATTACCTCAAATCCAAACACTAACTGTACAGAGGCACCACTTTTTATAGTACTTCTAAAGGCATGGTGAATCAATACGGAATCCATTAAGCCAAGAAATGTAAGTAAACCTATGTACAATAGAAATTCAATAGGTTAAAATACTGGGCGATTAGCTTCCAGAACAAAAAGAAGCTAGCGAATAAAATATCGCTTACGTACTTTTCGTTTACGTCTTTCTTCCATACAGCCTGGTCCCGAATCAAAGCAGGAAAGCAGGACAGTACTGAAGACTTCCTTGCCTTGATGTGTTTTTATGACAAAAGTCCAAAGGTTTTTAATGAGTATAAAGCGTTTGCATTTGGAGAATTTAATACCATATCTCCCTGTAACAATGTACATTAGCTTATCACCAAGCTATGACTCCTCTAAAACGTTAATTTATTGTGGTGTTACAAAGTTGTATATAAACTCTTTAGTAATATCCTGTTGATACTAATATGCATCAACAGTTAATGCTTAGCCATAGGAAACTTCTCTTCCTTCAATTCTCTTTGGTTCACCATCTACAGTGTAACTTTGATTGCAAGGAAACTGTTTTTATTGAATATTCCAATAATCTGACTAACATCTCAAACTCCCTTACAACGGAGCTAGCAAACTCATTATGAGATACTCTATACCTGGAGAGCCTTGACTTAACCGATGTTTGGGTTTTCTCAACATACTTTCCAGTCTGTATCTTGAAAAAAAGGCTGTTGATCTCCATGAAATCAAGAAAAAAACTAATCATAAATCTTACAAGAAAGATATATTCTTAACATGCGTTTCACATAAAAACTCTACTTAATCAAAACTTGTTTGCACAATGACCTCGAAGAAAGGTAAAGAAACCAAACCAATTTCTTACAATAAATTTTTTTTAGGTATATTGCTTACAATTTTGTAAATACTAATCTTTGCAACCGTAAGTATATTAATATGGAATAACTATTGCTTTGTGAAAAAGCTGTTGATGAGTCCCCGTATCAAATGGCCATTACAAAAACTGTTCCCGTTTGACTTAGGAATAATTAATAATTACTTTTTCTTTTTCATCCTTTCTCATACCATGAGACTAACCATTTTTGACCATCTAAGCAATGAACTTCACATCATCTGACTGACAAATTGCAAATAGTCAACAGTTTTAGAAAATCTATTTCAATTTATTTGAAGCTTATCAGGGCTTTATATGACCAACCTAAAACGTAAGAATAACAAATTCCCCTGTAAATCGTCTGCTTTTCATATGTTCTATTGTTTTCCAAATTTGATACCTTTTCTGCCAAGTTTTAAATGGATCTATATTGAGAACAGAATATGCATTCCTTGTCACTAACCTTTCTTTAGAAGTCTACATTCCTAAATGACTAAAAAACAACTAAAAACACACTGATTAAACAATATATTTAATTAAATTTCAGTTAAGGATAAAGCTGACCACAAAAATTATGTAAAATGATTTCAATATGGTTTTAAAGGCCTTAAAACCATTACTAATTCCTCTTTCATTACTTAGGAAATACTCATTACCACCACAGCCACACAATTGAGTCCATATCCTGCTACAAGGCTGGGTGCCACACTTTGAAAATTCTATTTGAAAAATGTAGAATTATCTCATCTGACACCCGCTTTGCCTTGACAATTGAATAAACACCACTACCATGTATTTCACATTTTCCGATTTCAATTTAAGAAATGGAGTAGGTCACTGAAATAAGATAAGTTCCCAGTTGGACTATTAATTTAAATAGCTGGATTAGAATTTTTTCTTTTACATCTCATGAATCTTTTTTGTTCCCTTTTACTAAAATGTCAAGGTACGGGCAGCTCCTGTTGCTGGTTTCACCATTTAATTTACAAGATATAATTTTGTTTTCATAGTAATACATCCCATTCTAAACATCCAAATTATATTTCTAATTTAAAATTCTAACACAAAGCTCACAGTAAAGAGTAATCCCAACTACTTGACAATAATACACTGATACAGAGCTAAAGATTTTAAAATGTATTCCTGGATATTCAAAATCCAAATCAAATATGTAGTGAGTGAATTGGGACAATTTTTGTCACCTGAAAGGTCCACAATGCACTCAATGCTACAACAACATGTTTATTTATTTAGCATTTATCCATCTTTATCTATTTCTCAATGCTTCAAGAGAAAACAAATTCAAAAAGCCAACTCACTAATTGCTCTAATGTGAAACCGTAGTGTAATCCAAGGACTTCTTTCCATCTAAAATAAAGCAGAAGTATATCTTCAAATAAAGTATATTTAAGTTGAAAGCCCAATAAAAGTGCACAGGGTTACATAGCATCCATAGCTTCCCTCTTGTTTAATTCTGCTTATCTAATATAATGCCATCTCTCTGATGACTTTCTTTGATCACAATGAGATAACAGGCCAGTATCACATTCTGTTGCCTGCAAACACTGTTGATGTCATTAGGGGTTCTGTGGGTCACAAAGGTAGTGAAGCCTGTATCCCATCATAGCTACCATGAAGAACTATAGGGTCTTCTTTATATTTGTAACAAAACCTTTGAAACATCTTGCTTCAACAGGCCTTTAAAATTCAAGGTTGTGGTCTCTTATTTACCCAAGGCTCTGTGTTGACACAATTTAAATGTTATGCAAGTACTAGATACTTTAACTGGAAAAAGTAACTAAAAAACAATCATATGAGTTCATTTACATCAGTACCATTGAGAAAAGGAGACCTATATATCCTTGACAAAAAGTACATTTAACATTACTTGTATGAACTTGTTTTGAAATGTCTGCCTTTAAATATCCACAAGAAAATGTAAGAAAATGGGCATATGCACACTTTTCTTAGCCCTTGCACATTGTATGGTACAGGTCTCTTCTACACCATAGTATGTACACAAAGAAATACCTAACTTTTTCAATTTACCATTGTTGATCTTGTTAAGGCTTTTAGTCATATACCTTGCAACACAGTGGTATGCAAGGTGGTAAAAACCAGTGCTGATGGGTTACTACCCATGGTATTATTATATCTGCTTAGTTAGTTAGTATACTCTGAACTTTGAAGTCAAGAATTTCAATCAAAGCAAGCTATTCAAATTTCCAATGAAGTATTCAACTTACCATTCCAACTAAGTCTAATATGTGAAATCAGTTAAATAAAAAGTACTTATGAATATAATGACTCTTTTCAGGGGTGCAATTTCTCTCCGTACACACACATGCACCTAATTTTCAATGAACCTTTTCTTTATGCTTACAAGTAAATCAAGGTGTCAAATCTCAGTCTAGATATATCCTTAAGATACTTTCCAGGTATAACACACAGTTTAAGAAAATTGAATTGGACACTTTGGGGCATCTTGGCCAAAAACAATTTCCTACAAACCATTACAAGTAAAGAGGTACCTAAATGCAAATGAATACATATAAAAAATATAACATGATGTTTGCAAATACCAAATGGTCTGCTTTAGAAACAGTATTATGCAAACAAATAATTTAGGCTTTTTCATAATTGTGTACCAGTGTCATTTTCTAAATATTCTACTTAATGATTTCCCAATATTTCCTTCAATTTATATGATTATTCTAAAATTGACAATAACAAAATCAGAAACAGTCTTCTTACATAATCAATTCTGTCCTCTGAAAGCCAGTGGAATCCTTTTAAGAACAGCAAAAGTGAAAACAGTGCCACAAATTTTGGGCTAAAATCATCCCTAAACACTGTAAATGCTAAGCATGTCTCTGTAACTGCATACCAAAATCTCTCAATGAGGTGCTACAAACAAAGAAAAAATTACAAAACCATATAATAAGAGAAAATATGTACCAAAATTGCAATAAGGATAAATACCAAAAATAATTTTTTTACTAAAACACAGACCAATACTTGACATGGTGACCCCAGCATGTGGAACCATGACCATGTCCAGTCACTACAAAGCCTATATAAAATAAAACACTTATGTATTTAGGAAATTAAGGTTGACTTACCTCCATTTCAGCAGCCCTAAGTTGGCCAAAGAATACCTTTCTCATGATCTTTCCTAGTAACATGACAACTACTGATGCCTGGATGTACAAGGCCTAAAAATGAGACATGAAATTGTCAGCTCATACTGCTTTCAAATAGTAATAAGAAACTGTCATATAAGTATTCTATCAATATGATACCAATATTTGTATAGAATTTAATGCTTGCAATTAATTTCTTCCAATAAAAAATCATAGCTATCACAAGAGCTATAGGCAAGAAGTGCATTAATTAAATTAAAGTGCCACACAGCTTTACAAGTAAAAATATTATTTTGTATTTTACTGGTTTTGAGGCTGTAAGAGATCAGGTAAGTTTTTCATTAGTTTATTGATAGCAGAAGGGGTCTAGATGCATGCCATTTTGCAGTAGTAGGTATCCACATTGTAAAAACAGATGACTAATGAAATGTGACTGGTATATGAAATGGTGTAGAAAACCATAAAATTAAATTTAACAAACATGATAATGTGAAGTAAAATTTATACCATGAAATAGGTAATATAAAGCTGCATGTTATCTAAAAGTCAAAGTTATGGTCTAAGTTGTGGGAATGTGATGTTACCAGAGAGAAGATAGGGAGTTTCTCCAGATTCTACAAATGATAATGATAACAACTGAAGGAAATAACAGAGCATTTGAAATAATGGTTGTGGTCAATGTCAGAACTAGTAAGGTGGTGGAATATGATGGTATTAATCAGAAGTTGTGTTTTGGGTGCTGCATAAGAAGAATGTACCAAAAAAGCTGGTCTGGATTGCACAGGAAATGTACAAAGGGGCAAAGACCACAGTAAGAGTGAAATGAGGGTCATCTGATTTTTTCTTGGTTGAAAATGGGTTCCACTAAGGATTGGCATTGAGTCCTTTCCTTTCAGATGAGATATCAAAGTATGTTAGGCATCAAAACCTTTGGGAGCTTCTGTATGCTAATGACCTAGTGACTACCACAGCACCTAAGGAGGAGTTGGAAGAAAGATTGAGAAGATTGTAAGAAATGCTTGAGATCCATGGCTTGAAGGTAAATTTGTTGGAACTTATGGCAACTTCAAAGACTGGAAATGAACAGTTGGTAGTTGGAGACATACATGGATTGGTACTAATTAAAAGTAAAACATTCAAATATTTGGGATCAACTTTGAGCAATAAAAGAGGATGTGAGGAAGAAGTAAAAAAATAATAATAAGTGGAGTGAGGTGAAAGGAGTTGTATGCACTAGAAGAATCCCCCCGCAGGATGAAGATTAAAAGTCAAAACAACTGTCGTCAGGCCAGTGTTGATGCATGGAGGAGAGATGTGGGTGCTGAGGAAGAAAGAGGAAGATATACTGGTGTGCACTGAAATGAGGATGTTAAGGTGGATCATGGGAATCCCACTTTTGGAGCATTGCACCAATGTGAAAATGACAGCATGCGCTGGGATTGTTTCAATCAGAAAAAAGCTGTAGAAAGCTAGGTTGAGGTGGGCACGTGCAAAGTGAAAAAGAATGAATGGATCCACAAGGCTTAGGCCAAACCAGTGTGGAGGGAAAGAATAGGAGGAAGGAAGAGGCTCAGATGCCAAGATGTAGTCAGAAGAGAAGTGGAAGTGAGTGGAAAGTGGAAAGAAGTGAGTGAGGGGCATGCCACAGACAGAGCAATGTTGAGGAGAATGATTCATGTTGCAGACACTGATGTTAGGGGCACTGCTAATGAAGAAGAAAGAGAATAAGAAATCCACTTTGGCTTGTTGAATTATGAAACCCCAAAGTTGGATGAAATGTGCTTCAAGCTCAAGAGATCCAATTTTGACCAATTTTAACAAAAACTTAAAGATTGATACCTTTTGAACCATTTGTCTTATTCAAAAGATTTCATTAGTGCCACTGTCACTCATTAAGAGTAATTTTTTCCATTAGAACAATTTGTGTCTTGAAACCAAAACTTGCTCTGGGTATCTTGCTTTTTCAGTATAAAATAGCCAGCTCTGTTCAAAAGCAAAGGTGATGGTCTTGACTGTGGGAATTATTGGGAACAAAATCAGATAGTCCATGTGATGAAGTGCTGACACTTTTGAAATGTGTTGTTTATGTTTATAGTGTCAGTAGATTGCCTGTATGTTGGCTTTATGCAAGGTAGCATTACAACAGATGCCATCTTTATATTTCCTTAACTCCTGGATAAAAACATGTGCAAATAGGCCCCTTTACATGGCTTTCACCAATCACAACAACCCATTTGACTGCATGCCAGATGGAGTGGTCTGGTGGGTGGTGCAAAAGCTTGGTGTTCTTGAGCAGGCTGCACAGCTAGTACTGGCAGTATACAGACATCAGGTGAATATTAAGACCTAGATAGGAACAATGTGAGTGAAAAAAAGCCTGAGGTGTTTAGGAGGTCACTAAAATAAGTTCATTGCTCTTTATGATTATATTGGACACATTGTCTAGAAAATACCAAACAAGATTTCCATGAGAGCTAATGTACACTATGAGCTGGTGGTTACTGTTAATTCTCTTACTATGTTGCAGGTCAAGGTGTTGACTAGCAAGTGAAGGGATGGAGGAGAATAGTCGGTATGTCAAAATGGGCAAAACAAAAGTCATAGTCTCTGGAGTGCAATTAAACATTGTGAAAAATTCTCAGTAGTATCAATTGTATGCCTCATCAGAATAGGGTGGTTATTCCAAGACACCAGATGATCCTAGAAGTAGTATCTTGCGTACTGTTCAAATTTCTACCATATAAACCTTTCCAGGAGAAAATATAGTCTTGAAAACTTCAGCTAACTCCAACTAACTCAAGTGCTTCAAAGTTTTCAAACTTTGAATTTTTGTTAAAATTAGCTAATATTCAATGTCTTAAACTTCAAGCATGATTTGATCAACTTTAGCATTTCATAATTCTTGTTTACTTTTGATTTCTTTAAAATGGGTTTATTTGCTAGTGCCCAACAAACTGTACATAATAATACATCAACAATTCAATTCATATCCATCACCCTTGAATTTTTGGCAGGGNCCTAGATAGGAACAATGTGAGTGAAAAAAAGCCTGAGGTGTTTAGGAGGTCACTAAAATAAGTTCATTGCTCTTTATGATTATATTGGACACATTGTCTAGAAAATACCAAACAAGATTTCCATGAGAGCTAATGTACACTATGAGCTGGTGGTTACTGTTAATTCTCTTACTATGTTGCAGGTCAAGGTGTTGACTAGCAAGTGAGGGGATGGAGGAGAATAGTCGGTATGTCAAAATGGGCAAAAC
This sequence comes from Morbakka virulenta, assembly GCA_003991215.1. NCBI lineage: Eukaryota > Metazoa > Cnidaria > Cubozoa > Carybdeida > Carukiidae > Morbakka > Morbakka virulenta. Next base: position 3,204,107 of record RDPX01000031.1, read on the forward strand.
AAAAGTCATAGTCTCTGGAGTGCAATTAAACATTGTGAAAAATTCTCAGTAGTATCTTGGGTACTGTTCAAATTTCTACCATATAAACCTTTCCAGGAGAAATATAGTCTTGAAAACTTCAGCTAACTCCAACTAACTCAAGTGCTTCAAAAGTTTTCAAACTTTGAATTTTTGTTAAAATTAGCTAATATTCAATGTCTTAAACTTCAAGCATGATTTGATCAACTTTAGCATTTCATAATTCTTGTTTACTTTTGATTTCTTTAAAATGGGTTTATTTGCTAGTGCCCAACAAACTGTACATAATAATACATCAACAATTCAATTCATATCCATCACCCTTGAATTTTTGGCAGGGAAGACATTCTTTTTCAGTGAAAAATAACTGAAAACATCTAAAAAAGTATATTGCCACATTGTCAAAAGAAGTGTATCATTGGCGACCCAAAAAAAATTAGAAATCAGACATATGTACGACGGATATCTGATGCCATAAAAACAATAAATTTAAGTAGAAACAAACTGTTTACCCAAACACAAGATTTCATATTTTAACTGATGTGCGCACAACCATTTCAGTCTAACAGTCATGTCAATTTATCTCCCATCTTACATTGCTGTTCTAATACAGTGATGCCACGGTGCCCTATAAAATTAATGCTTGGCCATTCCTTACTGTCAATATCCAAAGTGGCCATTCATTTATACTTTATTTATATATTTATTCTTGTCGGTTGTGACCCCTTTTTATCATTGTTGCTGAATATAGCTTCCTTCGAGCCTTAAAAATAGCCAATGCCTGGTATGTAACTCTATGGTTTTTATTTCCTGTGCTCTTATTTTTAAAATTTACAGTTAACCTTGTGGTTCTTCAAGCTTTTGGGGTTATTCAATAAATAGGTATTGATCTAAAGTAAAATCTGCTTACTTTAAAAATGATAATTATGATTTGCTGTCGAATGTAATGGACTTGTCAGGCCCTGCAATCGCTAATATCAATGAGAATACACATCAACAGTCAACAAATTTCTCTGAGTCTCACTATTTAATCATTATTCTCTCAGTTAAAGCAGAGGACTGGTCAAGGTGCAAATCAAAATTCTCCCAGCAAGTCCAATTAAAATTTAGTATATTAGTAGATTCAATATCAGCACAGCTGGAGCGTTAAAGTGAGCTTTTGGTGTATCAATTTTTTTTCTGGCTTCACTAAATTAGTTGTTTCACTCCTGAAAAAGATATAAAAAAACCACATCAAAGTAATAAATGATTTCATCTTCCAATTTCCAGTGTGGTAGACTTACCGCCATGCTTGGATTTGATTTGGTTATGTATACAATTGCTGGATAGAATTGTTGCTTTTGCAGGAATGCATTGGCTATCATAACTGAAGTTAGAAATAAACTTCCCAATGAAAGTAAAGCCAGTCTCATCATGAAAGAATATCCTTTTTACTGGTGGGTCCTCTTGTAACGGTAACAAGCAACTTGCAGACACCCAAGGGTGTTCGTGATTGACTAAAACAGTTGGCAGTCTAAAGCCAGAAACGGACCCAGTCAACGGCGTAGCATCAGTTATGAGGCATCAAGTGCCTTATCCGTGTGCTTTACTAATGGATGAACCAGCGGCTTTTACGAAAATATAAAATTAACAACACATCGCAGAAATAAGATCAATAAATGTTACTTCGTTTTTCTCTCTTTTTTTTTCTCTCCTTCTGACGGGGGTATCAACTTTACAAAACAAAACTACATTAACCTCAAAATAATGGCAAATCGAAAAAACTGAAATAGTTAGTAATAGTAATGTATAACAAATTCTTTATTTTGTATCATCGTAGTTTTAGGTTATTAGGTACGTCAATAAAAGTCTATAACAGGATTTAACTACTTTTTCTGCTTACTATTGTTTGCCCCTATTTCCAAAATTCCTTGAAATTGAGACACGTACTTAGCCTACCTCGCTTTGGACAAAGGGGACACAGGCAGCCTGTGAGAATTGTTAGTTTAATTCGAACTCCAAACAGTTGTTGGAGTTCGATTTAAAGTTAACTTTGGTTATTCTTTTCACAACACGAGATCTACAATCAATCCAATCAAAGAACGTGAGATGAATAAAGTACTCTTTCTAGCAAGGAACACCCTTAGGGAAGAAAAGTTTTCAGTATTGTGATGTGTGGCAAATCCACGATTATTTTTCTTCTTTTGTTTCCACAATTTTCATGTGTTCAACGCAAGAAAGAAATTGTATTATGAAAGCACACTGAATCCCATACGATTTTATAACACGGAAGTAATATTCATGTTTTACCACTGATACTTAACATATTTGAACAGCAAAAAATTTGAGAAAGACGGAGCCCCCTAAAACTCATCCTTCCGTTGGCTATCACATTGTATTATCAGGGCCAAGGACAGAGAATGAATATTATGATATTTCATTATGTACACTTGAACGAAGCACATCTGTACCTAGTTAAATCTATTATCAGACACATAGAGAGCCAGCTCGTGTCCTGGTGTCATGAATGACCTGGGGTCTTGTGGGTTTCAAATATTTTAAATGTTGGACTCTAATAGTGACAAATTGTTGGAAATAACTTACTTATCTTGCTTAGGTAATTAGTATAATCAATGACTAATAAGGTAAAATAAAACTTAAAAATATTCTTTGTGGGCTTTCATACTGGCAAAATCCATACTACTTCCACTACTATAACTACTACTACTACTGCTACTACTACTGCTACTACTACTGCTGCTACTACTACTGCTGCTACTGCTACTACTAGTAGTACCACTATGACATTACACGTACTTAACGCATTTTACAATGCTACGCCAGTTTCTTCTACCATGTGTCAGTTCCAATAATCTATTCAATGGCTTGGTTACTTTAGAAAGATCTAGTTTAATTCCGATGCTGTTAATATCTTGCCTTATAATTTGCACCCAGGTCGTCTTTGATCTTGCGTGTGATCTTTGCACTTTTCTGAGATATTCTTCAAGGGCTTTTGTAACTTTTGTTTCGGGATGTAGTCGCATCAGATCTCCAAGCCAAGTTGACGCTGTTTATGCATTTTCATGTGGCTAGTAGATTTCCAAGAACTTTGCATTCTTTCCATACTTACCATATCCTTAAAATCAACTGTTCTTGCAATTTCACATTCGATGCTCAAGAGTGCAAGGTCACATAGCCTATCTTGGGTCACTGTACTTCGCAGGAAGTTCTTTATCAGTTTAAACTTGCTGAAAGAACGGTCTGCTGATGCAGTGTTAATAGGCAAAGTGAAAAATAATCTGAATGCACTCCAAATATTGTAGACAATTTATCTTCCTATTTCGCAATTTTTCCTTTTTGCAGGAAATTCAAAAGAAATGTTCACTCCAGTGGCTACAATAACAGTCTCTTAGATAAGTTCTGGCCATATTTGGAGGAGCTCGTTTAGATCTACGGAGACTGGAAACTTTCTATGACCACAAGAACTTTTTTATTGCAATTAAAATCACGTTTAGTTTGGTCGAAAACGTTTTAGCTTGCTTTCGACTGGACCAAGACCCCCAAACAATAACACATAAGCCCAGTAAGTTTTTATCAATACGGAAAATAGTAAGAGGATCAAGAAAGTCCGACAATTTTGGGGACTGGATAAAACAATTGAAGACCATACACAAATTCCTTTTGCATACAATGAGGAGGTGATGAAAGTAGAATATTAATTTCCTCCAATGTTCCGAAATGGAAGACAGACCTAGCTCTGCCAATTACCTTAAACTGTTTTAGCTTGTAGTTTTTACTGCATTTACTTTTCAGCACTAGGTGCTGCGCTATAGCTAAACCACAATTAACAATTTTGTGTACAATCTTGCATTTTTGTTTTGCAGAACCCCAGAACCAGGAAGTTTTTTTGGTAAGAACTAGACACGTACGTTTTTATTCTATTGGTAAATCTTAAGGAGGTAAGGCCTACGTACCTGGCATCACACAGCAGTTTAAACAAGTAAATAACGATACTTAAATTTGTAACTGGCAAGACATGCTTTTTAGATAATGGAAAAACCTTTCTTGAAATGGAATTTACTTTGGGTGCAATAGCAGAATTGCATTCGGAAACTGCTCTGGCAATTTGACTTTTAAATTCAGTGGAAAATAAAACTGTTTTTAATAATCTAGGCACTGTAAAGTGATGAGATATTGTGCTCGTTAACTGTTTAAAAACCTCTTTAATAAAAGTAGAGTATGATCCAAAACGTCAATATTTTATTCCTTACCAAATACAGCGAGATTTTGAAGAGACATTTCAAAAGAAACATTTAAAGAGAAATTTTTAAAGAAACATTTGAGGTGAGATTTTTGGAATTATATGTTTTTATAGTTGATATTTGTCAGAGTTTTTAAGATCAGTTAAGTAATATCTTAAGAGCTTTTCTTATGTGAATATATTATAACCTTGAAACGTCGATTATAGTAGTGTTTTTGTAAAGACTTTCAGAGATATTTAACAGTCAATTGCCACCTGGTACTATCGCAAATAAAAGTTATTCGTGTAAGTTCTCTGCAATTATTTCTCATTTGTAATTTGCCATTATATTGCATTTTTCTTCTATTATTATCATTGTTTATGCTCTCAAAAATATGCTACATTTTTCTCTTTATAGAGAATTACATATATATATATATATAAATAGAGAGAGATATGGATATATAACTATATATATATATATATATATATATATATATCAAAACCTACGGCGTGGTTTATTTTTTTGTTCAAAACAAAACCTGTCCAGGGTAGTTTGAGGTATAAAAGACAATTAGAGGAGGCATGTTTAACAGGATATTTAAACCCAGATAAGTTATACCAAATACGTTTCTCTACTACATCGCTGGGAAAACAATTACTTCACATTATTTACTTTATTTATCTCTTTTCATTGATTGTCAGGATATTGGATAATGATAGTTTGTTTAAACTAAAGTTATTATGAGTCCGCTTTTTGACTGTGCAGAAATGAATAAGTCCCAGCTCGCGTACTCTCCAATACAGGTTGCCTTTGGAAACACCCTGGTTTAAAGAACGTTTTAAAACTTTTAACAAATTGCTGACATTAGAATAAGAAGAAAGGAAGGTAGGTACTTGATAGCACCATTAACATATGTTTTTATCATTAGTGTAAGCTGAAGATTGAGTAGTTCCTGAAGTGCAGCTTTTATACCTAGAACATGAACAGCAAAAGAACAACTAGTTGCAGCACATTCTATCCATCCGATTCCTGATAAACTATGCACTACAAACCCAATGTTACTTTGCAATGTTACTTTAAATCTTTGAAATCTACTCCAAAGACATTTAGGGAACGACAGGCACAAGAAAATTTATGGTCAGGGGATTGACTGCTTTCTTATGTATTTGAGTAACTTTGTATTATTTCACAAACATCTGCTAAATTGCCCCAGCCTTGACCAGGACAGGTATTAATAGGTACACAATTTTGTGTAAGAGTGTTCAGCATCATAGAAGCAATGGCTTCCGAGTTTTTTACAACAATCGACGAACTCTAGGAATTGCTCTTGTATACAAAAGACATCATCTCTCTTTAGGTGTCGTAAAATGAATGTCGTAGGTTCTGTATGGCTAGAATCAGAAGTTCTGTTTATGAAAATTGAAAACTACTTCATTTCGTATCATTCTCTTACAACACACTATTTCACTCTTGCAGCACATGCCTTGATAAACTATCTCTCTGGCCATTCTGTTTTTACTCAAACTTGAAAAATGTGCGAGACCCTTGCATTCCTTCTTGATGTCGCTTTGTTTCTCGATCCTTTCCTCTGTATCAGATTTATATTCATATGACGACATACTCAAACTGTATCACCTATATGAAGTTACTCAAATCTTTACAAATCTGTAACTTTAAACCTTGATAAAATGGTGTTTCGACTGAATTAGCCGACCTTCCTGAGCAAATATTAATAACAAAATAGTTACAGAGGCCATTCAAAGCAGGAAAGAAGTCCTGTGACAACGACAAAACATTTTAATTCAAAGAGAAAAATGTGTTAATTTCAATTTACATTCCACAACAGCTCTTCTTCCTCATTACCAATACTAAATTAAAAGTAAGAAAACCGTGCCATAACCATTCTTTTAAAAATAAGTGACTTCACTGAAATCATGGCGTCAAAGTCATGGAATCAAATTTGCTGCCAGTTTGCCACCTGTCACAGGACATCACAGTGGTCGTCCTACCCACAAAATGACATTCAACACCGCAACTATCAAACAATGACCAAGCAAAGCCTAACAAGTAAAACAAATAAAAACTTGGACGAAATAAAAATCAAATAACGTCTGTGGGGATTGGGGGTTGGGAACACACAGAAGATCTGTCTACAACCTTTGTCTCCTCAACAAAATGTTTCTGGCCTTGGTCTTTCGTACAGGTCTTCAAACGGAAAGTGTTCTGATTAATTTTCTTCTCTGGTACCATCTCGGTTTATTGAATCTTGTGTGACTCATTTCTCTTCTTATCCTCATCCAGTTTTTGCTTCTCTTTGTAATAATTTTTTCTATGAATCTCAGAATATTTTTTCGAATGACTATATTGCAGGACTCTTCTCCCTTTAAATGCTTTCTTCCATCATTTGGCTTGAATGATTTCAAATCTGAAGTAAACTCATAGTTTAACTATTTTGTCTTTCCTTCATGGTTCCCTACACTTGGCGGCTTTCTGCCTTGTACGGTTTTCATCTTTTTCTTCTTTTCCTCCTTCTTCTTCTTTACCATCATCATCTTCATGGTCATAATCGTCATGCCCTTTCTTGGATATAATGGTATAATGGTTGCCCACCATGGTCGTCCACCTTCCTCTGTTCATTGTCATTTTCTTTGTTTCTCCATATCCTTTAATGTCACTCTATACATAAATTTCTTTCATTCATTTTTTCCATTGATCTTCAATGGCTTCTTCGTCTTTATATTCATCTCAGTAATTACTCTTGGCAAATACCCATACCTTATCTCATAATATAACCCACATATTTAAGTTTACCTTGCCACTCAATCATCAGCTTGTTTTTTGTCTATTCCACTCGTTTTATTTCTTCTTTGTTGTTTATTCTCTCTCCCTCTCTCTCTCTCTCTCTCTCTCTCTCTCTCTCTCTCTCTCCAATTTATCCATATAATTCTTCTGTAGCATTAAATCTCAAACACATCTAATCCATTCATGACCCTATTCTGAATAGCCATATTTTACAACCATATCCTAGTTTTTTAAAAACATAATATCTCACTAGGCATAGTTTTAGTTTATAGAAATTCCAGAAATTCTTAATTTTTCCCGACATTAGGCCTATGCTTTGCCAATTCATCTCCTGACTTCATCCTCGTTCTTCTATCTTCACCTAATGTCCTTACAAGATACTGGTAATCAGATATTTGTTTCGAAAAGCTTCTGTCTGCTTTCACAGCGAATCTTCCGATGCTGCAAATGAATTTTATGAATACATATGATTTTGTTCTTCTTGTCATTCACCTGCTGTGGTTACTTCTAGCACACTGTGCAGAGAGTCTCCTTCATTCCTTGCCGTTCTTGTGCACTTTCTGTAGCAAGATTTGTATAATCTGCATACGGGATATTGTTCTCAGCAGTAAAAATGCTATCAAAATAACCTCAGGACTTAATAAAATCTAAATCAGTTAAAATTTTTGCAGACAAAATCGATCCATCAAAAAGAATATAGATGACCTCATGCGCAGAAAAAGGCTCTTTAGTCTTGGATAACAGACTACCTAGAAAAGGGTAAGCGCTTAAGGTAAAAGCAAACTAGTTGATGAAATATTTTGGCCTTAATAAAATGTAACATGTTTTTCCTGGGCGATTGAATATGGTTCTGCTCAAACCATTATCACTATTGATCAGTTTTCAGCAGATAACTCAGCATTCAAAACCTTTGTGTGATAACCGTCCCACATTCAAAGGGCAAAATTGTGGTCTGTGCACTATAGTGGAGACAGAGCAAACCTATTTAAAAAGGTTTAGGGAAACCCCTAAATTTGGGGAGAAATAAGAAAATAATTCTTAAAATTGCCTGTTTTTACTAGGTCTTGTTACTAAATGTAGCTAGATGGTCAAACATGATGTGTGGTATGATAGTAAAGGTAGTTATAGAGTCCTCGTTGGTTAATGGAATACTGTAGTGTTGATGTATAATGGAATTGATTTAATATGTTAAAATTCCGTAATAGTAGGAGCATTTAATAAGTTTAGCATAAACATATTTACAAAGAACAAAACTCAAGTACCAAAAATAGCACAGCTTCATGAAATATTGGCTGGCTAAATGTTTTCCTACATCTACATACAACTGTAAAAATGTGGAAGAGAAAAAAAATTGCATTCATTTAGCGTGACGGACAGACGTGTATTTTTCAGCTCCAGTTCTTGTACGAAGAGGATATTTTTATGCTTCATGTCAGACTTTTAGGTATTAGTAGTACGTTTCCACTGAATTTAAATTGTTAACATTTATCAACTTGTAAGGACGTATTGAAGGTGGAATAGCACTGAACATAACGGATTTGTTTTTTAACATCAATGAAGGCACAGAGCTTGATGGACAATTATCTGAATGCTTAACATTTGCGTTTAACTGTTGAGTTTTAGCTTTTATATATCAACAAGGTAATCTTATTTTCGAATTTGGTTTAAACCAGCGCTATCCAAGGATAATAGTCTTGGGATAATAGTCTCAAAATACTTGGATTTTTATTTGTGAACATCGGCGTCCTGTCCAGAACTTCCAACATATCAGATTATTTCAAAATAGAGCAGTGAACAAACAACCTGTACTTGCTGGAGTGAGTAGGAAGCAATTCTCATCAATTTAGAATAACAACAGTTCCAGGTTCCATACAGGAAAATATAGAGCTCGATTTACTTATATCATCTTGCTTCAAACATGGCGGAGAGCGGATGTGTTTATGCAGCTTGGCTTATATTTTTGATTTTGCTTGATTCTTTGGGTTTCTTTCCCGCATAGTGATGCGGGAAAGGAATCCAGACATGCAGCAAACATCTAACACTTAAGTCATCACTAGGGCGATTTTTTTGCAACTTTGCAACTTTAAGTATATAAAATACGCATACCGAGAAACGTCTAAATACGAAGTTTGAGCACCCTGGGGTACCTAATAAAAAAGTTATAAATGCAACTTTTTGCAACTTTTGCAGGTTAGCGGAACTTTTGGTAATTTTGGTTGCATTTATAACTTTTGCTGCCTTTGTCAAATACATGTATTTTTTCACTTTTTATCTGTTTTCTCCTAAAAAGGAATTGAAAATATAGTCAGCACTTGAACAATGAATGATTCATGATTGAATAATGAGATCTCAGTTACCTGGAACGCGAGTGTCAATCAGCTTGATTTTTCATCAGTCACCTTGTAGGTCAGACGCTGTGCATAAAACGTCTGCTAATTTATACATAAGTGACCCATCTAAGTGACAATATTTTTGTTCTAATTCAATTAAGTTGCATAAACATGCCTATTGGTATTGAGGCGCCAGAAGAATGAATAAATTTCAGTAAAACTGATTCAAATGAAAACCTGAATATGTACTATTGAAGGTTGACTTGGTAAAGTATTTCCTCGTTATCCAAAGAGTGACAAGAATTATGCATGCACTGGTAACAAGTCGACCATATAAGAACACGCACTCTGCAATGCTATCTTAACCTGCATAGTATGCAGCTCATGTTTATGATTTTTAATGCATTCAGCACATATCAGCATCTGAATAGTGTCAAGATCTTCCAACGTATAGCCTGTGCATTTGTGTCATATGACTCATATCTTTGATTAAGAAAAATGGTTTAGATTATTGATTCCTTTATCTGTGTACTATTGGTTTTGACCAAAGACACAATGTAGCTGTAAAAATGTAAAATGTGAAGAAAAATTGTGAATTTGAAGATAATTAGAGAACATTTTGTAAAGAAAATAAATGCAACTTTTTAGTGCAACGTTTGGAAAAATAAATGCAACTTTTTGCAACTTTTGGAAGAATAAATGCAAATTTATACTTTTTTATTGCAACTTTTAAATCGCCCTAGTCATCACTGGTAATCAATCTGTGGTATTTAAGTATTCATACAGAACCTTGACCATATGGATCAGCTACTTGGGGTTCCCTTTTGGGGAGGTGAATTCCTTTGTTCACTGAGTAAAAAAAGTATCTTTTATCCAAATAAAGTCGAAACTCCACTTTAGTTTGAGAATTGTATTTACAAGTTCTACTTTGAGCATTTTTGGTGAAATTTGGTCTGCTCCAGGACTTTTTCCATTTTTGACGGACTTCACTAACGTATTTTTTTCGGGTATGTTTTATTCTTCCACTGAGATGCCAAACTCTTTTGTTTGTCCCTTTTTTCTTGTAGTAATTTCTCCGATTGTATTCTCTCAAGCAGGTCCGGGAAATGTTCCTTTCACTGCACTATGCTGGCCATTTTTTTCCTCAGCAGCTTTACATTCTTCATTGCCGCCGTACCTACCTTTGTCCATCTACTCTATTTAATCCTGAGGATGTCCAGTTGGCACCCCTCCATTTCACTCACGATCTATGCTGCTGCTCCACCTCTGTGCCTGATTCTCACATTCCAATGTCCGACGATAAAGGTTATTTTGGGAATTGCGAGAGGTCTTATCGGAGGTTCCAGAAGGTTTGATTCATTGTTGTCGTGATGCCGGTGTTTGCAATTTCAGTTCCTCATTGATCTCATTGTGTAATAAAGTCAGTTATTTTTTTAATTGACTGCGTTTTCCAGGAAGAGATAGTTGGACTTTTGCTCAACCCCCATACTTGGTGAACCAGTAGTTTTCTGCCATGATACCCCTCCCTTGAAATATGTTGGTCCATGACATCATATGATGCTAGCCCTATCCGCCACCAAGGTGAAGCACCTCTCTGCTGTGGAGTCCAAGCGCGAGGTAAATAACAATAGGCTATTTATAACTGCTTTAAAGTATCGTCGTCTTCATTTCTAAACAACTTTTTAAAAAAGACAAGTTACAAAATGAGTATAATTAAGTGGTATAAGTTAAATGTTATTTATATACTATCATGTTTTGGGTAAAATGAAATAAATATTTAAAAGATAAAATTTCTTGCAAGTCATATATTGCTTTTTCTATAGTATCTTTTCTCGGCATTTGCTAACAAAAGTAGTATTTGCTTGTTTCAATGGCTGTCCATTAAATACAAGACAAGTATGAATCAGCCAAAGGTAGATGAAGGTTCTTGATTAACAAAAATTCAAAGAAGATTTTGTTGTTACAGTCGTTTACACCAAATGTATAATATTTTCTTCCAGACTGCAAGATTCATTTCATGAAAAAGTGAAAAAGCTAAGCCACATCAAGCTGAATGTAAACAAGGGCCTTAACAACTTAAATTGTCCCAAAGAAAAAATAAGGTAAGAACTATCTCATCGGATATCTTTTTTTAAAAAAAAGAACAACCATACAAGGTATTGAGCCACTAAATGTATGAGACCGTGAAAAGAAGTAAGAAAAAGGGGGAGAGAATGGTGAAAACTAGAGATAACAGTTAGGTCAAAAGATAAAAGTTGGCCTTAGACTTGAAAACATTCAAATCACATGATGGAGAAAACTACTCAGAACCCAAAGAGTTCCACCACCTAGCTGTTTGAGGGAAAAAACTACATTCATAGAAAGATTAATGAAAACAAGGAGCAACAACTGAATAAGGATGAAGAAATTCAGGAAAACAAGTCACACGAGATACAACAAACTGACCTGGTTCCAGTATGGAAAACTCATTGAAGAGCATCTGGAAATAGTATCAATAGAAAAGACTAAGACAAGGTACATTTCATTGATGAGATAAAGGTTGAAGAGAAGGAGCAAAATATAAACTAATCGAGTTACAAATACGTCTTTGGACTCTATCAACAATATCAAGATGAGATGAGGAGACATCTGTCCAGATGTGACAAGAGTATTCAATGTCAGAATGGATGCCAGGTACAAAATGGCTTCATGATATCCTTCATCCTTAGAACAATAAGTGAAGAAATATGACGATTTGATTAGTTTGGCCTTGGTCGCGTATAAATAAAAATAAGGGACAACAATAAAATAATAAAGATGGATATAACGAAAAGAAAGGACCGAGAAAAAGGAAAAGTAGATGGGATACCAAAGAAAGTACAAGAGAAGAAATTGAATTTGTTCGGTTATGAAATATGTAGAGGTTATGACTAGGTTGGCAAAATGAAGATAAAAATGGATGTTGAAAGAAAGAGAAGAAACGACATGGAAGACCGAAACCTAGAAAGATGCATAGCATCCTGAAGAATCCAAATGAAAGCATCATGAGAAATAAAATGGCACTAGAATGAGGAAAATAAGGAAGCTTGTCTGGACCATCGTTTCTACAAACAAGTAGAAAAAGATGTCTTTAAAAGCTACAGAAAAGATTTGGGTGCCTAAGTATTAAGGGCAATGAGTGAAAATAAAAGACCTAATTTCCATCAACCCACTAAAGGTTTGAGATTAGTACGCATACGAGAAGAAAATAATAGCAAAGTAACATTTTGTTACTAATAATCTAGACACAAAGGAAACACCTTAAAAAAGGAGTACGCATTAAAATATTCTTAGCCCTGAGATAAACTCACCAAAAAAGGTCTGTTTGTCCAAAGGATTCTTAAAAATTTGGCAAACTGGTCGAGGGAATCAGCGACTTGACACTTTACCATGTAAAAAGTTTACTTCGACCAACATTAGTTCTTAATTTTCTGTAACTGGTTGCAGTCTTGTCTGAAAGTAGAATTAATGTCAGTTTCCAATGAAAGATTCCGTGAACAAAGGGTTTCTTAAATGTATGTACATAGTAGATATGCCAGATTGTCGGTCGCAGATTCCCCCAGTGAATTCTTATTAACTGTAAACCATCTAGGTAGTAAATAGCATAATGTATAAATACATAAGAATCAAAGATTCACTCTGAAACTAATTTTCTTAGACATGACACTAAAAACAACTCTATCTCGCCGATTAAAGCTTTTCGCTATTCTACATTGATCCATAAGCTTGAGATATCAGCGGAAAAGACCAGCATGGAAACCTTTTTGTTAACACCTCATGGTCCCCAAATTACATTAATGATTTACTAAGAATGACAATTCAATGGTCAGGAAATTTTACATGCATTAGATAAAATTGTTAACACCAAATCAAGTAAAATCTTTTCTGTAATTGTTTTATCGTAAAAATGATTTGCCGCCTTTTTCTAACAAGAACTCTTGTTTTAAATATGACCGCAAAAGGTTTAGCAGCTTTGTTTTCTTCATAATCCATACAACGTATTAGCTAAAGCTCGATGCAGTAAATATAAAATGTTATCGCATTCCTGTAATTTGGTATTATTTCTAGGTTGTATTAATGTTTTCATCTTTACTTTTATTTGAAATATGACTGGTCGGTGATCACTACCGCAGTCTGCACTAGGACACACCTTTAACTGTTGGATCACATTCCGATATCATTTATTGATTGTTATATAATCTATCTGGTTTATCACATCTTTTCACTGGTTCATCAGGGTTCATCCATGTCTATAGTCTCTTGAGGTGTTGCTTATATTATGAGTTTGTGATTATCTGTTTGTTTTCTTAGCACCATTGGATTTTTTCTTTCTTCTCTTCTGTTTCTCTTTACCAGCACGTGCTTCTCACTTACAATATTCCCTTGAGTTTCATCTTACTTGGCAGCTTTATCATTAAGGTATCCCATTATGATCAACAACTCTTGGGCTTTACATTGACGCTTTGCATTTTCAAGACCATTATAAAATTCATCCAGTTCTTCTTCTGTGTTGTCTTATGTTGGTGCATAGACCCATTATAACTGATATGTTGGAAGGGCTTCCATTGAGTTTGACTAGAATAACTTTATCTGATAAGTGCCAGTGCCCTTGTGCACAGCGTCTCTTCTCTTTCTCCAGAATGACTGCTACTCTTCCTTCGTGTGATTCTACACCTGAGTAAATTATTCTATAGTCTATACTGCTAAAAACCCCTTTTCCTTTCCATCTCACTTTGCACACTCCAAGAATCCTAACTTTAAACCCTCTATCTCCAGTTTGACACTCTCCAGTTCAACTCATTGGAACATAAGTCCTACATTCCAACATGCATATTTGGTTATATTTTTATTGCGCACAGTAGCATGACAACATTACGGTACGACTTGTGGTACATGGTCTTCCTTACAGAGAAAGAATTCACCCTTTACAGGTAAGTCTTCTTTGAGGGTGTTCCTCTTATTCTGGAAGCTGTATATGACCATGGTTGTACTAGGGATAAATAAATTTGGAAGTACTTTCTCATTCCTTTCTTCAGCAACAGTATCCCGGTTGAAATATGTGGTCTTATCCATTGTCCTAATAAATGATCGTCTGCTTAACACCATGGAAAAGAAGCAATCGACTTCAAACCATACCTTGCTTCCTTCTCCACCCACCAGGTACATTGCTGTGATTCCATATCGTAGCCCTGAGTAGGGAGGCTAAAGCAGGTACTATATCTTGCATAAAAACAACCAGTAACTAAAAAAGTAGAGGGAACTTAACCCTTCACTGGCACAAAAATATCCTCCTTCATTGGATTGCCAGGACATAGCTTTTCATGACGTCATTGAGCCTTTTAGACCAGCGATTTTCAGAAAACAGCATGCGCCAAGAAGAGTGTTTTTTTTACTCTTCATTGTAAACTAAATTAAATGGGAGTTTTAACTTACTTTTTGACTGTTTATGAAAAAAATTCCTTAAGGCCAAAAAAATGGAAGAAGTTGATATGAAAATGCTAGAGAATAATTTTGGAGATTTGCATAGCTATCTAGAAGAAAGTTCACAATGGAAAGACGGAAGGATGTCAAGAGCATCTGAGCTGAGTGAAGATGAAAGTGATCGAACATACGATAGGTACGTACCACAATCAAATGCATTTAAATTAATGGTGGTTTCTCAAAATTGTACCTTTAAAATTTGTCGTCTGCTGTTGTACAGTCAAAATGCTACTTTTTGTTTTGTTTCGAATGCTTATTTACTCGTGGTTTATTTAATCTGTAGATCTACAAACTCCCCCTTGGATAAAAGCGACGACATTGGAGAATGTCTAGATTGGCCATTATCTCAACAGGCTGAAAATACTGCATTCTACGATGTATCTGATGTTCTCTCAGACGGAAGCAGGCTTAATAAAGAAATAAATACCCTACTAAAGCTCGTTGGTGAGTCTGTGAATTCATTTTTCAGTTTTTTCCATTATCTGTCAGAAGAATTGTTTCCTTGTTTCCCAGCAACAACAAAAAAGGCAGGATTTTAAAGCCGATTCGAATCCGGAATTTGTTCGTTACTTTACAAAGAAAAGGACGTCTAATTTGTTTAAATATTGTGAACAAAAGCTTCTTTATGAAATTATCTATCACTTAAAGTGAAGAATAGTTTTATATTTTTCAAAAAGATAGCTCTAAGTTTTTGTCGCTGTTTATTGTAACAAAACAGAATTCTAAGTTTGACACTCATTGCCTTTTAAAACGAAATTTTGAAAACTGTTGACCATCCTCCTTTAGGTTAAAACAGTTTTGTCAAGTACAAACACATACACTTGTGCACACTAATAGTGTCTCTAGTGGTAAATTGTGATCTAAACATAGTTTTGTTAACAAATTCTTCAATTACGCTTTCAACCATTTCTAACTACTTCATGGTCAAAATTAAGGTTATTATGTAAACAAGTAAGAGTTTCGACGTGATAAATAACAACATAAACAATGAAGCTGCAGTTGACCGGCTTATTCAATAGTTAGAATACAAATAGTTAACTTGGTATTATAAGTATTGGAATAACACCTCAAATTTTGAACTGTATTCTAATTTTGTTTTCTTTTCTTTTTTTTAATTTCTCTTTGGCTCTTCCTCATTGACACGCTCTGATGCGCTTTTACCATCACACACAGCTCCAATAAAAAATTATCTGCTCTTTCCAGTTGTATTCATGAAAACTATTACCGAAGTATTTTCATTTAGTATCAGGAGAGGTGACAGCGCTACCCTCCATAAGAAGCTTCAGGAAACTTTTTCTCGCTCTTCCCTTGTTTCCTTCCCTGGTGTCCTGCAGTACACTTGTCAATTTAATTTACGTAGAAAATCAGCCTTGCCAAAGCTTCAAATAATGTCAAACCAAGTCAAAAAAAGAAAGGAAGAAATAGTCGGGTAGCTCTATTTGAGTATCAGAGGAGACATTAAACTTGAATAAATAATCGGTTGCTAATTTACGAGTGGACACACATGGTTGTAGAGATTGTTGATAATCTTTTAAAAAATTCCAAAAACTTCCTCAGTCTTTTTGTTGTCCATGTAATAGAGAGCTTTCTGATTTTTTTATTGTTGTAATACAATATAATGGATAGCTTGATTGCCTGTGTGGTGCTTCTTGAATAAAAATACTCAAGAAAAACTGTAGCAGAATACTGTCATATTTTGAATTCTATGGTAACTTTTTGTTGGGATAAAATGTTTAAATTTTCATACCATTACATTTGTTAAAACCATATGCTAGAAACCCGTTAATACCTAGGCATCACCCCTGAAAATGATTAAGAGTGCGGCTAAAAGTTTAAATTGTAGACCACACACACAGAGATAGATGGATTTATATGTACATCAGGTAAAACACTAAAAATAAGAACTATTAGTTGCAATCATAGTTCTTATTTTTCGTGTTTTACCTTATGTATATTGCTCTGCTATATGCATTGAGCACTTTTTGATACGAATATACAAGATAACGCACACACACATATATATATATATGTATATATAAAGATATAGATCATCAAAAGATTTTCAAAAGAACCTAGAAATATAATTTTTTTACTTAGTTTCCAGAAAGAACTAGCCAAGAATATTTAAATGATTTTGCGATGCTTTGACGAGTTTGGACATATTCATAAACATTTGAATGGAAATTTTCACAAATTTTCAATAACTATCATCAATTTTCCTGGCAACTGGTTACATACCAATAGTACAAATGAATACCATAGTTCAAGTTAGCATCCATTAGAAAAAATACACTGGGGCAATTTTCCCATTTTGAAACTAACTGGTTTCTAAATTAATAGGAAATAAACCCCTTGGTAAACAGAGATTTCAAACTTTTTCATAGAAAATGTAGCTAAAAATAAATTTTAATAACGAAATATAAAAATTAAGGAAGCCTCAGTGAGTTGTACACACTCAGCCTTTTTAATGGTAAACTTCTTTGCATGCAAACCTCAGTTTGTTATTTTGTTTCTATCTGATATGATATCATTAAAAATATGTATGAAACCCCAAAACTGGACATAGATTTCCAAAGCACTTCTCTTTTAAATTATCATCTGATAAGTGAGTAACTGATTCCATTCCGGATAAGAGTATCTTTTATTTTATCAATACTTTTATTTCTTTAATGCAGAAAGTAGTGGACGACCATTTACTTTGCGTACCCCCATCTAACCCCTCGCCTACATCCTATTCGCCATTTCAGTAACCCTAGTACCGAAATAATTTTATTTATTTATTTCGTAACAGATGATCATGACAGACAAGATATACCACCCTTTGTTGGGCCTCAACCACCCCCTTGGGGAGAAGGTCGCCTGCCCTTCCATTCAACCGAGTCATCCCAAAACAAGCAAACAGAAGTTAAATCCTCAACTGGACTTGGCTATCAAGATACAAATAATACTATAGAACTCCCAAACTTTCAATATATACCAGTTTTTCAAAACAACGTTAGCAATAATCTGCTTCCTGCTACCTTTCCGTCACTGACACCAGCGATAAATGTTGATAACCCTTGGCCATACCCCCAGCCAGTTCTTGTGGATCGCACACGATTAACAATGGGACCAATCCACAACCCTACATATGAAACGGTAAGTTATTTTTTACTTTTTTCAGATATAATGAACATTCTCCTTTAATGGATTTCCTGTCATTGTACTTAGATCAGACCTTAACATAAACCTTGCTGATGGATGAAGTAACCCTTTACAAAAGTACTTAATCCTTGACAAAAGTACCCTGTCTATACCAATTTTGCTGCACATTTTTTTAGGTCTTTCAACCTAAGCAAGGCTTTGAAGCCCATTTAGCGGAGAGAGTTAATTTCTCTAATTCCATTTTTTTCCTTAGTAAACTAAATATTGATTTTTTCCTTCTCCCAATTTTACCTGTGAAGACTTATACAAACTCTGTAGAATGCCAATTATTAAAATTTTTGATGAAGTGCCAAAGATATAAATTTTGAAGAGCAATTATTTTTCTCTGGTGATTTAAGAGGATTTTCATAATCCTAGAATAATAATGACAAAAGGCAGACGGAAGGAGCTTGTTTCCTGAATCGAGATCTGCGTGCCTGCATGAACCCCACTCCAAATGCTAGGTTCATTGTGGCCTTGACCCCTTTTCTACCCAAACTGCTGGATACCGCTGCAGCTTCAATTTGCACTGATGAACTTCAAGTAGTTTTATCTTCTCTGGTAAGTTTACTCTGTACCAGGAGCACCATTTATCCAAGCATTTTAGTCCTCGTAGTTGTGTAAAGAAAGATCAGCAAACAGACAATAAACCTCACAATAATGAACTGCTTCAGCAATGCTCCAAAGTTAATCTTTTTACACCAGAATAATTTATGGTTTCACATAAGTAGTCACGATCAATGTGGCATGTTTTAAAAAGGTCAATTTGCATTTCTGAAGATTCCACAGGGTCTATAGTGGCTGATTGATTAGAAACCTCGTGTGACTGTGGCTTCTCAGCACGTGCTGTAGAAGTGGACGTAATATTTTCACAAATCGGTTCTCTTCTAACGATTGCTTCTCCAATGCTTTCCTTCGCTTCTCTTGATGTTGAGATACTATTTGTAAAAGTTTCTTCTTTTAAAAAATGTTGATATCGGTTTAGTACTAGTGGTAACAACGTCAGTCTTGAGGTCCTTTTTAGCTCATTTGCGCGCACGTAATATATATGCATCCTTAGGATGGGGAAACATTTTGGAGTAAATGCTTTCACCATCAAAAATAGCTTCACTGATTGTCGATGAATTGGTTTGGTAAAAATATCCGACACGAATCGAAACCATGCGCGCCTTAATGCAGGCTGAGATCGTCTCGATTTACAAGAAAATTCCAATACCAAGGTAAATAACACAAGAAAAGATTTAGATGCATATTTCAAATTTTCTCTTCTTCGGAGAAGTGGGTTGTGATTTCTTAGCATACATGTATTTTCACAAAAAACTAAGTATTTAGGTTAGTACCAGGAGTTTCTTAAACTTATCAAATTTTGAGATTATCCCGTCTGTGCTTGTTAAATATCTACGTATCTTCCTCCCCCTTCCATTTTATTTGTATTCTTTTTCCCCTCTCCTCATTCTTCCTTTATCTCGACTTTCTGAGAACATTTTAAGGAGTCAGTTATAGCTGGGTAACTGACATTATTAACTTTGAGGCATACTGCTAAGGCCCTTGGCTGCTTAGAGGCCCCTTTAGGGGATGGGTCACTTCATAATGAAGTCATTGTTTTTAAGCTGAAATACAGGTATTTTTTATCCGGAAACTGTGTATAAGAAACTTGACCCACAAATCGAAAAAAAAACCCGGAACTGGGTTAAATGAAACTAAAGAAACTATTTATTGTAATAAATTATATCCTAGCTTAGTTTGACTTTACTCGTTTTCTGTCTTCTATTACTCAGAAGATAATTGAGTAATATCTAAACATTCGAAAGGCTTCAAAAAAACTTTGTTTTAAAATGCTCCTAGGGTCACAGATAGTGAACGTGAAGATTCTTATGGAAATTAAGAAACTCTTAAGAAAATCAGAATACATGCTTAGACATTGAGTATCCTATATGCCGAATGGGATGCTGATAGGTAATATACGAAGGTCTTGTCGCTTTTAAATGGGAATACAGTGATAATGATACGGATTAAAGTAGTTTTAGTGTAATTAGTAAGAAATAGGCACCTTCCTAACGTCTCGGTTACGTCTGGCATTTACTCCCAAATATTAACTTATTTTGATATAAGTACAATGTACATTTTCAACAGGGAAAAGTAACTGGCCGGCTAGAAAAACAACAAAGGCGACGGGAGAAGAATAGAGAATGCAGTAGAATGTTTCGTGTAAAACAGAAAGTTAAGGAGGACGATCTAAAAAGAGGAAAATTGGAGAAAGAAGTCACATTGCAAAGGTATTAAGAAAGCTTAATGTTTCTTACTTCTTAATATCACTTTTTTGTATTTATACCACTTTTCTACAGGGGAAAACCTTTGTATCGTTTAAAGAGCAAAAGATGAAAATATTAACTCATTTGATTTTTCTGGATCCTTGTTAGAAGTAGTAACGGAATAAGACGTTTCGATCAAAGTGATCTTCATCAAGTGGAAAAAAAGTAAAAACGGATGAGAAAATAAATACTTTATAGAGAGGATAGTACACAACTTCACAGCACACATAGACTAATAAACAGGACGGATAAAAAACCTGTAATTTTCATAGTATTCCATCGAACAACTGAAACTAAAGAAACCATAAGGGGCAGGATATATGTACATGAAACAGTATGTGCAAGAAAGCGGGTGCTCAGAAGGTAGTCGAGAAAAATAATATGCACGGGACAAATACAAGGTATACACAAGGTATAAAGCTACTAAGTGTAAGCAACTGAAGATAGACAGGAAAAAAACACCTTAAGGAAAGGTACATTTCGTCGATAAGACAAAAGTTGAAGAATAGCAACGAGATTTGAACATATCAAATCACAAGCATATATTTGAATCCAATCAAGAACATCAAGATGATGTGGTTTCTTTCAACGCGTTTTTGCCGCGTTGAAAGAAACCAACTGCTTCTTCATCATTCTCTGACAACTTGCTGAGTTTCCTTGTGACCAGTGCAGGATACAAGGAAGTGTCATCAGTATAAATGTTTATGAACGAAGCACGTTACCAGGAAGAACTTTGATGTAAAGGGGGGAAAACAGCTAGACCAAGAATAGAACTTTGAGGAACGCCAGGATTATTGGAATTTTCGTCAGATGAGATTCTGTGTGTGATGACACACACATTACACTCCAAGAGTAAGGACAGAATTATGTCAAAGACCGCTCCACAAATACCATACCAAGAAAGCTTATGAACCAAACCAGCGTGCCATATGCTATCAAATGTCTTGAGCTATAGCACGTCCTTCGCCAGACGTATCTAAGGATAAATTCTGTGACTACAGTCGAAAGGTCACTTGTGAGCCAAGATGCTCTAAGCAAGCTCAAGGCGCCATGTCTGTATTTTAGTGTTGTTGATTTTGGAACGTTTGCTGTTATCAAACATGTAGGTAACTGATAGCTGATCTGCTATAAGAGTGAAAGGTTTACGAGATAGAAAATGGCTCCATTAACTAACATATTCAACAATCAATAGAGCCTCTTCCTCTACTGCAGGGTACCAACGTTCACTTGTTGATAGTGTTTTATATACAAAAGCGACAGGTCGGCCATCTTGGTTGTGAAGTGTTGATATGGCCACGTCAAAAGCATCACATTCGATTACAAAAGGTATGTCCTCATCAATAGGGCAGAGAACAACTTCCTCAAGCTCTGATCTGATTGTGTTGAAAGCTTTAAGTGCAACTTCATTTAAAGGAAAAGTCTCAGCTTTAGCTAATGGCTTTATTTTGTCAGAATATTGATGAAACCATTTGGCATGGTATGCAAACATGCCTGGGACGCCTCGCAAGGAAGTCTGGTTGGAAGGCGGTGTGAATTCCAGCAATAGTCTGAGTCATTCTGGATTTGGTTTGACGGTCTCATGACTAATTCGCTGGCCAAGAATGTTGATGACAGTTGAGAATTTGACAGTTTTCGATTCGCTGAGAGTTATGTTCCTCTTCTGTGTCATGTTTCGAATGGCTTGATCGTTTCGTTCTAGGTCTGCTTCATCCATTCCACCAATCGTGACATCCAGGTACGGAAAAGTTCTTTGAGATTGTCATCACTGACTAACTCGTCCATGGTTCTCTGAAAACTTGGCACACCATTTGTCACACCGAATGGCATGCCGCAGAATTCATACATATCACCTAAACCCTCAAAGGGTGTGTATTTTCTTTTACACTCCTTTAGGGGAATTTGGTGGTAAGCACTTTTAAGATCGTAGGCAGAAAAAACTTTGAATTTTGGAAGTTCAATTACCATCTTGTCAATATGAGGAAGTGGGTATGCATTCAAATCAGTATGTAAGTTTACAATTTGTGAATAGTCAATACACAGACGTTTACGGTGACGTTCTAAATCATCATTTGCAACAACAATTTGTGCCCTCCATGGAGAATCGCTTCGTTTAATAAAACCAGTTGCAAGTAGAGGTTCAAGTTCATTTTTTATAAAATCTCTATCATCCTTGTTGAAAGATCGCGACTTGGTTGTGATAGGTTTGGTACCCGCTGGTATGATCTTAAACAAGGACGGTGGGGTGACGTTAGCAAAACTCTTTAATTCACCATTGTCAGCACTTGTTTTGGAATTGTTATATAAAGTGGTGACATTGCACTCAGTTGCTGGCTGCTTGATGATCAAATCCTCCATACTGAAAGGTAACATTATGGTGCTGCTTTTGAAAGTCATATCCTAGAATTACATCACTGTAAAAATCTTTCATAATATCGGCTTTAACATTTTTGTATCCTGGATTAAAATTTGAATACCAATACTCAATTGATTTCGATTCCATTGTATTGAGTGCCATGGTGAATTGCTTAGGGGATGGTGTAAGTTTAAGTCCAAGTTTATTGAATGCTTTTTCATTGATAAAAGTATCGGAGCTCCAAGAGTCTATCAAACCTTCCGACTTTTGTGTCGTTCCACTACCTTCAATAATGATTTTGACTTATGCATGACTGAGATTGTTAGAACAAGCAGCGGTTATTGTACAAATAGATGGTTTGTAAATTGCATTAAAGTTAGCATTATTTCTGGCTGCTGAGGGGCAAACTTCCGCAAAATGTCGTTGTTTGACGTAGGTCTAGTTGAGAGTAGGCCTCAGAGTTTCTTTGGGTAAGATCAAGTGTGCGAGCTTTTTCATGAGCTTCATCTAAAGTCAATGTAGCATTTTCTAGGAGCCACTGTCGTATGTAATTAGTAGATAATCTATTGATAAAAGAGCCTCTTATCATCTCGGAACGATAAACATCAGCAGTAACATCACGAAACTTACAGTCTTTACTAAGTTTTTTAACTCCTCCAAGTATTCGTCAAGAAACTCTCCTGGTTTTTGCTTACAAGCAGCTGCTTGTAAGCAAAAACCAGGAGAGTTTCTTAACGTTGATGTTGATGTCATGCAAAAATATTATTTGGTGTTTTGACATAAAGCTTTGTTAAAATCTCAATAACTTCGTCGTACGTTTTACATTCCTCGACATAACTGAAAACATCAGCAGATATAAAGCTAACTATAGATCTGAACTTGTTTGGTGCACTTTCGCCACATTTAGTAATAAAATTGTCAAATTTTGGTTTCCAGTGTTACCATTCTTTTGCAGCATTTGGAGAGTTTGGATCCACATCCAGTCTTGCAGGTCTTAGTGCTTTACTCATTTTCTTTTATATTGGTTAAATTTTCATGAAGTCAGTTCACCAAACGGTAATTTTAACCAACATAAAACTAGGTAGTAATATTTTCATATATATATACCTAAAAACAAAAAGAGAATAAACTATAATATAATTTCATAACAGAAACTTTAAAAAAATATGCAGGCTTAGATTTTAAAGTTTTAAGAGCAAGGAAGACACCTGAGAAGCACACTACCGCCCGGGCCTATCCTTAACATTTCGTTATCGAATACCGAAAGGATAAGGCAAGGCTCCGGATAAATCACATTTGATTCGCCTGAACAAATTTATCTACAAACAATTCCATAGACGTCTGCTATGTATACTACATCTAACGTCACTGCTGATTCCCATTCCCCTTTCCATCCCCTAAAACCACTTTTCCTGTCGGTGCTGAACGTAGCTTACAGCTTCAGTTTGTTATAAAACTTAATTAATAAATATTAATTTTATATAAGCTACCTTATCAGCCCATAATCCGCCGGCTCTAAGTGGCGTTATTTTTGGAGGGGTGTCGGATTTTGGGCCGGCGGATTAAAGGCCAAAATTTTGGTAAAATTAGCAAAAAGTGGCGTTATTTTTTAATTTTTTTTCGGGCTGAGAATCGCATAACTTGGGGGTAGGCAATAAAGACTTTGGTGTATGACATGAGACAAACGAATTGAAACTAATTGATTTATAAATTTTATTTCTCTAATATCAATAAAATGATGAAAAAAAAAATAATAAAGAAGTTTCATAGTAATGTTCTACCTTTTGAGACTTGAGCTTCAGGTTGTCGACATATCGATTTCAGCAAAAGGGTTTTCGCATAGTTGGGATAACTGTTCTACTTCGTTAAAGGCTTCAGTTATATGGGCTTTTCTAAAACCCGAGATAACGATATTTTTGGTTTGTTTTAAGTGCTGATACATCTGAATAATCCACTTGGCATGCAAAGGTTTCATGACACTCAGCTTTACGTCTACTTTAACATCATGAGCGATAACTCCTCTGTTCAGCTGTTGAAGAACTTTCTCTGCATACTAATCTTGGTATTTGTCAACAATGAAGCATTTCGCACTCTTGTTCACCGAAATATGCAAAGGTTGGAATAGGTTTGTGTGGTTGTTCAGCACATGTATCACGATGAAGTTATTCAGCTTTAGCCATTCATTGACAGCACCAGTTGTCTGCCCTTTAAAAACGTCAAATATCAGCATAGCTTTTGCATTCTCAGGAAGATTTAGTTCCTTGCGTTTGCTCTTGATGTAGGGAAATATGATCTTCTTTAGGTACTCTAATATAAGTCCTTCATTTGACCAATGATTTTGAGAATGGGTTATATGAAATGACTGGGGAAAATTAACCTTTGGGTGGCATATTTCAGTAGCACCCCCATAAATCAATTGTACTGGTAAAAAATCGAGTACAAAAATCCAGTGTAAAAAAGTAGAAGAAGGAAACGACAAGGAAAGAGAGGAAGGAGAAGGGGATGAAGAACTCCAGTGCCTGGATAATAATGACATTTTGCCCTTTCCGATTAGGGTAGAATCAGACGGTGAGGAAGAAGAAAGCCAGAAAGAAGCTAGTATTATTGTTATTGATTGAAGATGATGTATAAAAATTAAGGAGTACTTTTTTGTAGTTCTTTTGTTTTCCTTTTCACTGGGAGGAGTAAAATGCTGCCTTAAGTGGCGTTAAGCCGATTTTCTGGTCTGGCAGAATTAGGGCCGGGGGATTAAAGGCTGATAAGGTAATTTATAATTGATCCAGAATTGCAGATTTACAAATTAACAATTAAGTTTTGTAAGTCTGACCTTGAATGAACTGGGCTCAACGTAAGTAATTTGTGTTTTTTTAGCTTACCAAACACTGACCCAGACGAAATGAAAGCTAGTCACACCAGTTAGATTTTGATGTAAAACTAAAATTAGTAAGTACGTAAATGTAAGTAAATAAGCTATTCCTTTGTTTGTTACAAGAGGCGAAAGTGTTCTACGTCTATACAAATGGCTACGGGAACCATACCCGAATTCCAATGGTACGCATTTTATTAAAAGCAAAACCTTTGAAGAAAGAGAGAGAGCTGCTCTACAACATTCTATTTTTCAAGTATTATTTTCACCAAATAAAGGAAACCTATAGTATTTACGTCTTTTGCATATGAAGTCTTAATAGTTTATTTTGCCTTAACCAAAAAAAAATAAAAAAATTACATGTACACTCTTTTGTTTATGTACTCCCATAGGGTTTTTTCACTTGTAAATTAAATATCAATTTTGAACATTTTGCTTGATGCTATTATAATATTTACGTTATAACTTTTATTCTCAGACGTATTATCTTATTACTTTGTGTTATATGTGAGGCAAAGTTTGTTTCATTAGCATTTCGTTGTTTTGTTGATTTTGCCTTTATGGAATTTTTTGTAGGCCATTATGATTTTTTACTTTTCCCCTTTTTTTGCTTTATGTGATGAGATCTGGCTACTATGACAACTGCATGTTAAATTTTAAAAATGGTAAATCGATTATTGTAATCTTCCATCGTGAGTTTAACAGGTTATGGGCCGAGCCACCACTAACAGACCATAAGTTTCGATGAAAGTAAAGGGAAGTTTGAATAATGGAGACGAAATTTTTAGGATATACGGGTCACAGAAAGGTAAAACGATGTCATAGTTGGCTACAGCGATAAAGTTGAGTTAGGACAGAATGAATTAGCATTTGCTGCATTAATTCAATTCTTGAATGAATTTTCGCTTTCTCTGTAACGAGAGATGCCCGTGGTGATTGCAGAAAACCGTTGCAAATACACAGAGCTTATTATGCTGGCAGTGGAAACCCTCGAATTGTTACAGGCTATTCCGAAACGATGACAGATTTTGTACTGAATGCAGTGACTTCGAGAATTGCCAAAGAGAATGTTAGTGATGGGCTTTTAGTTACAATGATGCTCAAAGGATTACCTGATGAATTAAAACCAAAATCTAATATTGTTCAAATTTTTCAAAAATCTAGGAAAGTATGCAAAACGTAAAGGAAAACCGCAAAAATTCTATCCAACAGAGCTGAAAAATGTGCAAATGTTGTGGTTAAAACAAAAGTTGAACGGTCTAAAAATGTGTTATTATTGCGGATAGCTGGCCATAATCGTTAAAATGTACATAAAAACCGTTAAAATAATGAAGCCACTATAAATCATCTTCACACACACACACACACACACACACACACACACACACTTACAAAGTTTGTCGAAAGGAGAGAATTAAAGCAAAATTTGTTCCTTGAAACGATCCTGATGATGACCAGAATAGCTGTGGTTTTATAATTAGAGTAACCTGACTCGGACAACAGATGTGAATAATTTTATAGTAAAAGTGGAGCTACAACTGAAATGCTTCATAAAGGTGATCATTTCATATAGGTAGACCCATTACGTAAGTTGGTAGAACAGTTCATTGCATTAGCTGACAGAATACATCAAATAATATTGCTAAGAAAAGGGTGGAGGGGCAGTATCATGTTGTTACTCTCGGTCAATGGATATTTTGTGAAAACAACATTTGGAAATTCTTTGTACATAATTACATTTCCTCAGCCTCTTTGCTACTTTTCAAGCCACATAAGTAAAGGAGTTGAGGTAAAGTTTGAAGCATGTAGTGCATTGGTGGTAGCAAATAACAGGAATACCGAACAGCATTGTCACCTTTACTATTTGTGTAAAACTCTTAAAGCAGGAAAAGGGAAAATAAAGTGGAAGAGCTTAAAGTTTAGTGTTTAAGCAAACGCCAGCATAGTTTTTGGCCTACGGTCCAAGAGCATCTTGAAATTTAGGTCGTCTAGATTTGCTAAAATGTACTCAAAATTAAAAATTGTATTTTGATAACAAGGTTTATTTTCCAGGCAAAAAGTAGTCAAACTATGAACAGTAAGAGAACAGAAACGTGTTTTCTAAAGTCAAACATAAGAAAATGTTATCGATACTAATTACAGATGTTCTTTCGTTAATTTTCCAAATATACTCGGTCTGTTTTCCATTGACATAGTCAATGGATTTGCTATTTTCACAATGTGAAGACAGTCAGTTCTTTCGATTGCGAAAAATGAGGATTGAAAGTGAGTTTAACCTCGCCGCATGTTGATTTCATCCAATTCCTGACTCACCTTTTCATTGAAAATGTTCTCTCTGCTGTCGCGCTTGAAGCAGGATTAACGCCAAAACTTTTCTAAAATTTGCAGACGTTTCTGAGTAGGCTTTTTTCCATCAGTATCTGACAGCTGCATTTCTTTGATTGGAAATTGAAAAGGGTTCATTCTTTTTTATTTAAATTGCGTCTTGGACATTGACGGTTATACGATTAAACTATTTTTATCGACCTCTAAGCTGTAATTCACTTGAATGAATTGAATTTCGGCAGATATTTTCTCATCCATTAACACTCTAACCGACAAAGGAAGTGCGCTTAAGATTTTTTCCTACCCCTCGATATAATTCAGTAAAAAATAACTAGTTGCTTTCCTTCTTTTCTTCAAAATAGGCTTTTCAACAAGGTAAAGTTTTCTATTTCTTTCAAGCACAGATCATACATTGAATTAAAACTGGTCTTCACTCGCATGTCGTTAATGCTTTCTACGGTAGGCATTGCCATGCGATTACCACTTATGGCTGTCATTTTCTCACTTCATCAAATTTGTGAAAGTTTATCGGTATAAGAATAAAGAAGGTTCTCAAGTTTTAATCTAGAAAAGAGATAGAAACCTTCCGTCTGCGATTTCCAGTCTACGATTAGTGATTTTACCTCTCTTGTAAGGCCAAGTTCTTTCAAACACTCGTTCAATAGGTGATATAAGTAGCCATAGAAATTGAATCCTGTCAATAATTTTGACTAAACATATTCTATTTTCTTTCATTTTGGCTTTGAACCTTTCATTTGTCATTTCTTGAATATTTCCGCACCAGGAGGCTTATTGTAGTTAAAAGACGCCTAATGTGGATCCCAAGCAATTCTCAAAATGGTTTGAAAATCTAATTAAAAACCTCATTGCTTCTTGTGATACCGATTGAACTTCGTCAACCTACTGTTAAAGTATTGCAGTTAACTGCATTAGCTATTCCAAAATCTTCTCACCAATTAATCGAAAATCTATGAAGCAGAAGTCTGTCTGTCGCCCTCACAACCTGGGAAGCCGAATGCGTATCACCATGGATTTCCTGCCTATAAGTTGAATATTGGCCTTGTACAAGAACTAGTGCCATAAAATTTCATTGCTATTGTGATGAATGGCAGCTTGGATGCCAATTTGTCAAAACTCCAGTGAAACGTATGTATCTAAACATATATACAAACGATATCACTCCGTTCGTGAATGCTATTTATAACAAGCAAATGTGTTAGATTATGCAACATCAAATGACAATATTGTGGACATGTTTAAGTAACTACCAAAGAAGTGTTTGTCACGGCGATTAAAACATTACTTGTTTGATTGAATATTAATTCAGTTTTAAGTTAGGTTGCTCTAAGTGACGCGTAAGTATGTTTATTAAACCCTTTTTCATTTTTTTGATGGTGTACTTATAGCTTATTTTATGAGACATTTTTATTTGTTACTTTTCCCTGTTTTGTTTTATATGTTTAGATATCAATTGAACATGGCTTCTGTGAATTCTGCATGTTAAGTTTGAAAATGAAATTTTAATTATTGTAATCCTCCATTATGAGTCCAACATTATGAAAAATTACAAAATGTATCAACTTCTTTTTCAGTTACATTATGGAAAGTGGAAGACTGCGTATGGCTCTTCAAGGCTTACAAAGAAACGAGAGGATTTGTAATATTGCAAAAAGTATACTACAGATGAATAGTTTACACCGGTCTGTAGAGCCATGAAAATTTTTGAAAGACACAAAATATACACACCTTCGTAAACAATAAATTATATCTTTGTAAGAATTAAGTAGAAACTTTTTTTATCAATAATTTCTCCAAAGTATTATTTTAGCAGAAAGCTAAGAAAACTTATTTTATGGTCCTTCAATGACTGTAAGAGCAAGAGCAAGTGAAAAGTTTGTCTTATCCTTAGAAGTTTTGTTTTTAGTAAGATTTGAGGTAATGGCTGGTTGATACAGTGGTGAGAAATAGTCATCTCAAACATCAGCGGAATGATTACACCAGACTTGTGGAATATGCTGTTTTGGATATTTGAAAAAACACTTTGTAAAATAAAGGTTATAATCTATTTCTCTATCACCTTACTGACATTACTGGACAAAAGTGGACATCTTTTGGAGTTAATGAACTCTTTCCCTAAAAATTGATTACTGCAGGTTTTATTGTAATTTATTTCTTTCTCCAATTTTTCATTTACTGTAAAACAAAGAGTTCTGTGTAATGAAAGACATTATTCTAGCTTTGTGAAGTAACGTAAACTCAAACACAAATTCTGCAAAGGGTATGTAATTGTATCTATACACTGACAAGACATTAGTTAAGTAGATATGTTAACCACAATTAAATCTCTTGTTGAAAGGGTCTACACAGACCAAAAACTGTCTGGTAGTTCCCATTCCAGTATAGGGAAAAATGAAGTTGTATGGGAAATTTAATTTCTGTATATAGATGCCCCATGCAATATTTTGCTTAAAAGGGTGTTCCTCTATATTCAGTTTAGTAATCGTGGAAACACTGATAGTATTCTAATAACAAGCAGTAAATTAAGTTGACAGTATACATTTGTCTTCTTTAAAAATACCAAAATTGTACTTGTTGGAATACTCTATGGGCAGTGCGCTGCAATAAGCAATGAAATGTTTTCTCCCACAATTTTGAAATTAAGCTGAAATATTTAGGAGTGGAATACACCAATGAAGTTACTAGTGTGAGTTTGTCTATGATGCTTACAACTCAGATGTTATACACAAACAATTTTTTTTGTTTTGATATCATTAATGGCCTGCTTTTAAGGTTATCTGTTTATTTAGAGATATTTACTGGAGGACGTGGGCATACCAGCATCAGTCTTGCTTAAAGACAAAATGGGAAACCTCTTTGAAAATTGTAATTTGTTAACACAAGGCTAACATATGTAATATTTTTAACATCTACAGATAAAGACAAGAAAATTATATAATTCTTAACACAATAACCAAAGTTGTCTTCTTAAGAAAATAAGTTAGTTGCTCATCAATAAATATCTCTAACAATTGAGCATGACTTTCCAGCCCATAGGTAAAATTTCGTTGCTCTATCAAAGCGCATTGCCATTGCGTTAAGTTTGATTAAATTACATCAATTACGTTCGTGTTAAAGCCTCAGCAGGGCTTGCTTGTTTAAATTTCTGTAACCTTTAACGTGAACTAGAAATTGGACTATTCTTTGTATTATATGAAGAGCCGTAGACTCAGACATACTATTTTTTTTTATTGTGGCTGCAAGTTACTTTTTAAGATATAATGAAATTCTTAACCAGAAAGTCCCTCCCTTTTATCTTACATAATTGTAGTATCTGGGTCAAGGGAAGTATATATTTGAGTTTGGTGTAGTTTCTGGTTAAATGAAATTCAGCTCGATATCCTTAACTTGTGAACCTTACTAGACCATAGTTTCATGTGAAGTATATAAAATCGTTTTTGTCTTGCTTGTAAATACAATAAAACTATGAAGTGTTATTTCTGGTCACGTTTTTATAATCATTACTTTAAAGCTCTTTGGTCGTTGGCAATAAGTTGTTCTTGATGTTCAACTCGTAGTTAATGCCTTCCATCTGACAGTAAAGTTGCAATTTCCAAACATTCTATCTGATCCCTTTGATATTGTATCACTTGACAGGCAGGAAAAGCAAAGAAATGTGGTCTCTTGTGTCTCCTGAAGAAAACAATTCATTGATTGAAGCAGCTTGTAGTCTTAGTTTAACCAGAAAGACTTACATTACATCTCTTAATTTAGATAGAATTGGCAAAACAGTGCTCTAACGGTAAATAAAAAAAAGTATTTGCAGGATAATATCACTATCTGCTGCTACCACATAGGTACTTAGGTCTATCTTCTAGATTGAGTTCTGCAAATGGTTTGCATTTGGAGGGAACACAGAGACTGCTCACGTTTTATTATTAGCTAGAAAACTGTAAGTAAGGATTCTGTTTAAATTAGCTCAAAACATGCCATTGTTGGCTTTTTTTTTAATTACACTGGCCTGGGTTGTTTTAAAGGTCTAACATACAAAAACTAATTTTAGACCAATTTTTTCTCTAAATCTGAAAAGCATGCTTATTTTACCCAATCGGATTAATTTTTTTTTAAATCAAGCACACACCAAAAATTCATATATTCCGATCTGTTTGTAGGGCAATTCAACATAATAGCACATTGTGAATAGTTTTATTCACAGAAGGCTTACTGGATGCCATAAAACATGTCAAGAGGAGTAAAGGACGCAAAAGGAGCTCTTCATAAATGAATGGTCTCGTCGTGAACTTTCGCTTGTGTTAAGCAGACATTACATCCCTCTTCAGGCACCAACAGTAATCGCTCAAAAAGTTGACATCTCATAGACCTTGGTATCTTTCATTCATAGTAAGGATATCTTGGCGAACTCCTTATCCTGCTCCTCACCGGTCTCCACAATTCTCGGCAAAATAGTCCAGATGAGACGGAAGAAAGTGCATTTCTACTGACATTCGTGGTATATTCTCATCTTTTCTCGTCTTTGCATACTGAGGACTTTGGTTGGCATGAATGGCAAGTTTAAGATTTAAAGAGAGATCTTGGTCGAATGAATGCATAACCTGACAGGAAGCAACTAAGGAGAAAAGATTCAGATGGATTGCAAACAAAGAACAAGTTAAAACAAAAAGAATTGCAAATTGTGAAGGAGGAGGCGAGACAAATGGTTAAGGCCAAAAACGGGAAGATTACAAGATATCATTTAAGAATCAAGCAATATCTAGAGAATAGACAGTTCAAGAACAACAAGTGTGAATTCCATAAACAACTGAACAACAAAGAAAAAACCAGTTGAAGTAAAAGTGCCACATGCAAATGAAACATCGCAGCTACAGAAAGAGGTGAAGTACAGGGTTCAAACACAACAAGGATGCAGAGTTGTTAGAAGACTTAAAAACAAAAATGAAGGCAGACTAAGATAAGTAGAAGTTAATATTACAGAAAAGGAAAATAAAGAAGATCCTTAAAAATGCACCAAACTAGAAAGCGTCTTGACCAGAGAGGGTACAAGGGTTCTGGCTTAAAAAAATTAAAACATTGCAGAAACCTTTCAAGAAATACATTATTGAATGGTTTGAGGGACAGACACCAGGATGGATGACGAACTACTCTGTTACAGAAAGGTCAGTAAAGCAAGAGAGGTGCAAGAAACTACGCCCCCATCACGTCCACCGTTTTATTGGAAATTAGCAGCAAAAAATATGATGCAAGTTACTCTTTGGAAAAAAAAAGCTTCTGCCTGAGAAACAGCATTAATGCAGAAGAAAGAACAAAGGAACAGCTGATACGAAGAGATGTTAGAACGAAGAAAAAGTATTTAGTAATAGGAAGAATTGACTGTAGGGAAACGTTTGACACGTTCCCATGTTCCTGGGTATTAAATTGGTTGGACATCCTCGGAACAACCAATAGTTTAATGAAGATTCTAGAAAAGACAATGAAAGGTTGAAAGGGTGAACTGACATGTACTAATGAATCACTAAGAGAGGTTAAAATTAAGAGGAATATTTCAGGAAGACATATCATTCTCCTCACTGATATATTTAAAAAAGACCAAATCTGGCAATAAATTGTTAAAAA
Organism: Morbakka virulenta; assembly: GCA_003991215.1. Classification (NCBI taxonomy): domain Eukaryota; kingdom Metazoa; phylum Cnidaria; class Cubozoa; order Carybdeida; family Carukiidae; genus Morbakka; species Morbakka virulenta. Next base: position 3,237,646 of record RDPX01000031.1, read on the forward strand.
AGTAAAAAAATGTTTAATCACTTTTTAAAGACTACCTTAAGCTGCATGCAAAGAACAAGAAAAAACTTGGTTCACTTATATATAGTATTTTGCAGAAACATTGGCATGGAATTGTTTAACATTGGTAATGAATTGAGGAAAAAGAGTCAAAGCAGACGGGATCAAGATGCCAGAAAATGCAGTTATGAAATAGCTAAAAGAATGCAAAGGGTACTAGTATTTGGTTGTATTTCAGGCAGTTGAAGTGCAAGTAAAAGAGATGTAAGGGAACATCAGCAATGATTATATTATAGGAGAAGGGTAAGAAAGATTCTGGAGACAAAGTAAAATGGGCAAATGTAAGCAAGAGTGTTAATACGTGGTCTATTGCTGTATTACGATACTCAGCCCCATACCTCAATTGGAAAGAAGCCAAGCTTGAGGAAATGGATCGAAAAATAAGGAAACTTTAACTATGCCACAAGGTATGTACTTAGAGATTAGTGCTAACAGATGCATACTCAAGAAAAGTGGTGAAAGAGGACTCATGAGCGTCAAAAATACCGTCAGTGTAACCATAATTGATCATAAGAAACGTCGAAGACAGCAAGAAAAAACTGCTAGTTGCAGCTAGAGGTAATACTAAGAATGAGGACCCTGAGACAGATGATGGATTTAAGAGAAAGAACAAACGAGAAAGAAAAACCAACTGAAAAGACAAGTGATACATGATAAGTCCCTCCGATAATTGGACCATTACTATTATTATCATTAATGTCATTATCATTATTATCATCATCATCATTATTATTATCATCAGCATCATTATTATTATTATTATTATTATTATTATTATTATTATTATTATTATTATTATTATTGAGTGGTTACACACTATCTAGAGCCCAACAACAAGCCAGGTAAGCTGAATGCAGGCACATGAACTGTAGCCACAAGAGTGAGGTAAGTAGAAAACCAAATTTAAATGGCAACATCACTTCAACCTTGCAAGTGCCGCCCCACAATCAGTGAGGAATGGCACATTGCTCAAGCATTTGTTGTTTTATGACGACAACTTATGACTGCAGCACTTCCCACTTCTAGCCTGATATCTGACAATATATAGAAAGATATCTTAGTACCAGCACTAAGTCTGGTATTGCAGCATTGAATTCAGACTGGAAATTTATTATTATTATTATTATTATTATTATTATTATTATTATTATTATTATTATTAGCCCTGGGTCATAACAAATGACCAAGGGCTAGCAAGGGGCCTCCTCCTTCATTACATCTCCAATACTTTCCTTAGGATTCTGGCTGTTGCTAGTAAGGCCGTTTTTTGCACATCTGCAATATTACATGGAATACCAATCTTCTCAAACCACTTACCAAATCCTTTTGTTACACTTCCAAGGGTTCCTGTTACTACTGGCACTACTTGAACTTCCTTCATTTTCCAAAGGCTTGCTACTTCTCTTTCAAGTCCTGATATTTTTCAACGTTTTCTTTTTCCTTTTCCTCTATCCTTCAATCCGCAGGCATTGCAATATCCACAATGATAAACCTCTCTTTTTCTTATCAATTAAGGCGATGTCTGGCCTCCGAGCCTCTATTACATTGTCACACTGTATATTGATATCCCAAAGAAGTTTGACATCATCATTTTCGACAGCCCCTTCCGGAGTATGTTTATACCACTTTTCTTGATGCTCCAGTCCATTTTTCTTGCAAAGATCCCAATGGACTTTCTTGGCAACATTGTCGCGTCTACCCTTGTACTCTTTTTGTGCAAGCTTTTCACATCCACTATGTGTTGTACTGTCTCTTCTCTCTTCCCATACAGTCTACAAATAGAATCGTTGTCACTTTTATCAATTCTACACTTGATATACTTTGTTCTAATAGCCTGGCCTTGGGCGGCACATACAAGAGCCCCCGTTTCACTTTCAAGGTCACTTTTGGATAACCAATACCACATTTTCCCTTTGTCAAAATTTTCAGTACCATCTCCAATGAATTGCCCATACATCTCCTTTTTCCATCCAATTTTGCTTAAGATTTTTGCTTTTCAAATTCTTCGGCGGTAATCGTGCCTTCAGTAACAATCGTTCTGGACCAACTCAGACCTTTCATGAGATTTCCTCCCGAGTCCAAAACGTAATAACCCAACTATTTTCTTCCCCTCTGACTACAAGCTCCACCTTACTCAGCCGTCTTCCACCTTCTCTCCTCTTCATATACAACCTGTAACATCACTCTTAGGGTGTAATGCTCCATAGGCTGTCATCGTTTTCCTAGTCTTTGTGTCTATCCTTTTCAATTGACTTTGTTTCCAGTCTATTATACCAGCACCATATCTAAAAATCGCGACTGCCTATGTGTTGATTGCTGTTATTTTGTTCCACCCATTAACTTTTGATTTCAGAATCAATCCGAGCCTCCTTTTGTACTCCTTTATTGCTTTCTCCTTCATCTCTTTTTCTTTGATTTTTTTTATCAAGTTATTATTATTATTATTATTATTACTATCTAGTTACTTTGTTCACATCTTGTTACAATTACTCATTGGCTTACCCCAGTGACCTAGGGTAAGTAAATGGTTGGAATAGTTAAACATGAACAATAACGACGATTACAACCATTTAGGAGTATGAAAAGAAACATTTGATGAAACGGAAAGAGTCTTCCGGAGAATGTGACCAGTACTAGTAAGGATTATTTTTTTAATTTCTTGCAATTTATGTTTTCCAGGTGTCTTTTCTACATGTTTTTGTGTTTCCTTTTTAACCATTCCAAATGCTCCAACAATAACGGGTATTGTTGTGGTTTTAAGGTTCTACATCTACATCTATCTCTATTTCAAGGTCCTTGTATTTTCGTATCTTTTCAAATTCCTTAACTGCAATGTTCTTATCACTAGGAACGATTAAATCAATTAGTAGACCTGTCTTATTGCTACGATTCTATATAAATATGTTAGGTCGGAGGCCTTGGATGGTTATGTCCTTGTGTACAAGGAAATCCCAGTTAGGTTACATTGTTACCTTCAGCAACTGTTGAAGAATAGTGTTCATACCAGTTCGGATGAGTCTAAATAGGACTGTATTGAGAAATACCCCCAGTGCAGGTACTGTGCCACTCTGTCATGGCACCGTATACTTAACTTGGTGCCAACACAGAACACCCGCATAGAAGGTGTTCAACAATTTCGGTAGATTGTTCACAAACTCGACAATATGGGTCGGCACCATTTTTTCAGAACGTTGGCTTGGGGATTCCTGGTAAAAGGACTCGGATCTTGAGCTGGAGTGATGAAGCCTTCTGTTTCTGCCTTTTCTTGTCTTCTCAGTCCTGAAAGTCTACATCAACGTTTTGGCATCGGAGAACATACTCTTCGTGTAAAGACGTTTGGCTACACCTTTCAGCAATTTTGTCTTGACCTTTTCTCTTGGGTTTTGGCTTCCTTATTCTAGCTATTTCTGTCGCGGAAAGATATTGCTCATCTGTGTTCGGTACCATATGTAATTCGTTTTCAAATTCTGCTGCTTCTTTAGGTACAGAGTAACGATTTTTAACATTTTCATGTCTATGGACTAATGTCAGCATCCAGTCATTTGAGTCTTCAAGATAATATTTTAATCCGATGGTAATACTTTTAAAGGCGGGTTCCAGTTGTATCAGTCCACGTCCATCATCGCATCTTTCCTCTTTGTCGAGTTTCTTGATTTTTGTGTCTGTAATGATGTTAATGGGCGATATATATATATAAATATATATATTTATTTATTTACGTATGTGCTAAAAGTGTGATTGCTTAACTGCCAAATTCATATTATAAGCTAAAGGTGGTAGATAGCAGCCACTGTCGAAGCTCTTCGTTCACAGTTTTCAGATTCCCTTCAAGGCCAATGGTTTTGTAGCATGTGTTCTGGCGTTTACCTTTACCCACATATGCACCGGTTGCTCTGTGCTAGCCCGATTCTGTACTTGAAGTCGTCATACCTTTCGTGGCCTGACCTCAGTCTGTTAAGCAAAATCCAGGGCACACGAGGTAGATCGTGCCCTGGAGCCTCGGTTGACGGCTCTGTGTACTGCTTAAATCTACACTCAGTACTGTTCCACCTGTCCTGCCACTTCTCTGCTTTCCAAAAATCCGGAGAGGCCTCATGTAGGTCTTAAGAATTATGCTTTCTCTCCTCGAGTCAGTTGGCTGAATTTCTGAAAGAATGGGCAGCAAAGGAAGAGGCGTAGAGGGGATGCAACCACTGATAATGCGTATGGTGTCACTAAGGGCAAAGTCCAGATGTTTTACATGTGAGCTACCACAACAAAAGAGGCACACTGCTCAGCAGTAGAGTAGCATAGCGACAATGCAGATGCTCGGAAGACATCAGATGAAGCACCCCAACGATTGCTTGCAATGCGACGAAGTAGATCAGTAAGTGTTACACTGAGGTGCTTCTGATTTTTTTCGAATGGTGTGGAGGCTGCACCGACTGTGTTTTTGAGTCTGCGATTAGCTTGCCTGTTTGCTAAATGGAACACAATCGAAAGTTTTGGTCGTGTTGAGCTTTACCCACCAGAAATGGAAGTACTGTTTTAGTTCATTCAGATCTTCTGACAAGACCTTTTCAATGCTTTCGAATGACTTTGCCCGGTACAGAAGAGCTATGTCATCTACAAATATGTACCTCCTGCTAGTACAGGTAGGGAGGTCAGCTCGTTATGTGTTAAATGGCATCGGTGCTAACACTGGCTCTTGTAGTATGCCATTGATGAATCGGCGAGGCTTCTATTTTTCATCAGCAAGGTGCAGCGTAAACCCACGATTTCTGATTATTTCCATGATCATTCTGACCATCTCCAGTGCAGCAGCTTAAGTGGTAGTCCTCGATGCTACATCGTCTCATTTACGGCCGAGAGATCAACAAGAATATTTCCCTCATTTTCCCAGGGATGGAAAGGGAATTAAATGTCCTCCGTTAAGAAGGCATGCCTGATCGAGGGTACTTCTTCCAGGTTGGAATCCAGCTTGCTCTGGAGGCAGTTGCGAGTCGACAATGCCTTCAATTCGGTTGTATATCAGACGTTCTATGCTCTTAAAACAGATGCAGAGGAGGCTTGCCGGCCTGTAGCTAGAGGGCGTGTCTGAAGGCTTGAAAAGGGAGAACTGAGAACTGAGCTTGAAATTTATGGCTGTGGAATGACAGATCTGGATTGCTGAAAGTATTCCGAATTCCCGAATGAAATGTTTGGGGTAGCTTGTGGTCATAGAGGAGCTTAATATCAGCATCGGATGAGCATTAAGTTACTTCCTCTTCATCTGAGTTGCTACTTCGATAGCGCCATGTGACGGACACATGTATCAGACAATGGAACATGCTTTGTTATAGGTGTTTTAAGTCTGGGCTACATGGATAAGGGGGTCCTGAGCATTATTTACTGAGATTTCTATTTGTATGTCCATGGGCATCAGGTATCCTTCAATAACATGTAATATCGACAAAACCGCATTACAATGAACAATCAACATCAACTGTTGTGCAGACTTCTCTCACTTCAGCTCCAGCAGATAAATCAGATTCAACTAAATAAAAAGCACCAAAAAGCTCCAAACCGTGAAACCCGTGTCTACGGTGTCTACGTAAAGGCAAAAGTAATGTTCTGTAAAAACAAAATGCCTCTTCTTCGTGATTCTGGTAGATGACCCTACAGTGTCTGTAATTTCAAAGTGACAACCAATTCAGTTTTCGGTAATCTGTAGTTGTGAATGCAGTGTGTGGAAAAATGTAACATTCCTCTGGGAGACTTGGAGAGAATGTTAAGTTCTCATGACGTCAATACTCTCAACTTGCCCATCCCATTTAAGGGCATCGGTGCCGATCGGTTTTGATACACAATGAAAAATCAACTAGGGTAACATCATAAGCATTGGTAATGGCTTCGGAAAAGTACAATCACAAGAGCAATAATGGCAAGGAAGAAATTTGTACCATCCGTACTTTTACCAATATAATAACATCTTTCTCTTTGCACATGAGGTAGGATCTGTGATTGATATATTACGTCCGTTATGCTATATTTTGGGGAAGACAAGAGAGTTTTTACAGTGGTAGCTAGAACCATTTCGACACGAGGATTAATGGTAGTTAACACCAAAAACTATCATCAAGAACTCTCTGCGAACAAAGCTACTTTTAACAAAAATGAATTCTAGAATATTCACTTTCACTCCAAGTGCCAGAAGCTTAATTACAAATACTTACTAAACACTTCGAATAAATGAGTATTCAAAATTCCATTTATCAAAAGTCCCCTGATTTATTTAAGCTAATATCATTCCAAATTGCAGCAGTGGTATGTATGTAAAGGATTGTATTCCGTTGGTAAAGCTAGTGAAACCCGATATCATAATAATGTTGCCTTGTAGCTCTGGGAAGTTGTTGGATTGACTAATTCGAGTCTCCAATAAAGACCAATCAAAGACTGGTATAATTGCAATCTACTGTTTTAAGGTCCTCACAATTTTGAAAGCTTTTGGGTAGCAATAACTTCCTCATATTTTTTGTACAACGTTACTACTGCTGCACCACCAATACCAAAGTTATGCTGGCAGCCGATCTTTGCTTGTGGGACCTGTCTCTTTCCAGCCATATGACGCAACTAAAAAGTTAAATAAGAAATATGCTTTGAATATTCAAGTATAAAATAATTGTAACAGAATACATATTGTCGCCTTATCTATTATTTTTATAACTGGTTTGTCAAAAAATATAAATAGAAATTAAAGAACAATGTAAAATGAAAGTAGGGATATGAATTGTACCAAATTGCTCCGGCTTTAATGTCGGCCTATTCTACCGTGCTATCGAAGCATTGTTCATATCTCGACGCGATCACTCTTGCAGCTTCAGCTTTCCTTTTTTGCGACACTAAATTCTCTAGTTTCAGATCTTGGAGCGAACTTTTATCTATCCCAGGTGCTGTAAGTACTAATAAAAATCAAACTGTCAATGGGCCTCTGAACGAGTGGTAAAACGACAGCGGTCGTGGAGGTGTGAGGAATCGAAGAAGGCCAAGTGAGTACATAAAGCACATCAGCCAACCCATCTCTATCCATTTGATATTTATTTTCCAAGCTCAAAATTATTGATAAAAGCAGACTCAAACTAACAACAGTGTATTGATATTTTCAAATTCCAAACCTGAAGATTATAAACATACCTGCCAGTTTATTTCTGCACATTGTGCTAGTCCTGTGGCACCAATCGGGTGACCTAACATGGGCGTTAAAACATAAACATTCACAAAACATAACAAAGGTAATTACTAAACTTTCAGAATGATTTTTATTAGCATTTGTTCAAAATTTATCAATATACCCTTTAGTTTCAATCACTTAGTTTCTCGCATTTTCAAAAATTGCTAAAATATTGAAACCTCAAATTTACATCAACATTCTCAATGACGTAAGCAACTCCAAACATCTTGAATATTACTGTCATAGAATTGGAATTCCCCCAAAACAAAAAAGTGGATAAACATGCACCAGAAAGAGTCACTGATAACAAACAAATTGTATACGCACTACTGGAAATCAATATCCTGACCTCTCTAGTGGTTGCGTTGACAAAAATCAATAATTCGAATAAAATTCAAAATGAAGATAGATCTCTTGTTTGAACTCTGCAAATTTTATATAAAAGTTTTTTCTTATCATTTACATAAAAAGTCATGATAGATAAATATATTATATATACGAACATTGCAAACGTTGCTTTTCAGGAAGTTCAAAATGAAATGTACTTTCAATTCGTTACTATGGCAAAAAAAACAATGGTTTTAAACTTAACCTCTGTTTCAACTGATAGCAACTGAAGTTCCGAGAAAGATGGCACAGTTTTTCAAAAAGTGTTTCTTTTTCTGCATGTTTTAATGCCCAACTTCCAGATCATTGTTTCTCTAGTGTTAAATACATTAATTCGGCGAAATATTGGAAACCAACAAAATGCCTCTCATTATTCTCTTTGTTACTTTGGTATTTAAAGGAAAGTTCCAATAACTCAAACATTCACGAATTCGAAAAAAAAATGTTAAGATCTGTAATTCATAGAAGGCGGTCGTATTTTTATCACTTCAAAGTACGCATTCAACAATTTATAAATCTGATTAAAAAAATAGTTCTGGGGTTGAAAGAACGATTCGCTTAAGTCTACAAAGATAGATGTGATGCAGGGTGAAATCCAAAAGTAAAACCTTTATCAATAAAATGTGGGGAAAAATTCTGAGGCAGAATTGAAAAAGAACAGAACTGAAACAGAACTGGCACACATTACTTAAAAATCTATATTGACAAAAGCAAAGTAAAGATTGATCTGGTCTCTTCTAGCCATTTTAATCCCCTAAAACTGTTCAGCAAATCGGTTTTTAAATATAAAGAACGCAAAACACAATTCATGTAAGTAGTGCCGGCAGTCAGGCGTGGTCGTACTGTCCTAAGCAATTCGCTTTCAAAGATGTTTAAATAAGTTGTAAACACAGTGATGATTAGATTACAACTGTTGGTACTAACCCTTTGACTCCAGTCCACCTGAAGGATTAACAACCCACCTTCCTCCCAGCTGACAAAGTGAACCACCTTAAAAAATAAAGCGTATTAATACCATTAAAAGTGAAAAATAGAACAGTTCATGACCGCATGTGACTACTACAACGAACAGAAAACGGAATGCCAATACCGTACTTATAATAAAGGATGATGTAGAAAAGAATGACTCCTTTTGACTTCCTTATGGGTTCTCTTCCAAATATATACAAATCTGCTAAATTAACTACGATATGCACTATGTGGATCAGAGAGAAATAAACTTTAGGCTATATACGTTGTAGGGCAACATTCGATAGAACTTTTTGAAGTGTTATTAGTAGCATAACAGGACAAAGATTTTTATGTGGCCCCTCTCGTTTTCCATACCGTATCTACAGTAACTCGACTGCCTTTTTGTAACCCTTGTTAGTCATTTGTATTCCAGGTAAGACAACTTCTTTAGGCATTGTAGCAAAAATACACATCAATCAGTCGTTAAGAATGGCCCTTTTATTTAGTGAAAAGAACGTGACAAGGTTGCGTTCTTTTTATGATTCACCATAAACTCATTTTCGTGGACTCGAGGCAGTTGATGTAAATAAGGTAAGGTATTCTTGTATTGTTGTTCCTGTCTTGCTTCACAAATTACGTGAACCAATAGGGATTACTATGATAAGATCAAGCCCTAAAAACCATTTAGCTTACCTTTTGGATAAAAGGTTACTACCCTGGAAAAAGAACTAGAAATGAGAGAAAGCCATGTGCAACTATTAAAAAAGTTTGTCCAGCTGATATTGCAATGACACTATCCAAACAGAAAGTGGAATATTATCACGGCTGGACTGCAAGTTTGCCATTCGCTGGGAAAGACAGAGGACCAGCCAACGTAGAAAAGACTTGATGCGTACGTTGTTTCCAAGAACATGCTGCGTATTTGTATAATAATGTTAAGGAAATCACAGAAAGAAGAGCTATTTTGCGTAAACATGGATAATGCTTAACTGTTTAGGTTCAAGCTATCGGCCTTTTGAATGAAAAAACTGTTTTCTGTGGAATTTAGAGCAAAGGGATTATTATATCTTCATGTTTTACAAGGGCCCAAATGCACCTTTTATGGTCAAGGAATTCCCTTTTAAGTCCAGTGCACCATCAATCCTTAATGCAAATCCAGTGTTCTGGGAGGGAAACACATAACCCCACAATGTGCTTTAACCAATGTGGATCGGGTGAAAAATATATTGGAGTAAGGGTGTTTTTTAATACAGCCAGTCACAAGTCGTTTATTACTACTGAGGCTGCTAATAGAATAGGTATGCGTCCTGTGAAGCGAAAAAGCTTAGAAATCAAGGCACCTGGGAGTACGCCAGCAGTGGCCAAAACGAGCGTTGAAATTGAAGTTCCCTTTGTTCCACTGTGAGGAGAGAACTTGCTAACAATCACTGTTACGTAGTTGATGAAATTTCTAATACTTCTAATATTCATCCCGAAGTAATTTAACAAGAGTGAAAATTCGCATTAGTCTCACCCGCGATCAAAGACTTTAATGGTTTGGAAAACGAAAAAAATGCATCAAATACGTAAAATATACAATTTGGTTTGAAATAGTAAGGCTAACTGAATTTCAACATTTTAAGCCTACTGGTTTTTATTTCTGATGCAAAGTAGTATGCTGCTATAAGACGTGTTAATCTGTCCACAATGAAGTCTGCCAGGATCATGGGACTTAAAAACCATTGAAATAGAGTCTATGAACATTATCCCAGTAAACATTTTGTAAAAATTTTGTTTACTGGAATGGGGTGTTCGGTGGGCTTTCATGGAAAGCTGGTCGTAAGGTATACCTTCTTATTATGCAAATAGCTTGATCAGGCTAAAGTGTCATTGGTGAGGAACTCAGGAAAGACTCTCCCACCTTCATAATAAAACAGTCATTAAACAAGTGTAACTGGAATAGAAGACCATGTACCAGAGTTGGAAACAGCAAAATACCCCTACCTGCTACACATGGCAATGGTCAGAAAGGAGCCTAAACAATAAACGTAAGAGCTGTTTATGATGCATCCTGTGTAGATACAGAGATTACTAAATCTCTTAAGATCTGTCTTCATGTAGGACCAGCCTTGGAACCCCTAATAATTGACATATTCCTTTCTTTAAGAGAAAATAACTTACTTTATTAGGCGGTATTGAAAAGGTTTTTCTGAACATTAAAGTTAGCCTCAATGACCGTGATTATCTCAGATATTTGAGCTTCAAAGACTTTAAATCAAAAGATACTGACGTTTATAAGGGTAGTTTTAGGAGTAAATTTGTCAACGATACTATTGAATACTCAACTGTATAGTAGTATTGTTCCTGAAAATATAATAGTATTGCTCCTGAAATCAGTGATCAGATCAAAGAGTTTCGGCACGAAATCTCGACCAATTTCAAGATGATCATGTAAAGACAGAGAATGAGGACCAGATTTAGCACTTCCATTAAAGACAAAATACAATTTACTCGTTTGATGGTCCTTTCGCACGACCAGGTGACGAGGTATAACGTGTACCTTACCACTTGTTTTCTTCTACCCTCGGTACTCTTACACCTGCTTTTATTTTCCTACAAAAAGTCTATCGTACGAATAAAAAAGTACTAAATTCCGTTTTGACCAGCAAAGTAAATATTAAATGATTAAGCAAAAACTATGGTTATCTCAAAGAGTTTCATCTAAGCCCGATTTCCAAGAAAGAGATGTCACGTATCAGTATAATTTAAGTTTCTATGAACTTAACCTTGTCCAACTGGTTATCCTTTGGAAATTCTAACGACCCTGTTTCAAAAACTTACTTAAAAGACGCTGCTAATTCGTCGTTTTCACAAGAATTATCATTAAAATTGTTGATACTCTTTACCAAGTTTTAAATTACATCTTTACTGAACGCACAATCAAATACGAAACCAGAAGGTCTTTAAAGAAGCCAATCTAATCTACCACTACAGCTATAGGGGCTTAAGACCCTCGGAGACTCGTGATAGAAATTAGCACCAATCATATTATTTATATTTTTGTGATCGCTTTCAACAATTTTTGAGTTATCTATTAAATCTTTAAGTGTATATACAAATTTTCGCTTACCAGTGCTTTTACAGGTGTACAAATAACTGAATGACTAAGCAGTGTTACCGAAAAAGCTTGATCAACACCGCAATAAGCCCTGTCTCTAAGAATAAATTTGAAATAAGCCAACTCACTTTCATACAAAAAAACCCTGGAAAGTAAAGTGAAATGATTGTTTATATGTTCGAATGTATTTTATTGTAATACTGCCAATCTTTAACTGCATATGATTCAAAATCAAAAGTTTCCTGTCCAGTTCTCTTTTCAATGTCTCTATCAGCCCTCGAGATTGACGTAATGCGGTGTGGTGTACTTTCGTGGAACAACCAGACCATTCCAACTCGATTGGTAAATGATCAATTGGGTTGTCACGATACTATTGATCACCGCAGACATATAATCCAATTCCACAATCATTATAAAGTTCTGTCTTTTCTCTTTAGTTGTGATGAAAAAACATAACGCTTCTCCAATAATGGGTTTCTAAACTTTCTTGTCAACGTGATGCCGTCTGCCAACAGTTGCAAAATCTAATACAAAACATTTGTGAAATCCTACTGCTTGAAATCTAGCTAACGTTACAAGGTATTGTTCATCATGGGTTGGCTTTGATTCATTCAACAAAGTTAACTCAAATACTAGTTATCCCAGTCAAAAAGTTGGGCTGGCCAATAGCAGTTTAGAATAAAATATCTAACAGAAACTCAGTTTTGGGATACACTCTTATTAATGCTTCACTTAAACGCACTAACGAACTGCTTGCCTTATATTACGTCCTGTAACTTTATTACCTCAGAAATGTGCATATTGCACTGTCAAACACTTTTCAAATGAATATTTTCAAAGGAAATTCGTATATCAATCGACGTCCTTGAGCTGAGTAAAATATTAAGCAAATTAGCTTGCTGTTCTCGTTAATTTCGAAACTAGTATTTTTGTATTTCCTAAAACACCTGTGTTTGACAGGTTCAATAAAACTTGCCTTATATATTTCAAAAATAGCACGATTAGTCCCATCTTTAAAAGACATAAAGAAATTACATCAGGTATCTAAAAGCCATAACCTGTTCATTAAAACGGTAGGAAAAACTTCCACAAAAAGGAAAAAAACTAAGTAATTACAATTTTGATATCAAATTGGAAGCAGCACCCCTACACTGAGCAAAACGGTAAAAAAGCGGCAGATATAAAGTACAGGGTAGTACCGAAGACTATTAGTGAATGGAAAGCCAATAAAGAAGAATTCAGTAAACTACCTGAACCTTCTACAGCTGGAGATAAGAGACTCCGTTCCGATGGAAGTGGAAGGCGGTTTATAAACGCTGAAATAGAAGAAACCTTGCTAGAATGGATATCAGATACACGTAGTAGCCCAAAATAATAGTCAGTATAGCATTGGTGTTAAATAATACATAATCAAACCAGAGAGTAAAGACCATCCACAGATATCCATAACAGAATTCACAGGTAGTCTTTATCCACAGAATCAAATTCAGACCCCAATTCAGACCCCAGAATATTGTTCAGGAATTCCAGTGAGCGTGGTTAGTACACACGTGAGGTACCTTATATAATATCTCTTTGGCTATTGGATCAAATGAGCAAGTTGATAGTTACCTTCATAGGGTGAGGTGTGTTTTATTACTGATGTTAGCTCTTTACGATCTTAGGAATTAGTTATATAAAAACCACCTGGTTAACTCCATTGTTAATATGATTATAATCATGTCAAATGTGAAACAGAATATGCATCCACAACAAAATAATCTCATGTCTATTGTAAACAAAAAGTACATATGGATTACAACTTCTTATGAGCGGTACCGAAAATGTGTTTTTTATTGAGCACTTCAAAAAATCATAGGTAATCTCGACACTTAGATGAGAAGCACAAAAGCTGATAGTTGACCGATTATAATATTTCAGGCAAGGAGTGTAGCAACATTACTTAGCATGAGGAAATGACTCACTCTTTGGCCCTGCTCTGGTAACTCAAGCGGGGTGACAGGTGTCCTTTATTACCAGGTAGCCACCTTTATCACAGGTTTGTTAAGGATCTGTTGTACAGTGCATTCTGTTCATTAGTGACCTTAATTCCCAGAGTCACATGCATACCAATCAATTTATCGTACTTTGTATTAACTGTTTTTTATTTGCCAGTCAGCGGTATCCGACGACCTGGATGTTAAGGAAATAAAAAATTCCCAACTATCAAATTGTAACTGTCTGAAAAACCCCTCGCCATTTGCCATTGCGTTGTAGCTTTATAATTAGCACGTAGTATAATAGCAAATAAGGTTCATTTATTTTAGAGTCATTTTTCGGTAAGCTATTAATCATGTTTTTCTTTTGCCTCGTGTTGTTTCTGGCTATTATTTACGCAAATGCCTCGAGACAAGAATCTTGATTAAGCGTTTGACACCCAACCCAAGCAAGCTGTGCGAACAGAGAAATCATTGTAATGTTTTCTTAGTCATTTCCTGTTATTCTTTTTCCTTACTGGCTGATACTTTAATGATTGAATTGATATGTAGTTATAACCCTTAAAAAGAGTAAGTTGTCGTTTAAACAAGTGCGTGCTTGCATGATGTGGCAAGTTGTAGAATTGGAATGACATGTTGAAAACCAAGATGGTCGTCTTTTTGCGCTGGTTCTGTAATTTCGATTTTTTATCCTGAACTAGCGAATAGGCGGATTGATTTACCAAATATGTGCCACCGAACATGGGATAGAGTAGATTTTACAGAATGGAGGACGTCGAAAACTTGAAGAAAAAGCGTAAAAGTCACATTAGAACCACAACATGGTTATTGAACAAGATAAGCAACTGCTTGGACACAGAAGCTGATTGATTTCGCCATAGTAACAAAATTTGAAAATGGGGAAACCATTTGACAACAAAAAATGACATGTAAATGTTGCTAGCGGTTTGGAGAATTCAATTTATTGGTTGCTGGTTCTGTAGCATTCTTCAAAGCTGTAACACGTAGCAGATAATTTTATGAAAATTCTAGACCCTTCCAAATGGCTCTTTTCGATTACTCCAGGTTGTCGTTGGAATTTTTACGTTTAATGTTCTAACAGAAAAAGCCAATGGTCGAAATAAGGAAGCTCTGTCATTTCTACACACTTATTCGTGATCGGTGATAAATACTTTTATTATGAGCTGGAAAATTAAGTTTTGCGAAATTTAAACGTAAAGTAGTTTACTGGGCGACGTCGGGTATCACAGACTAGTATAAATTATCTAACAGTTTTGAAATAAAAATAAAAATTGAAAGTCAACAAAAAGGTTAACGTGTCCGAAGGATAGCCCAAACTTTAATGCCTAGATAAAATATCTCGAATTAAAGTATATTTAATGAAAACTATACGCCAGTTCTTAACGATACGAAGTGCATTTTTCGAAACGGAGCCCAACATAATCTCAAAGTAAATCGTCAGATGCACAAAGTGATAAAATCACATGAATACTAGTTTTTCGGAGCTGGCAGAAAGGAATATAATCTAACCTCTTTTAATGGCACAGAAGTTTCACCTTTTTCTTTTACCTACACTGATTTATTCTCAGTTTCTTTTGTGTTGCACTGAATTCAAAAATTTAAGGTTTGAATTATTTTGATATAAAACCTCGTTGACAACATGAAAAAAAGCCCCGCATTAGTAATGGGCTTTACGTGCAATTAACGAGCTGATATTGTGAGCTGTATTATCCACGAACACATGACGTCATGTATGGGAATTTTTTTTAGTTGTCTAGTGAATCAAAAAAAAAGGGGGGGGGGGATTGTTAAGTTTCAAAAAATTAAATAGTCGTGAACAAGAATTTTTTGATCTGTGAATTGCAGAATGCGGCTATCACTTTGATGACTTGGTTTAGTAACTCAATTGCAACATTCACATATGTGGAAAATTGACTGGGTAAAAAATATTTTCTTTGGTCCACTGCGGGCTCCACGTATGGAGAGTTAATATTATTTTCCTCCTTTTAACTGTGATTTGAATATGTATTGCTTAAAAAGATAAATAACGTGGTAAATATCCAACAATTACATGTACTCTGAGGAATAATAAAATAATTACATTTGGCTGTCACAGCATTTCTACCCAACCTGTTAACTTTGTACCTGTTTTGAAAATATTCACCAATTTCCACCGCTCAGAATACAGTTTATACCTACATTGAAACCAAAAATTTAACTATATAATCGGGGGGAGGCAGCTATTGACAAGCAGACTCCTTGGTCTTAGGTGTTAACTCCTTAACTTTACAAAAATACCGTTACTACCATTTATATTCTTAGTAGCTCACAAGATAACACATCCTCCACAAGACCTATATAAAAATGTGTAGTAGTTACCTTCAGGAGTTGGTATCCACTGCGCTGCATCTATAAGCTTTCCACCCTTGCCTTGCTCACAAAGGCCAAGTGCTTCATACATGCATAGCTAAAGTCAATAAATATACAATATACAATATACGCGAAATGTTATTTTGATAAAAACTAATACATGGTTTTATTTTATCTTAGATGGCAGGATGAGTATGATTATGTTCAATCAAAATCAAAATTATGCGGCATTCAGCTCTCTGACACTTCAAATGACCTTCAATCTTGTTCAAGAACAATTTTCTATTTAAGTCGCAGTGACTGCCACAACCAGGTCTTAGCCGACCAGTAACACATAAAAGTGCTCTAATTTATCAAAACATGTAACAGGTACGTCTTGAGGTTTTCTTTCTGTGATACATTTAGTTCATAATTTATTCAAAATGCTGCTTAATGCTTTATTTTGAGTACAAAAATGCACATCTTTTATGTACTTTATGTAAAATGTAGATAAAGCAAATGGCAGTACTTAATGATGGCAGTTTTAGCTAACATGGGAATCAATTTGACTTAAGTCCTGATAAGGTGTGGGGAATTCAATTTCAAATAATAAAGGACTTGCAAAGGGCTATGCTTGGCCTCATTTTATTAAAGGTTTTATTAAAGGGCATGTTTTGATACAAAGTATTTAGAGCAACACTTTCTTTCTTTTTGTCAATAATTCCTATTTACAGCTACCATTAGAAGTTAAAAAAAAGCTAACATTCCTAATATTAATTGGAAAATTCAGTAATACATTTTTTATTTTTTCAAATACATAATCAAGTAGAGGAACTTCTTGCTCTTGGTAGCTGCACCATCAGTGATAGAAAATCTTCTAAAAGCGGGTTACTCCTTTAAACACATTTAAAAAGAAAAAAAGATCTTCAGCCATGCAAATATCAACATAAAAACAAACACAAAAGTTCGATACTTCTACTGCCCCTGATACAGATTTGGAAGGCCAGGTCAAGGCAACTAAAATCTGTCTCCTTGACGTAAAGAATAGGGTACTCTGGGCACAGAAAAAAGAAAAATTCGCAAGAGCAACAAAAAATGGAAAAATGGAAAAACGCAGCTGTTGACTCCTATTAAATGATAGGATTCCTTGGGTTCTGCGCAAAATTTATGGAAAGAGAGTATTGAAAGCACTTACGCTTGCGGGCATTTTTATATCGGATTATAAAATGGTCCAATGGGAGTAGTTTCAATGCTCGTGACAGACAACGGTTGTATTTCATGTACTCTAGCCCCATTCGGTAAGGCACTCAGACGAAGAAGAAATAGAAGGGGAGGAGGAGGAAGGACAGGGAAAAGAAGAACAAATAAGACCCATCTTCGTCAGTCGCCTTGAAACAATAATAGATAAACGTACCTCATTTGAAGAAAAACAATCATGAACTTCAAAAAAATCAATGTCGTTTGGGCCAATCCCAGAGGTCTTGTAACAATAATCGGCAGCAGCCTTACTTAATGAATAGCCTGACAAATCCAAAAAACTGTCAGAAAATGAAGACGGCAAATCTGTGACCATTTGTTGTGCTACTATTTCCACAGCTGTATCCTACAACGTGACAACATAAAAAATCATTTAGACTTCTGAAGCCGTTTAAGCAAAATGGCATGAATGTAGGGTGGGATTTGTACTTAAAAAACGGCATTGAGGAAATTCCAGGGCCACAATTACTAATGACTTTGTGAAAATTTTAGATGCGTGTTCAAAATTCCTTATAAGGCTGTGTATGTCAGGAGGCCCGTCTACTGGAAATGCTTTTTTTAAACACTGGAAATCGCCGTACATGTGTCTCTACATATGTAAAAGAAACTACCTTGAGTTTCCCCTACACTAATCTCTGGCTTGCCTTAACTGGTCCATACTTGCTCTTGACTGGATACTTCTAGGCTATAACACTTAAAGCAACAGTTAACTTCGTTACATCATATTATACAATATATTTCTGTCAATAACTCAATCCTGCCGTTACATATAAGTTACCTTTTTGATATCATTTTCCTGAAAATATCCTCAAACATGCTTGCTGAAAATGGTCGTCCAAATTTGACCAAGATTGCGTAAGTAGATAGCCAGTGAAAAGCTGGCACAAAGTGTTGACTAATCAGTATTGTTCGTAAAATTAGCCTTCCTGAGGCATGCCTAGTGTTGCCCATTAACTGAGTAAAATTTACTTACAGTCCTGAAAAGGTCACCATTTGCAAAGCAAAAGTGAGTAAAAAAATGTTGGCTAAATGAAGAGGCCCAGTTAGGCTCTCAGGGCCTTTTTCTTTGTGTTTTGCGCACCATTTATGATAAACTGGATGTTTTAAACAATCAAACAGGTATCAGTAAGATCATTTTATGCATAATTGATTAATTAGGTCCATTCAGCCGAAATCATAATGCTACATTAAGTCATTCAACAAAAATTTGATTACCAAGGTGTCGACTTTTCTTTTTTCTACATCCTTCTTACATTCCTGTAAAATTGCCCTATAAATAAGCACAGTAAGAAAAATGTGTAAACCCATACCGACTTTCTGTACATTTTAACTGGCTTCATAATGTATTCAAAAAACGACCGTCAAAACATTACTTTCACAAAATTACAGTCAAAACATTACTTTCAAAAAATTACAGTCAAAACATCACTTTCGCAAAATTACAGTCAAAACATCACTTTCACAAAATTACAGTCAAAACATCACTTTCACAAAATTACAGTCAAAACATTTCTTTCACAAAATTACAGTCAAAACATCACTTTCACAAAATTACAGTCAAAACATTACAGTCACAAAATTACAGTCAAAACATTACATTTACAAAATTACAGCCAAATCATAATTTATTTACAAAATTACAGTCAAATCATAATGTAGTCACAAAATTACAGTCAAAACATTNACAAGAAGTGAAAAATATAACAGTAAAAAAATCAGATCAACAAAAATATAGTCAAAACATAACGAGCAAAAAATTACAATCAAAACATCACTTACACAAAATTACAGTCAAAACATTTCTTTCACAAAATTACAGTCAAAACATCACTTTCACAAAATTACAGTCAAAACATTACAGTCACAAAATTACAGTCAAAACATTACATTTACAAAATTACAGCCAAATCATAATGTATTTACAAAATTACAGTCAAATCATAATGTAGTCACAAAATTACAGTCAAAACATTACATTCACAAAATTACAGTCAAAACATTACATTCACAAAATATAGTCAAAACATTACATTCACAAAATTACAGTCAAAACATTACATTTACAAAATTACAGCCAAATCATAATGTATTTACAAAATTACAGCCAAATCATAATGTAGTCACAAAATTACAGTCAAAACATTACATTCACAAAATTACAGACAAAACATTACTTTCACAAAATTACAGTCAAAACATTACATTTACAAAATTACAGCCAAATCATAATGTATTTACAAAATTACAGCCAAATCATAATGTAGCCACAAAATTACAGTCAAAACATTACATTAACAAAATTACAGTCAAACCATTACATTCACAAAATTACAGTCAAAATATTACATTCACAAAATTACAGTCACAATATTACATTCAGATGACAGGCACACAACTTCGTGTGAATACTGGGTTGGCATCCAGCGCCTTACCGGTGTTGGCACTGGGAGGGTTAAGGAGTAGGGTTAGCGGCAGGTGAAGTAGAGTCCTTGTGATTGATGTGCCAGCCGGGCTTATTTGCTCTTAAACTGCTGGTGAACAGTACAGTGACTGCCGATGCATAGCGTTGGTTTAGTTTCTGTTGCTGTTTGGGGCTGCCAGTGTCAGACGTACGGGCAGACGAGGTTTATTAGCCTTGGGTGGTAGCTCATCTAAGTGAAGGACAACACTGATTTCAAACCCCCGCTGCCTTGTGGTAGTACCCTTTCTTGGGAAAGGCTTCAGGAGTAAATCTTGAGGTAAAATCAGGAGCCGTAAAATGATATTCGACACCAGATCACAGTACACTGGAGAGGTCACTCCAGCTTCGCTGCTCACGCAGCGCAGGGACAACATGGGAAGCAGCAGTTTGCCAGTTATAATTCAAAGCTCAATTGGCGTAGGGCTAGATGCCAGGGGCTGCTTCCAACTGTGGGAGAAGCCCTCGCGCTTCATTGAGTAGCTACCGCCTGCCTCAAGCTGGGCAGCCCCCAGCCAGTAAGGTACTGCCCTGCCACGGTCTGCTCACCTCACTGGGTGCGTGGGGTTAAGGCAAAAACCGACAAGCAGATTGACAATATATGCACCAAGAAACACACAGAAAAAAATTAGAGCCCTTAAACTGGGCACTTTGAATGTCAGGATAATGACACCAGGCTTCATCAATGACGAACTCCAAGACATAGATGATACACGGGTTACAGCTGTGAACTGCAGAGGCTACAACTTGACATTGTAGCCTTCCAGGAGACCAGGCTATCAGGATCCGGTTCTGTCAGAGAATAAGGTTAATGGGAAGAATAATGGGAACATGAATGAAAATGGGCAATGCCTTCTGGAGCTCTGCAATAACATGGGCCATGTGTCACAAACACCTTCTTCAACACAAAACCACAACACAGAGTTTCATGGAGACATCCGAGATCAAAGCACTGGCACCAGCTAGACTTGATCCTGTCAAGACGCACTGATCTCCCCTGCATCCAAGTCACCCGGACATACCAGAGCGCAGATTGTGACACTGGCCATTCCCTTGTTTGCTGCAGGGTGAAACTGAAGTCTAAGAAACTCCATCACACAAAAATCGAGGGAAGGCCAGGAATCGATGCTGAGAAAACACTGTTTCCGGAAAAAGCCGAAGAGTTTGCAAGCACCATCGGGACACAACTCTCTTGCCCATCCCTGACGAGTGCTCAAGAGAAATGGGATCATTTCAGAGAAACTGTCTATAACACTGCCATAAAGGTCTATGGCAGGAAGACCATAAAGACAGCTGACTGGTTGGAGATTTACTCTCATGTGTTGACACCATCACTCGAGAAGAAAAAAGAGGGCACTGCTCGCCTAAAAGCGAAACCCCAGTGCAGCAAACCTCCTTGGGCTCTGTGTTGCTCGCAGAAAAGTTCAGAGGCCAGCCAGGAAGTGTGCAAACGACTACTGGCTAGAGCTCTGCTCGTCAATCCAAGCGGCTGCAGACACTGGGAATGTAAGAGGAATGTACGCGGGGATCAAACAGGCCTTCGGCCCAAACAAACAGATCTGCCCCCTTGAAGTCTAGCTCAGGCCACATCATCCAAGACAGAACAGATGAACCGGTGGATCAGACAGTACTCTGAGTTCTACAGCAGGGAGAACAGGGCTAGTGATACAGCTCTAAACTCAATCGAAGCTCAACCACTGCTTGATGAACTCGATGAAGACCCATCTCTCGAGAAACTCCGCCAAGCCCTGGACTCCCTTGCAAATCGGAAACCCCCAGGAAATGATGGCATACCCGCCTAGGTGCTGAAATGCTCAAAAGACACATTGCTGTCGGAATTGCATGAAATTCTATGCCTCTGCACAAGACATGCGTGATACTTACATTTTCACTCTTTACAAAAATAAAGGTGACAGAAGCGACTGTAACAACTATCGCGGAATTTCGCTTCTCAGCATCGTTGGCAAGCTGTTCGCCTGTGTCATCCTGAAGAGGTTGCAAGTACTGGCCAAGCATGTGTACCCAGAATCACAATGTGGCTTCCGAGCAAACAGATCAACCACAGACATGATCTTTTCGCTACGACAACTTCAGGAAAAATGCCGAGAGCATCTCAACAGCCACTATTCATTGCCTTTATCGATCTAACCAAGGCTTTTGGTCTAGTAAGCAGGGAGGGTTGTTCAAGATTCTTCCCAAGATCGGTTGCCCACTAAAGTTACTCAGCATGATTAACTCCTTCCATGAGGCCATGAAAGGCACAGTGATCTTTGATGGCACAACCTCTGAAGCGTTCATCATCAAAAGCGGAGTCAAACAGGGCTGCGTCTTAGCACCAACCCTCTTCAGCATATTCTTTGCTGTTCTGCTAAAGCATGCCTTTGGAGATGCAACCAAAGAAGTTTAGCTCCGGACAAGATCAGACGGGAAGCTGCTCAATCAATCAAGACCCAAGGCCAAAACCAAAGTCAAACGTTGTTGTCTTTGCGAACGATGCTGCCATTACGACCCACTCAGCTGAAGAGCTCCAAAGGCTTATGGATCACTTCAGCCAGTCATGCCAGAACTTTGGTCTCACTATCAGTTTGACGAAAACACAAATCCTAGCTCAAAAGGTGGACCTTGCCCCATCCATCACTGTCTTAGAGCACCAATTCGAGGCCGTACACGACTTTGTGTACCTTGGCTTTACTACATCTGATTCTCTCTCCCTTGAATCAGAGCTGAGCAAACGAATTGGTAAAGCCTCTACCACAATGTCAAGACTGACCAAACGTGTTTGGGCAAACAACAAGCTGAGAGAGTGAACAAAAATGACTGTCTACCAAGCCTGTCTTGTGAGCACCCTTTTGTATGGCAGTAAATCCTGGACCATGCGCGCTCGACATGAACATAAACTTCAGGCTTTCCACTTGCATTGCGACGCATCTTGCACATCAAATGGATGGAGAAGCAAACCAATACATCAGTTCTGTCCCGCGCAGGAATTCCCAGCATGTATCATCTCTTGAAACCGAGTCGCTTGCGCTGGTTAGGTCAAATTGTGCAAATGCAAGACGGCAAGATGCAAAAGGACCTACTGTACGAGGAGCTCTGGCATGGCTCCCGCCCTGTAGGCAGACCCTTGCTCTGCTTCGAGGATGTTTGCAAGCGTGATCTCAGGGACATCTCCATCGCCCTGAAAACGTGGGAGGCCACCGCAGAATCCCGCTCCAAATGGAAGACAACAGTGACGACTGGGCTGTCAAACCACGACCTTCAACTCGCAGCCAATGCGGAAGGTAAGCGACTCAGGCGGAAAGCCCAGGCTCAACTCCCGACAACAGATGTACTTCCATGCACCAGCTGTGCCAGAGAGTGTCTTTCCAGAATCGGCCTCCTCAGCCACTCAAAGAGATGTCAGCAAAGTGCAGCCCCATAGTCCTGAAGGACTGAAGGATGCCTACTACTATTACATTCACAAAATTACATTTAGAAAATTTCATTCACAAAATCATATTTACAAAATTACATTACAAAAATGGTATTCAAAAAATTATATCACAAATTAGATTTAGAAAATTGCATTCACAAAATTCCATTCACGAAATTACGTTCACAAAACTGCATTTAAAGAATTACATTTACAAAAGGTCATTCACAAATCCAGAGTAATTTTTTCAAAACTTAATGTTTATTTGTCTAAAATTCTAAAAAAAATATGATGCAATATCCACAGCACTAAAATATATATCAGTTTATCTATGACAGTAAAATTTGTCTTGCAGTTCTGATACAGAATGAATTCTTCAAAGCTTAGTAAAATTTCAAAATTCCTTCTTCTAACTATGTTTTATTTCTTTGTGTATATAAAAAATCTGAACAGCGTAAGGCCGTTTCACTAACTTTATTAATCCGTCTTTGAGTATTTATATTATGACTTTTTAGAAAGGAAAAGAAAAAGTCATTTTGCTTTGGCATAAATCCCAGTGAAGAAACTTCGATGTCGAATTTGGTAAAGTTCATGTTAATAATTAAATCGCTTTCGAGATTATAGTATCTATTTTTCTTGTAATTGTTTGACTTCTGTATATTTGATTCGAAACAACGTGTAAGTTCGATTGGGTAGATATCATTGCCTTTTTAAATACAATATCAGGCCTAAGCATTTTGAAGATTTCATTTGGATCACGTTAACCAGGTGAAGTAGACGTTAACCAGGTGAAGTAGCATATATTTCGAAGGCCCTTTCTGTTAACTGTTTTACGAAATGAAGAATGGTATACAACACCGAATCATGACGCCATGTAAATCTTCCATCATTTATGCTGTTGAGCAGTGATTGAGAGCATGAAGCTGCGCTTGCTTTTGAATGCAGAGTGGACATAGCTATGAATTTATTTTCTTCTGTCTCTTCAGATCTACGTTCATAGGAAGAGAGAATATCAGAGCTGTTTGTTCAAACTTTAAAATGTTAGATGGCATACTTTCCGTTATTCTGTACCACATGTTAATCATTTTGCTAGAATAGAAGTTTCTAACGGTCTTAAGAGTGGTATTTTGTTCTTTTAGACCCGCCATTTCACTGATAATTCGGACAACTTAAACATCGAGCGTTTCACTAACTGACATGCTTTGAAAATATTGGATGGCAACGAGAATCTGATACCTAGGTTATTTATCGGCAGGAACGGATCTCGCGTATCTGCACCTTGATGTAGATTTAACCATTTAACCTTTTTACGTATTCAATTACAATCGAGTCGAGGTTCTGTTTGACTCATGTAAAAGCGAAATCATATGTTGTAAGTCGGCAAAGAATCTTGCTGTAAATATATTTTACGATGACATCAATTTTGTTTTTGGGGTGTAATGGTGTTTTGTGAATGTTTTAAACATCTTTCCTGAGGTCAGTTGGGTCTCAGCAATTTCAAGGTTCATGCTCATTGTAAATTCTTTAGCAGGGTAGATAAATGATTCACCTTCATTCAATGTTGGAATTTGTTCATTTGTTTACTCGTAAGTAGGGATGGAACTGCACTGATTTATTTCAATTCTTTTTCATTGCAAAAGTCTTGCATTTACGAAACCTTAGGTCCAGCCCAGTAGCACCACTTTGTAAACACATTCAGTAGTCCTTGGCTTTCTTCTTCGGTGCTAGTAACTAACGCAGAGTCGTCGGCAAACTGGAACCAATGCCTTGGTTGTAATGAATGACTATTCCGCTACCACATTGATCTGATCTTTATGGTGTCAATTGTTTTCAGGAGAGCGTTTACAGCTTGGTTGAATAATAAGGGACTCAAACAATCACCTTGTAAAACACCTTTTTTGATAGGAATTGGATCCGTTGTAGACTTTTTGGTTCCGATGGATATATTGTAATTGGTGTAATAAGATTTGATAATTTCTTTTATCGAATCAGGAAAGTGATGGTATTCAAGTATTTTTAGGATGAATCAGGAAAGTGATGGTATTCAAGTATTTTTAGGATGATTCGATGGTCAATTTCTCCAAAGGCATTTTTCAGGTCTAATAGCGCGATGATTACTTGCCTTTGTTTCAGACGTGCGCGGTTAATCATGTACGTCAAACGTTCTGTGTGCTCAATACAACCTGAAATGTCTGCCCAAAAACCTTTTTGTAAGTTCGTTTCTATAAAGTTATTCTTTACTTGGTAGGTATACATTCCATTTCTAATTAGTGATGATAGTATTTTTGCAAATACTGGCTGAAGAGTTATTGGTAGATAGTTTTTCGGCTGGTTGTTACATTCACCTTTGTAGATCAAGATGGTAAATGCATATTTCCATTCTTCTGGAAATGTACGGTTGATCCAACAATGTGAAATAATGTGATGGAAGGGGAGTTCTCAGGTATGGGGAGCGTTTGAGTACAATGATACTCATATGATCGTAAGGGAAAGGTGAACCACCAGACTTCATTTTATTTACGATTTTGGTTATTTCACGGTACGACAGAGGGTGCTCATTGAACATTTCCGTAGGTTTATCAAGTAATTTCATCCAAAGATATAAAGTTACTGTTTGCTTTATTTAGATTCTTACGTGAGATATTTTGGAAGTTTTCAAAGCATGTTTTTTCATTAAAATCTGTCTTAGTGTTGTCTGTTGGTTCGAACGTTTTCTTAAAATACTGCCAAAACTTTGTTTTAATTTCAGCGTTGTGGTCCGGATCAAGCTGTTCATTTTTTTGAGTACCTCGCTCTGATTAGTGTGGAAATATAGCGTATTTTTCGATCATAAAATTCACTGTTTTCATTTTTTAGCCTTTTACGTTATTTTTTAAGTTAACACTTGGAAAAATGTAGGTATTGTTGTTTCAACTCATCAGATTCGCTATCGACTGTACCGTAGTTGGTAGCGAAGTATTCGCAGATGGTATTTTGAACCGTTTGTATTTCTTTGTTAACGTTATGTATCTCTTTGCATTCTGGATGTAATTTTAAAAAGTCATTAGCAATACTCCATTTTTCAGCTGTTATTCGTAGTTTGATTCCCTTTTCAGGGAATCTTTTAATTGTTGTATTCCACATTATGTCGTGTTTAATGTTGTTATCCTGATTGTTTGATTCATTGATTTCAACACTGAATAACTCCTTCAATTCTGGCACATTGTTAATGTGACAAAACCTTTGATGCGCCCTGCGACCCCTATTTCCATTACATAACTTTCTGCAATGACTTTTGACGTACCATTCTTTCTTTTTCTTTCGTCGTATTCTGTTAGTAGTCCCTCGGGAGAATCAAGAGAGTTCTCATTGTTAAGGTTTGCAATTGAAAGATTCTGTTTTTCGATTCGAACAAACTCGTTTCTATGGTTCCGAATATCTGTATGGAAAGGCTGAGTGATTTTCCTTGAGCAACGTCATATGTGTTTTGATAAAGTTTTAAAAGTTCTACTACAATATCCGCATTTTTCCTCGATACCACTTACATTTTGCAAATAAAGTAATACCTGGGTTACAATTCATATATTATCCATTTCTTCTACTTCAAAATCAAGCTTTGAATACCAATTCTTATTTCAATAAAACATAAAAAATCAGAGCAAGGGAAACACGCCTGCACTCTCTCACCTCTCGCGAATAATAATGTCGATTCATTTGGATCACCATAAACAGGTGAATCAGCAAATATTTCGAAACCCCTTTCTGCTAACTTTTTCTTCTTTTTTTTTCATTCACAAAGCCAGTGTAATAATAATAATAATAATTTTTTTTTCTTCAAAAAAAATCTCCAGTTGGTAAAGAATTGACTGGGTGTGTAAGTTCGATTTGAGTCTCGGGTTATTCCCTAATCTTAGAGGTTCAAAACATCTCTCAAAATTTTGGCAGTACTTGTGATTGTTGATATTTGTATACTACCACTTATATAAGGAAGGTCTAATTCTTTCAAATACTTTTCAAGTTCGAATGGAATCGTTCCAAGAGCCCCGACAATTATCGGGACTATTGAAGTCTCAACTTTCTGCTCTACACGGATGACACCAGCTAAGTCAATGTTTTTTTTAAATTTTTTCGGCATGTTTTTCTCTCACTCCATGATCTTTTGGAACAGCTATATCAATAAGAATGCATTTACTATTTGTTTTGACTACGATATCAGATATATAATGTTTTACTTTCGTTGTAGTAAGAATGGGTGTATTCCAGATAAGTTCAACTCCTGTACTAGACACGCCGGAAGAAGGCGGAACTTCATTATACCANTTTCAAATACTTTTCAAGTTCGAATGGAATCGTTCCAAGAGCCCCGACAATTATCGGGACTATTGAAGTCTCAACTTTCTGCTCTACACGGATGACACCAGCTAAGTCAATGTTTTTTTTAAATTTTTTCGGCATGTTTTTCTCTCACTCCATGATCTTTTGGAACAGCTATATCAATAAGAATGCATTTACTATTTGTTTTGACTACGATATCAGATATATAATGTTTTACTTTCGTTGTAGTAAGAATGGGTGTATTCCAGATAAGTTCAACTCCTGTACTAGACACGCCGGAAGAAGGCGGAACTTCATTATACCAAACCTTGCTCGCATCAATTTTGTATTTTTTACATAGCTCCCAGTGAACCTGGGTAGCTACCAGATCATGTCTTAACACACACCTTCTCTTTGCCAATTCAGAACAACCGCTAACAGTACGAGACACTGTCTCATCTTTCTCATGACAAATTCGACACACAGAACTTATCTCAGTTTTATCAATGTTAGTTTTAACCCACTTAGTTCTACGTCCTTGGTCCTGAGCAGCTGTAATTAGGGTTTCAGTTGCCTTTTTCACGTAATTGCTCTTTAACCACAACCACGTTTTGTTTAAATCTGCTTGTTCTGCTATAGCTTCCATAAATCTACCATGCATAGCTTTTCCGTGGCAATTTTGTCTCAACACTTCAGTGTGTTGTTTCAAATATTCTTCTCTTCCAGTTTTTTCTATAAGGAAATCCTCTTTTACCACCATTTTCAATAGTCGTTTTTGACTGGTTGAAACGTACTCCCAAAGGCTATTCTCCTCACTTTTTACACACTGCTCTACCGAAATGAGACCTCTTCCACTATCCTTCCTTTTCAAATAGAGTCGTGCTACATTAGCTCTAGGGTGGAACAAGGTATTACAAGTCAAAATCTTTCACGTTTTCACACCAATGCTTGTGAAATCTCCTATATTCCAGTCAATCACGCCTCCACTATATCTCATGACTCCTAATGACCACTGATTTATCGCTCAGATCACATTGCCAGCATACAATTTTGATTTAGCTAATTTTCTTACTCGTCGTAGATATTCAGTTTCAAATTTATTTTTCATGTCTGTCGTACGAGTACCTTCATCCTGTATGATACCCAGGTATTTATAGCCACTTTCTTTGACTTCTCTAAGCTTCTGTTCATCCATAAACAGAAGGTGGTTAACAGAAACATCTGACTTAGAAAAGGCATATCCTAGTTTGGTATCTCGTAAAACCAAAGACAACCAACGGGATTAATACAATTTCAAAAAGAAGGGGTGATAGCGAGTCACCCTGAAAAATACCTCTCTTGATCTCAACCTCACCTAATGGCTCTCCATTAGCAGTGAGTCCTGTCTTCCAGTTACACATACTTTTCTGGGGTGTCTCTCTGATGTTACTTGCTATTCCTACCATTTTGTGTGTTTCGGTAAGCCACGAATGGGTTACCATATCGTACGGATTTTTTTGTAATCTATGTACGCCATATGCAAGTACCTTTTTGCTCTTTTACAGTTTCTAATTATGATTTTGTCTATTAATAACTGGTCTTTAGTTCCACGAGAATCCCGTTTACACCCTTTTTGTTCGTCAGGCAGCAGGTCATTTTCCAAAAGATGGCCATAGACTTTGTCACTCAGTATTCCAGTCAAGATTTTCCAAAGAATTGTCAAACAGGCAATCGGCCGGTAATTTGAAGCTATGGGGCCTTTAGTTTGATCTGTCATGATAAGAACTGTCTTCCCTTTCGTCATCCACGTGGGTATTTCACCCGTTTGGAGACAGTTGTCAATGTGTTTTGCAAGTCGATCATGCAAATTATCTAGTCTTTTATACCAAAATCCCTGTATCCCATCGGGGCCAGGCGCTTTCCAGTTGGAGATCCCTTACACAAACTCTTTTAGGTCACTAACTTCAATATTAAAATTTTCTTACCTTTCTTTCAGTTCTAATTTTTTCTTTACTCTATTCATCCACTCTGCATTTTTTGTTGTGGGTGGAGGGAATTCCCTAAATACTATTCCAAAAAGCAGAAGCCTCTTCCTTATCCGGAGGTAAGTTTGTTTCGTTATTCTTCCCGTCTAACTTCTTGAAGAAACGTGATGAATTTTCACAAAATAACTTTTTCTGGTTGAATTGTGTCTTTTTATCGACATACTTACTTACTTACTTACTTACTTACTTATCCTCTGTGTTCTGCTTCTTTGGTAGTCGAGGACATCCCATAGATGGAATCAGACCTTCGTTGAAACGTTTCCAGTTCTTCTTCTCTCTTGCTTTTTCCCTTAGGCTCTGGAGCTGTTTTCTGGTACGGAGTTGCCTAAGCCCGGAGTTTTTGATGTCTTCATGGATGGTGCTGAGAAGATTTGTAGAGTGGCGTCCTATTCTGGCTTTATACATTGTTGCTCCTGATATGGCGAATTCAAGGGCTTTCTGGGTGGGGGTGTTGATGTCAATGCGTAGGACATGACCTAGCATAGACCATCTTCGCTTTGCTACTAGTGTAGATATAGGATCCGTTTGGCAGATTTTATACAGTTCTTTATTACTGATTACGCTTTTGGGCCATAGGTGACCTGTTATCGTTCGCAAGTGTTTACGGTGGCATATATCTATTTTATTCATCATAGCTTTGTTGGTAGCCCAACTGTCGCAATTATATAGCATGATGGAGAGGCAGTACGCGTTATAAAGTTTGAGTCTGGTTTTGAGCGGAATTTTATTGCGGCGAGACCAGATTTTTGATAATAATTTAAATGCTATGTTGCCTTGGATGCATCTGGCAGAGATGTCTGCTGAACTACATAGCAGGGACCCTAACGTTTTACACTTACGCCAGTTTTCGCAGCCTCGGATAGGTGTTCCTTCTGGATCAGTTTCAGATATTTCGGCAAGATATATGTGTGTAAACTCAGTTTTACTTTCGTTCATAAATAGATTTTCTTCTTTAAGTTTTTCTGCAGCAATTTTTTGTAATTTTTCCAGAGGTTCTTTTTCTTCATCTAAAAAGTCGATATCGTCTGCATATTCCATTTCCAGTGGCATACCAAGGCAAGAAACGAGAGGATTTGGTCTGATGGAGTTATTTCTTATTTTTCTTAGAGCGTGTGAGAGATAACATGTGAATAATACTGGTGATAAACCATCTCCTTGAGGTGATCCTATGGAGGTTTCAAATGAATCGGAGAGTGCGTTTTTTATTCGAACACGAAGAGATGTTCCTGATAGTAGTATACGCACAAGTCTTAGTTCGTCTTCATTGCATCCTGCGTGTATAAGAATCTCGAGTATACGTTTGCGTTTGATGGTATCAAAGGCTTTTGACATATCGATACCCATCTTGTGGAAGTCCCATTTTCTAGCAAGAACGACGGATGTTAACATGCGTTGTGCCCAGACGATGTCGGCACAGCTTCTACCTCTTTTGAATCCGCTTTGATGTAATCCTGTATATTTGTCTACTTTATCCCTTATTCTATTCAGAGTAATGGTGGATAAAATTTTTCTTGTGCTGTTCAGTAGTGTGATCGGACGGAGGTTTGCAGGGGGGCCTTGAGGTTTTTTTGGCTTTGGTATGGTTATCAAGATGCCTTCCTTTAGCGAATCAATCGGTGTATGTTGAGCAAAGGCTGAGTTGAATATATTGGCAAGTGGGGCGGCAACGACTTCTTTACCGTACTTAAATAGCTCATTGTTCATGTCATCGGGACCGGCTGCTCTATCATTCTGGAGGTATTTGATGGCAATATCTATTTCTGCTACAGTGATCGGTTTATTGAGTGGTCTTGGATTTCCCTCAAATGGTTCTAGTGGGATGTCAGTATCATCAGTGAATTGTCGTTGAAACCATTCTTTTATTATTTGTGCTTTGTTTGTATCTGAGCCCATGAAGTTGCCTTCTTCATTCTGGACGATGATGGCTGGTGTCGGTTTCATGGTACGAAGTTTCTTTGCGGCTTTGAACATTCTACGACTGTCATCAGTAGATGCGATTTCATCTGCCAGGCTGTCTGCTTCTTCTATGGCAATGTTTTTCAGTCGTTTGTTGATTTGGCGCAAGATATCGTTGCGTTTCTTGCGGAGCTCAGTGGTATCTCTACTAACACCTTTTTGGTAAATTTTTAGGCGGAGCGATTTTTGTTGTTCCGATAATTCAACAACAGTCGGATCGAGTGTTTTAGATTTTTTGCTGTATTTGACAGTGCCAGCTGCTTCTTTTGCAGAGGTTTTTATACATGTGAGCAGATTTGAGAGAGCTTTGTTGGGATTGGGATCTGTAGTTTGTTGATCCAAATTAATTTGCAAGAGCCTTTGGTAATTGTATTTGATATCGGTGTTTCTGCGTATGTTTTCTATGTTGATTTTTTCATTGGCGGGTTTCTTTGGTCGTTGCTTATGGACCAGATGAAGTTGATTGATTCTTATCCTGGAAACTACTAGTTTGTGATCCGAATTGGTATCTGTACCTCCGTATGATCGAGAATTTTGTATGATTGCGGTTGCTGACTTTTGGCATAGGATATAATCAATTTGATTGAAGACCGGTTTAGTGGCTTTAGAGCCTGTCTCACGGTTTTTATCAGCGATGTGGCATATCCAAGTGGTTCTGTGCCTACTGGGATGTTTAAAGGCTGTGTTGGTAGCAAATAGCTCATTGTTTGTGAGAAAATTTACGAGAGCTTCTCCATTTGTGTTACGTTTGCCTATACTGTATGATCCCATACAGGTTTGTAAACCAGCAGTGATATCATTCGGTGTTAACTTTCCTAGCTTGGAATTGAAATCACCACAAACGAATAGTTTCCATCTCGATGGTATCTTGATGGCTGATGTTAATTCCAAGTAGAATTTTTCGAGCATAGCCGGTGATGCTGATGCACGTTCGCTAGTTGGACCGTATACGTTTACTACTCTTGTTTTGAGAGGAGTACCTTTCCGAGTGGGTATGCTAATATCTAGAAAGCATACTCTGTCGCTTATGTATTTGTATTCATACCCACAGCTCGATAGTCTGGGGCCTATTATAAAGCCCATGCCGCGAAAAGTGGCTTCTTTTTGTTCCAAAAGGATGATTTTATATCCTGCTGGTGTGGATTTTTCGAAATGTTCTTTTGTTTTTGTTTCTTGTATGCAGAGGATGTCAATGTTGTATTGGTTGCAATCTTTAATTAGTGACTCTTGTTTAGCGTAAGCAGTGAGGCCTCGGACATTCCATGTGCCAATACCAAATTCCCATTGTTTTGGTTGTTTTCTTGGATGATGAACTGTAGATTTTGTTTCACGAGGGGTAGATACTTTTGCAGTGGGCCAAGGGGTTATCCTTTTACCACCCATAGCAAATGCGATGATCAGTTCGCAATCCTGATAGCAATTGGTTTCACAGTGTAGCTGCTACTCACAGGAGAGACCACGAGAAGGTTGCCATCTTCCTCTCCCTTTTATCGACATAGTTACGAATTAGTAAGCTTCCATTGTGAATTTTAACTTTTAGAAAGCTAATAACATTGATGTACCCTTTTTCATCTAGTTGATATTTCCTATTCATGAGGACTTTTTCTTTGGTAGCGAGAGCATGCTTTTTATTTTTCACTTCTGTTAAGATACTTAAGTGCTTATGCCACTCTGCGATGTTCTTTTTAACTCTCCTGTTCCAGAATGGTTCCTTTTCTTTTTTCACTCCATAGTCTTTTCTTTTTACAACTAATCTTTCAGTCACTAAGAAAGCCGAACTAACCAAGAGTTTCTGTGTATTACTAATATCATTGGTCTCGATATTATGAATTACACCATTAACATTCACAAACTTTTTTCCAGTTCACATTCTTAACTGAAGGTACCTCAGGCACTGAATTTTGATAAAAGATTTCTCTTAGCCATTTTAGCTTTTCGAGTTTTGTTAGAGTTCGTATCCCTTCAGGAGTTTTAAATGTGTCTGGTTTCTTAAGATAAACTAGTGGTTGAAAGTCTGATTTAGCAACTTCAGATGCAACGACAGGGCATGGCGTGGAAACAGTCTCCGGTATCATTGCTGAATCTTCCTCTTCACTCGGTAACTCTACTATTTCTACTGTTTCATCGTGCATAGGGCCAGTGGGTGTCTTGATACTATCACTAGTCACACTGCTTTCAATTTCCTCTCTCTCAACTGTCGATAAGATGTTTTTTGTTCTTATATTCCTAACTTGAACGGATAATCTTTGAGCTGATAGCTCACGTATTTCATTCTTTTTCCACAAATCATACAATCTATTCATATATCCTTTTTGAGCAGGATTGCTCTCAACGTAACATTTCCAGAGTATTCTATTTTCAGAATGCGTCCACTTGGGCTTTAACCTTCCTGATCTTGATTTTTTTGGGTAAATTTGATACCCCAGCTTCAGAAGGATTACCCTGAATTCTGGGCCGGGGGCTCGGACTGCTTAGCATCTTTTTGCACCACAGCCCCCAGTCTATTAATTGTTTTTCTTGATTTCTTCATATTTAATGAGTCGCTCGAAAAAGGAAAGGGGCGCTACTCCCTGAGGAGGAAAAATTCCTCCTACCTACCCTAGTGGGTGTGTTTTTCTTTCAGGGTTTTCTCCCTTAGCCTTTAACTAAAAAGCCTGACCACAAGGTAGTGGGGTCTACTGTATCTCTAGACGACGAGCTGATGGGAACCTCGACTAAGAGCACTAACCTTCTAACAACACACCCTAAGGTGTGCCATTACTCGCAGTTTAAGGTGTAGACCACCGGCGGGCCATCATTCACAGGCACTCTACCCCAAATGTTACTATCCTACCTAACCCGTCTAGCGATCCAATCAGCCCAGTACGAGGAACCGCCGGACAACAACCCGGTATTCAATGAGGACTACTCAGTGCTCGTCGGTAATAATAATAATAATAATAATAATAATAATAATAATAATAATAATAACAACAACAGTGATACCTGAAGTTGATGAGTTTTTACAAATTCTTCACTGCATAAGATAGCCACTGCACTGCCATCTGCTATAGGAGCTGCAGTTGCGACCTTGATCGGCTCGCAAAGATTCGGACTCGACAAGATTTTTTCCACTGAAATCTCTTTTGCATTGCAGGCATACGGATTGGCAAGACCCTGTTTTGCATTTTTCTGTGCAATTTTCGCATGTTGCAATGGTGTTGTTCCATAATTGTTGCTATGCTCTCTTGCGGCATAGGCAAATAGCTTGGGAGAAATAACGGAGAGAAAAAAGAACCAGAAAATTAATATTAATATTAAAAATTCATTTCAATCTAAGTGGAATAAAACTGAAGTCAATAAGTTAAAAATCTGAAAATAAATTATTTGTAATGTACCGAAGAAAGCAAAAGTATAACACAAAAGAATCAAGAAAACATCAATTTAATGAAAAAATTTAGACCACCGACCGTTGAATATGCTTTTTTAACAAATTAATTTACAAACTTACTTTCAAAATGGACACTGAAACCCCAATGACTACTTGTGATTTAAACTACTACTTCAGATGTTTCTTAAAAAACCTATTTTCCATCTTTTCATGCCTCAAAGCCATACACTGTTCCAGCTATCCCTCGACTCATTTAAAATGTTCCCATCGTAAGAATTACGAACGTAAGATATTTGACGTAAGTAAATCCTATGTACGTGGGAACAGAGAGACGAAAGGTAAACTATGGAAATGAATAAAGCATACCAAGCTCGTGGGCAATATAATGTTAAATACTAAAACTGTTTCGGTTTTTATAGCTGAATTTTTGAAGTTTTTCTTTCCAGTAATATTTTCCAGGTTTTTAGATTAAATTTTCTATAAAGAACCATCTTTCAATTTTCTCAGTCAATGCTAAGTCTTTGGGCTTAATTTTCACCAAATTTAAATAAAGATCCAGTTAATAGTATTTCAAGCTTTTCCAGTTAAAACGAAAAAAAAAATTAAAAAATTGAGACCAAAGAAAACATAAAATACAATAGAGAAACCCTGATGAAATAAAGAGCACTTCTTACTAAGAGATGGTTATCAAGCTAATACTACTATACAGTGTGCTTATAAGTGTTTTGATGACAGCAGCAGAAAAATGAACGCTGTCTTCTGTCAAGTGAAAGGCGAAAGTGATTATTGGAGGAAGAAGGAAGATACGTTTTGTCGAGAAATGAATGAAGAAGAAGGCTTGTACGATCGTGAGATATTGTCTAAATAACAAAAAACGTTCAAATTTTCATAACTACTTTGAAATTCACGAACATTCTATGAACACAAGAAGTCAGAACAAACTGATTATGATCTCAAAAGTAAAATATGAATTTGGGAAAATGTCTATTAATTATCAAGGTGCAAAAAATTTTAAAGAATTACAGATAATCACAAGAGGTTCTGTGGCATACATTACAGCAAAATTCAAAGAATGCTATTTCAAGTGTTTTTTAAAGCTTCAATTTAGCCAAGATTTTCTTTCAATTTTCTTTTCATTATACATATTAAGTTATATGGACTATTGAAACGAATGAAATCGTTCAACGTCACATTAAACTATTTTAAAACTACTCATATACATCTTTTCCAGAACAGGACACATGTTGATAGCAGCAACTAAGTTTGTTGAAATGTATATATCAGGTACATGGGAATTAAAATTAATAATAATAATAATAATGATGATGATAATAATGACAATAATAATAATAAATAATAATAATAATAATAATACGTCCTTGGTATTGACAAAAAACTGCATCCGGTTGTGGAGTTTTGACCTGATAGAATGAGATTAACCTTTGCCACAACTACTGTACCTCCAGGTCATACTTGGGCAACGTGAAGTACCTGCCAGCCTACCTTGAGACCCCGAAATTGCGGGCTAGCACCCGGTGGGGTTCAGTCGGTCTCATGGGTATGGAGACATTTTGGCCTTGGCCGGCAACCTCCCTAGTGATGGTGTCCCAATAAAAAATACTGGTGGTAGTGTAACCTAAAACTTACTAACCTTGAAAGAGTGCAATATGGGTTAATCAAAGTATACCAAAGAACAGCGTGAATGAGACTGAAACCACTGGGGAGCGTCTCTCGCTCGGCTGTTGTTTCATGGCCCAGCAGCATGAACCTGGTCGTCATCAAACTACTGCTAGGAGGATCAGAAGAAAGTAGTCACAGGATGAAAACAGGAAAAGAATGCATTGCGTGTGGATTTGTAGAGGTATGTTCCCAATTACTGAACAAATATTAGTAGATCAAAAGAATCAAATTACAAAGAAGCAGTGGTTGTCAAATCTCAAGCCTGAAGAGATAAAACGATCGATTGAGGATACATCGTATGGGCAGGTGGAACAGGGAATCAAAAATGGGAGTAGAATTGAGGACATTGTTGATCTATTGTCACTTTATGAGGGTGTAAAAGATGAAGAAAAGAATTTGATCAAACAATAAAACAAGATAGATAAGAAGGAGGGAAACAGATTACCATCACTGAGAGGCGTTGAAAAAGGAAAGCTGTATTCAGCAGTGAAAAAAATGGGCAGTGTAAAAGGCAATATTAAGGTGAACAACATTACTGAGACTAATGATCTGATATGTTGTGGAGTCGTAATGGTAATAGAAATGCTTGGAATGAAAAGCAAAAATAAAGCAAAAAGAAACGAATCATGGTGGAAACGTAGGCTTGATGGGAAGTTTAAAATTTGAACAGAGATCTAAGTCGAGTCAATAATGCTTTAATTGACAAGAAAGTAGTTATGAAGAAAGATTCAGATGCATTGCAAAGAAAGAACAGATTCAAGCAGAAAGGATTGCAATTTGTGAAGGAGAAGATGAGAGGAAGGATTAAAACCAAAAACGAAAAGATTACAAGACATAACCAAAGAACCAAGCAATTCCAACAGATGGACAGTTCAAGAACAGCGAAGTTTGATTCCACAAACAACTGAGCTATGAAGGGGAGCAGAGTGAAAGTCAAGTGCCGCATGCAGAAAAACCAAGCCAGTTCTGGTAGAAAACGTGGAGTACTGAGGTCGAACACAACAGGGCCGCAAAGTTGTTAGAAGATTTAAAAGGAGGATGAATGCTGCACCAAGACAAGCAAAAGTGGATATTACGGAAGAGAAAATAAAGAAGATTCTCAAAAAGTACCAAACTGGAAGGTATCTGGATCAGATGATGTACAACGTTTCTGGCTGAAAAACTTCACAACAATGCATAAATATTTAGAGAAATATTTTATTGCATGCCCGAGGGGCAGCCACCAGCGTGGATGACAAAGGGTCAAATTTTTTTGTTACAGAATGACAAGTCAACGGGGAAAAATGTAACTACTCCCTTATCACATGTTTACCTCTTTGATGGAAGTTACTTAACAGCATTAATATCTGATGAAATTTACTCGTTGTTTGAAAGGAACCAGCTTCTGCTTGAGGACCAAAAGGGGTGCAAAAGGAAGAGCAGAGGAACAGCAAATCAGTTGTACAGAGAGAGGATGATATTCAGAGAGGTTACAATAAGGAAAAAGAACTTAGCAATGGGATGGGTTGCCTATAGGGAAGCATTTGACATGGTGCCACATTCTTGGATATTAGTGTCCTTGCGTATCCTAGGAATAAACAATACTTTAGTACAATTCCTACAAAAGACAATGAAAGATTGGAGACTTGAGCTGACGTGGTAATGAACCACTAAGAGAGGTTATGATAAACAGTGGTACATTTCAGGGAGATGTTTCATCCTTCTCTTTTTATTGATATGAATTGGGACAAAATAGTGATAAGATCAATCGCTTACTTTACATGGACGATCTTAAATTGTATGCAAAGAGCGAAAAAAAGCTTGATTTACTTATACAGACAGTAAGGTTGTTTAGCAAGGTCATTGGCATGAAATTTGCGATCGAAAAAAGTTAACACTGGTTATGAAGTAGAAAAAAGGATCAAATCAGATGGAATCAAACGCCAGATGATACACTTATAAAAGCATTGAAAGAAGGTGAAGGATACAAGTATTTAGGTACATTATAGGCAGACGAAGTGCAGGTAGTATATAAGAGAAGGGTAAGAAAAACACCGAAGACAAAGTTGAATGGGGGAAATTTCATCAAAGGTAATAATGCGAGGGCAATTCCTGTATTAAGATATCCATCTGCTTTCCTCAACTGGAAAAAGCCAAAGCTTCTACAGGTGGAGTAATGTGGATAGATTATACATACCCAGGAAAGAAGGTGGAAGAGGACTCAAGAGCGTTGAAGATACTGTTAATCTCTAAAATTGGCCTGAAAAGATATGTAAAAGACAGCAAAGAGAAGCTGTTGGTTTCAGCTAGAAGTGTTGCTGAAAATAAGGACGCTGGCAAGAAAGGAAAACCAACTGTAAAGAGGTGTTGCATGACCAGTTCATCAGACAAACTGAGGATGTGGTAGATATATATCAATGGTTGTGGCTGAAAGATGTAGGCCTGATGAGTGAAATAGAGACCCGCATTATGGCAGCACAACAACAGGCAGTGAGAACCAATTTAGTGAAAGCAAAAGTCTATAAGACTCGGCAAGGTAGTAAATGTAGGATGTGTGGCAAAGCAGAAGAAAGCATCAATCACATCTTAAGTGAATGAAGTAAAATGGCACAAAAGCAGTATAAACACAGGCAAGGTTGGGTAGGAAAAATGATACATTGGGAGGGATGCAGGAAATACGGTCTTGAAACGAAAGAAGAATGGTATGAAAAAGAACCGCAGGCTGTATGCGAAAACGAAGGGTATAAGATCTTATGGGACTTTTCAAGGTATTTTATGACCAAATCTCATGATGAAGAATTGGTATAAAAAAGGTTTTTTCAAACATAGCAGTGTGATGCAATATATTTATATACTTCAGAACCATAAATCAAATGGTAATATCATTCTTTGCCCCAATTAGCTTAACTCCGGTAATATTTACAAGTCAAACTGTGGTACAATGCCTCCTCGCATAGGCATCCAATAGAAAACTTACTTTTTCAAACAAACCCAGTGCAAGTTATGCATTTTATGTATATGAACCCTATTAAGGCTTGTACAAAGAATTACTATCTTCACGGAGGAAAGCAGATCGTAACTACTAAAAATTAATATAACAGTTACGCTATTTCACAATATGTAATTAAATAGGAGAACATTATAACATTGCAATTACAATTACTTTTATGACATCCGATGTCATTTTATTCCAACGTGGATGAAGAAGGCCAGCTTCAGCACCAAGTTTAATCATGTGGTCAAAATGTCTTCCAACTGGATCCAATTTATCCTGATGCCGTGAGGATAAACCTCTTTCCATTTTCTCAAAACCTTAAAAAACACATTAAAAAACCAAAACAATCCACTACACAATTATAATATCAGGACCATAAATAACAATCAATGTGAACTGTACAGTTTATTATTATAGTATTGATGATAAGTCCAGTTTATTACTCCAAACTCCAACTTGCATATCGTACACCAGGATTCATATTTTAATCACTAAATCCCAGTAGCCCATTTTCTTGAATAACCACTGGGATATCTCATTGATAAAAACGAAAAAAAAGGGTATTAATTTCCAAATATAGCGCAAAGCCACATAGTAGACGGGATTATGAAGGAAGGCAAATTTTAGAAGAAATTCTGAAGGGTTCAAAAATTAAGTAGAGAAAAGACAATTAAAAGGAAGGAATTTCTGAAGTCAGGGAGTTTGACTAAAGAGGTTACGACACCAGAAAGACTTACTTATGAGCAAATTGCAACTCCATAGACCTAAAGATATTGAAAGTAATAAGTCACGCCGGATGACACATACAAAAAGGCATACTCCATTGGCAAAGAAGTAATAGGTTTGTAAAGAAACTTAAGATAAAGACATTTTGAACAAACGTCAGTGATCAATTAACATTCAAATGGGGAAAGTGACAAACAAGATCGAATTCAAATGGTTACAAAATTAATTTTGAATCCAATAAAATGATCTAAAATGTCAGAACGGCATGAACAAACCTCAGAATTTATAGAAAAACGCTGCGGTAACAAAAGTTTAAATGATGTAAAATGGCAGTCATTAAAATGGGTCTTTTACACTTGATAACGGTTTCACAAGGAATTCTCCAGGTCTGTTCTTTATGGTTTTAAAAGTAGAAAATATATCATTGGTATCTAATGGAAAAGTAATTCGAGTAAAACTACTCTTTGATAAAATATATAAAAGTGAATTAGTACTGATGCAGTACAGAAGAAAAAAATATCAATGGCTAATAAATGGACGTAACTTTTTTCTAAATAAACAGAAACAACCTAACAAGCATTACTGAGGAAACAACTGTGAAAATTTTCCTGAAGAAAATTTTGTGAACTGCATAACAGATATTTTGAGATATGAACTATATTTTAAAGCAGGCTGTATCAAAAATGATATCTGATTGGCTAAAAAACCTTTTGTAATTTTACAGTGTTGCGGCAGGAGGATAAGGGTCTTTTAAGGCGTTTTACCAAATGGAAATTTCTCGACACGTTAACCAAGTCACAGAAGCTCTAAAAATAAGACGCTCCTCTGTGAAAAGCATTTCGAGTAAACAGAAAATACCAAAGTTAGCTTTAGGTATTGGAGGATTAACAAACGAAGAGCTCAAGCCACAAAAGTGCTGGTCAAGTAGAGAGGCAAGGGACTCAAATTATCAAATTCTGACCACTTCTGTGTTTCCTCATAAGCAATTTCAAGAGCACAGCAATTTTACGGGGGGTTCTTTTAATCTTTCATTTGTCATGTTCAGGGCTGGGGTACCTTTATGCCACTTGTATATTTTCGCGCTGATTCGATGGTAAATCTCTTGTTCCATTGGTCCTTTCCCTTGCTTTAATTCTACAACCACTGTCAAATTAAAATTGTGTTGCTTGTCTCAAACTGTTATACTATTATTACCAAAGAAAGTGATATCTTAGGTTTTCACCTTTGGCTCCAGATTTTTTTATTCCGTCTCGCCTGATTTGCTGTTTACAGCGTCTTTAACCCAATGGTGATGTTGTTATACACATTGGGAAGAACGTCTATGGGAAGAGCTTCTTTTCTAGAACCGCGGGACTTATGAACTCTTCCATCCAATTGTTTTGTTTCTTTTTAATACCTTGCGCTTCTCAAGCCTATAATGTATTGGTTGCTTTTGTCAATTCTACCTTCTTCATAAATCATGGCAGCTAATTAGCCCATTCCTGCTGCTCAAGAATAAATTCATTATTATTTATCAATGAAGTTCATATTCAATAAAAAAGTGACATTGTGAAACTATATTTTAATAACGGCAATTTTGAAAAAAAAGAAAAGTTTAAATGAAAAATATACTATGAGCATCAGCACAAGGGCCTGTGGCTTTCATGGCCATCTTTTCCATCTACTGACTTATCAGCGCTATGTTCTGAAGTAGATTATTTTCACACGTTTATCTTCCACTTCATTCTGCCAGTCTTTCCCCAGACCCCAACCCTTGGGCATCCCATTGAAAAGTAAACACTTAATAGTGTAAACCCCATAAAACGACTTCTTTTTCAAACCAGGTGGAGCCAGGAGGAGCTTATACAAATTAACAAAACCAGTTCGAACAAGTTCCTTTGGTTTCTGGCCTTTCTGAAAAGTAATGTTCGCAAAGTTATTACCTGCAACTAGAGCACAATTGTAATTACCACTCTGTATAAAAGTTTTTGCCATCATCAAAGCCGCCGAGGCTGTTGAGCAATTGTTATTTGTATTGAAGACAGGAATTCCAGTCAAACCCAGCTCTTTGAAAAGAAAGAAGAGTAGTTAATGGCGTCAGTATATATTTCATATCCAAACAATTTACCAATACAAAATATATACAAATATTGTACTACAGAAAACGTCAAAGTTCGTAAAATGCATATTGTACATAAACTGGACGACACTAAATTTTAATG
Source organism: Morbakka virulenta (assembly GCA_003991215.1). Classification (NCBI taxonomy): domain Eukaryota; kingdom Metazoa; phylum Cnidaria; class Cubozoa; order Carybdeida; family Carukiidae; genus Morbakka; species Morbakka virulenta. The sequence continues at coordinate 3,280,003 of RDPX01000031.1, forward strand.
GTATTTTCACATAATTTACGTAAGCTCAGCCTGCACTATACTTTTTCAAAATACATATTTTTTTAATCTTAAAGCCCCTGTGTATGTATAAATATTTATTTATTTACTTCTTTGCTTCAAGAACTATGCGAGGAGAAAATAAAGTTTTTATTCGCTTCATGGTAGACATGAAATCACAAAAGTAAATTGAAGTTGCCAGGATACAAATATAGTTCTTTATACAATGAACGACTTGCCAAAATCCTGGATAGTTTATTAACAATGATGCAGACTGATGACGTCTCTGAAAGAGGGAGGGAGATCAGTTTCTGAAGACGATATGTGAGGGAAACATTTAGAATGTCCAGTCAAGTGGAGTTTGGAGTTAAAAAAACAATACGAAAAATGTGGTAGTTTTTCAATGTTTTTCTGTTTAATGTCACAGCCCTTTGTGCACATTTTCGAAGAAACCTATAATTATAAAAATATCAACAAACAATAAGAGATTTTAAAAGTACGAATAAAATAAATCCATTTTAAAAAGGCAACCTTCTACACTGAAGCAGCTTCTACGCTACCTTAAAATAAAAGGAGTTCTAAAAAATTATTGTGGAAGCTTTGTAATGGTTAAGTAAGTCTAACTGTATGTTGGAATTTTCTCTTTATCCTTTTCTCATTTCACTAGGGAAGAGATTCAAAATATAAATAGCCGTTTACTTCCATTTCTGAATCGGTTTGTAGGCAATTATTTAACAGTGAGGCTTCCTTAACAGTAATACAGTCTGTAGTTCTTGAAAACAAGATGAAAGCAAAAATGGAAATTACGGTAATGTCAACAAGTAAAAAGATCAAATCAACTTTACATTTAACATAACAAGTATTAAGTAAACACTTAAATGAATGGAGGATAAAAACTTACCATAAACAGCCCTTTGGCCTGAAAAACAAAAAAATATATATACATCAAAGTTAAACCGTCTCATGTAAAATTTATAAGTCTAACAATTTTCCCCCTTAAATCACTGATCATAAAAAACCTTTAAAGGCTAAAAATTCTCACAGATAATGCATTTGAATGTAGAAGAACAAGGGCAACCCTTCAAGCTTTAGACAAGAACTTGAAACAAGAACTACTGGAGTCAGGTGTAAGGTATTAGAACCATTATAATGAATTTATGTATCCTACACAAGAAAAAGCAAAGGAAATATTGTCTAAGGTGATATATCCCCAAAGTCACTAAAGCACCAATAATCTGGGTTGAATAACAACCAAAATGGTTTGTTGGAAAAGCTTTCGACTGTTGGAAATGGAAATATTATGAGCATAACTATACAGCCTGTCTGTTGGTATTTAATTGGGCTTCACCCCTAATTTGTTGAGGGTCAAAGGGTGTGACTAGAAATTTTCAAAATAGAGCTTCGCCCCCAAACGCCATTTCTTTTCTTTAATTCTGAATACCCTGGGAAAAATCCCATGCTACACCCCTGCTTACAAGTGCATAACAGCCTCGTCTTTACTCTTACGTCAATGCTAGACTATTGCAAATTGTGACTGAAAGCTCTTCAAGTAGGTAAACAGTCACATTGTTGAAGGAGAACCAGAAGGTGGGGTATAAATAGGATCTTAGCTATTTGGGAATGCAATTTGGTTAAAGGCCTTTAAAAAGGCCCAGGATATTGTTCGGACTTGAACAGTAATGTAGCTTTGTTTTGCACAATGTCTAAAATTAATTATTCCTGTTTATGCGTTTTTCACTTTCGTCACGGCCATACCACACCCAAATTCTTCAATTAATCAATTAATCGAAAAAATCTTATCCGATTATTTGAATAGCAATAAAGTATACAATGGTCAATTCTGCTCTAGACCGTCAGTACCTGAACAAACAATTCGATGACACTGTAGTCTTCCCACGGCAACTGATATATTTTCAGGGTTGATAGGTTTAAAGGTGTTTTCCCTGAATAGACGTACAAGGGACTTTCCATCAAAATGAGGTGTAGTTCCAGTCATCAAAGCTTGCATACCTTATATCCATGGGAATCTTTAATGCCCTAGAAATACTTCACAAAGTCATCCAGAGTACTTTCCCCGGCATCCCAGGCACACAGTAACACAATTTTATTATTTATGCACCCAGTATTGAAGCACATCATGTAATTCCCCAACAACTCCTTTCGCGATGTGGGGAAAAAGCTTTTCAAAGTTTAACAGAGATAAGAGTCAATACAGGCAAACATGTTAAACTTCTCGATCATACCATCTCAGCTGATGGCATATCGTTGATAATAGGAAGCTAAAAGCGATTGATCACATAAGTACACCTGTCTGTAAAACTGAAGTTCAATCCCTTCTAGGTTTTTGCTAACTACCTAGCTAAGTTTATCTCTCATGTGGCAGAGTTTACCGTATTTCTAAGAGAAATATGCCAAGTTTATTATTGTATTTTACTGAAGGTTAAGTGATTTCGTCGGATAAAATGAATGCTTATGTTGTTGTTTTTCTGCGCAAAGAGCGTTGTGTGCAGATATTACCTTACCCACAGCATCAGTTTGTTAAAAAGGAGGCCAAATGTCTAAACATTCTCTGAATTATTCTTACCTGCAGCGCCACCCGATTGGTCTATGACTGGTTAAAGTTTTTTTTCTTGTTTTTGTTCTGGGGGCTAAGTTCTCAGAAGAAATCAAGACAATGATAACACCTAAAGCTCACAAGATAACATTTTAAAACATTTTTTACTTCAAACACGCCTATCTTGGGGCGTGGTAATCGTTAATTAGTAATAAAAGCCTTTGAAACAATCCAACAATCAGGTCACAAGTTTCCACGTGACACCAAAAAGTCACAAAGCACTACTTTACAACGGATACCAATCTCCAAGCCGAAACTAACGTGTTGCAAATTTCATCAAGTAAACTTTATTTCACAAAATCAATTCAAAACTCAACGTCCTGTGTCCAGCAGTCATGTTCTTCACTACATCCACCTTAAGGAAGATCCTCTCAAAACCAAAAGACCCAGTCCCACTTGAGGAGAGGAACAACGTAGTTTACAGACTACAATGTAAGGACTGTCCTGCCTACTACATTGGTAAACCAAAGCGTTCCTTGGGTCAAAGAGAAAAAGAACACAAGAGAGCTGTTCAGAAAGGTGACACCAAGAATCATGAAATAGTCGAACACTGTTTCACACAGGATCATACCTTTGACTCGGAAAATAAAAGGATTATAGACAAGGAAAAACACAACAACAAGAAAAATAAAAGAAACAATCCACTCCCTGCAATGCAGCAATCACACCAACAGCATATCCTACATCCTTCCAGAAACATGGCTTCCATCACAAAAGAAAAAAACACAACAAACACAACATAGGTATGCCGTCACTTCCCGAAACAACTCGAGCCCTGTCTACACGTACGCCCGCACTACCAAAGTATAAAACAGCTGTATCTAGTCATTTCAGTAGCCTCACGATACGTTTCGAGAGAAGTATCTCTCGAAACGTAGCTCGGAAAAAGCTTACGACTCGTGACATGATAAAGCTCTTACATCTACTACACTTCTTGTTTGCAGCTTAGTCGTATTCATATCGAATTGAACAATGTCATTCCATAACAAAATCAGTTTCTTTATAAGTATAACAAAATTTACTTTCGACGGATAAATAGAAATTATTTGGCTCTGTCGTTAAATTATCATGTTAGATATTCAGTTTTCCGTCGTAAAACAGCAAGTATTAATCGTGTGTTTATTGAGATAGCATGAGTTGCGTATCTTTGAATGGTAGGATGCAGTGGATGTCTCCCTTGTATGGTGTAGGAGTCATCAACGCCTGTCGTTAGAGGCGATTCGGCCACTGTACAGAATGAGTTACAGAGTCCGTTGCTACAGAAACGAAAACGATAATTCTGGAGTAAGTTAATGTGTCAATTAAGATAGATGACACTGGTGACATCACATCAAAGACTCAGTGTTGTGTTATTTTTCTACGTCACTCCGTGTGTGCGAACGCTTCCCTGTCTTGCATGACATAACCGGTAATGCAACAGCGCAATGTATAATTGGTTTAGCTTTTGATGAACTGTCGCCAAATATCAAAGACAATGTATGTGGTCAATACTTTGTAGCTCAAACTTACGATGGAGCTTCCGTAATATCATAAGCCAGTATGATGTGCAGAAATTGATGAGATCAGTGTCTTTCAGCCTTGTTTATTCATTGCTTAGGTCATCGCTTAAAACTGTTCTCCAAAAGGCAGTAGATGCAAATATGTCTTTACAGTGCATTCTTTTCAAAAACTGAGGTTACCTATGCTCTGCTTAAATCTCCAAAGAGTACTGCTGCAACAGAATCTTATGCCAAAAGAGGGGTTGGAAGTGGAGCACCGAGCACAACTAGGTTGGCCCACTGAACGCGTGCATTAAAAACTCTGTTAATTGATGTGAACACCGTTCAAATTCCTGCTGGATCTACAAATACCTGAAAGACTTGGTTTTGTTTTTGTGTTGATTTCAGCATATCATGTCTTATAAAAATGTGTGTCAGATTGTTTATCATGCTGCAAAATGTACAGAAGATAATTGTTGTTACTGACAATTCAAAGATTCAAGCTCAGCTTGACAGTTTTGGGGGCTTCGAGTATGATTGCTACGGTCGACGAGGCGTAGAAGAGACCTACAGTTGACAATTTAACTCTCCGGAGATTGTATTTCGAAACAAAAGATACATTTTTCTCCCATTTCAAGGATAGGTTTACAAGTGTATTTCAATTCCAGATTTTGCAATCGCTTGATACGTGGAGTTTTTCTAAATATTCGAAAGAATTTCCGCAATATAAGTTCAAGGCACTTTTTGAAATGCCATGCACAGTTTTATTCAAAGAACAAGTTACGAGACGAACTTCAAAATCAGATTTGATGACCAATTCAAAAAGATGGCATTGAAAGTTGTTAGACAGGTCAATGAATTATTTGAACTAGTCATGACCATCCTACTAACATTGGCAGGCCCAGAACGTACATTTTCTTGCTTAAAGAGAGTTTAAATTTGTTTGCGTAATTGCATAAAAAAACCGAGGTCCGTACCACCTGACTATGCCTTCCTGGGAGCGAGACATCGCCTATGGTGTCAGTCATGATAAAGTAACTGACCGTTTTGCGCAAGGCGAAAGAAGAATTGAACTTCACTACAAAAATCTTTGATGATGACAAGAAAGATCAGTATGTAATCTACTATGTACATTGTACATACACGGTGCATCCTGCAGCTTGCATGATACTAAGTGGTGATTTTTTTTCGTACTGTTGTAATTCAACCGAACCATTCTTGCTCGTGTCGTGTTTTTGTCGCAGTATTATCATAACCATTAATATTGATTTTGTACCGAGTCCAAATAATCTTTGTCATACTTCAATATTGCTGACATAGTCTGAACATTTAATTTTGAACAACCTTCTCAAACAACACAATTCTGCAAAAATTAATTTCGTCTCTAAGCCTCGAGAGGAAATAATATCACCGATATGTATTTTCATTACTAAATATACAGTTTTGAGGGACACTTTGTTTAATGCAAGTATATTGTGCAGTTTACTGAGTAGTCCTACCTGCTTTCCTTGAGAAAGGGAAAATTTTGTGCCATATGTAGATGTTCCTTCAGATGCTATACTAGAACCAAGGTAAGAAATTTTTTTTTCAAAATGTATGCAAAACATGATATCCTTGTTCATGAAAACTAACTTCTGCCGTTACGAAGCAAAAAGATTAATTAACTATTCGTCGGGCTCTTTACTGAACATAACTATATTTTAAAAAATCTCACCTGCCGTTGAATCGGCATAACAATAGCCAACAACTGCTACATCAATTTGATTGAAATTTAATCCAGCATCTTTCAAAGCCATAGTCCCTGCTTCTTTCACCATGTCTGAAAACAAAGGCAATATTTTAATGACGTCATAAAGAACATTTTCTATAAAACTAAGGATAATAAGACTTGGATAAAGAGTGGTTGTAGACGACATTGGGTAAAAAATGAATTATCAACTGAAAAGAAAATGTTACCCTAAATAACCAGGGTTTGTGGCATGACGTGTACACCCACGCTGTTCAGTAGCCTTGGGTGAATGAAATAACGCACAAAGAAATTGGTATGTTTGTTTTATTGTTTGGGCATTTTTGTAGCACTTTTGAGCACTTCAAATATTGTGATGGTAGGATGGTGAGGAACTTTGACATTTTCTTTACAAACGATGAGTAAGTCTTGAAAGGAATTGGGGTGATGGGAAGGATACGGTCTTATAGCCATCGTGAATTTTTTTTTATTTTCCATTTGACGTATGATTTAGTAGATTAAATCTTCAGACCTTAAATTAAATTAAGAAAAAAACCTTCAAAAATTTCTTGTCACTAATTTGGTTGATAGCACTTTCATTTCCAGGACAAATTTGCTTAACATATCAAACTTAAAATATGGATAAAAGACGCTGCTGTAAAAAAGGTTTCACGATGAAAACTGACAAAATATATGGAAAATGTAGTGAAGAAGTTTAAACAGATACTAGAAAGCTGGTGTTAGGAAATTGTAAGTTTTGCCAATTAATATACGTAAGCAAATGATGGCAAACGCAATACCTTGAGATATATATATATATATATATATATATATTATATCAATACATAAGGTAAAACACGAAAAATAAGAACTGTGATTGCAACTAATAGTTACACGATATTTCGATCATCAGGCATGAGAAATATCGTGAAACTATCAGTTGCAATCACAGTTCTTATTTTTCGTGTTTTACCTTACGTATATTGCTCTGCTATATGCATTGAGCACTTTTTGATACGAATACACAAAATTTCACAAATATATATTATATCAATATATATATTGTATATATCATCAACACAGCAGTGCACATGTATCTAAAATTTTCACTTCTTAATCGAGGTTTTCTGAAGTAAAAAATGCCCTAATTTCATATATTCGGTAATAAAACTTACCTAAATCGGTTCTTAAAAACTATTTGCACCATCTAACATTCCAATAGAAGTTAAAAGCTCCAATTTATGCTAACAATGGAAGAAATTGCAACCACCCAAGAAAGTGACCATAAAGTTATAAGCAAAGTGCAAGAAAATGAAATGACTCGCGGGATCTCAAACTGAAGACCGTCTTTGTGGAAAATGAAAGAGAAATAGATTTTCTGCCTTTTACGTATGATTTTGATTATAAAGATTTTTTTTATCCACTTACACCTTCACTGAAGATAAAAAACAGTTATTTCAACAGATTTACCAAGTGAAGGTCATCACGAGATAGTTTGTTGCAATGAGCTCAGTACAAGTGCAGACAAGTTATTCTCCTGCTCGTTGAAGGAAGGAATACATAAGATCGTTGGAAGCTCATCAGTTTAAAGAAAATGCAAATGAGAAAATTTATGAACTTTTTACCGGAAAAGGGCACTCAGAAGAAGCAGCAAAAATCCAGGTAGCGTCAAGAAAAGGTTAAACGTTTTTTGATCAAGCTTTGAAAGTTTTAGTTTGTTTAAAACTTTGCAGCAAGCAAGCGAGCTACGCCGAACAGGGAGCCATTATGGATGTGCACGTGGAGAAGTCAATTGTGGAAGTGCTGTGGTGCATTCCTATTGGCCAAAACGCAGTACCACTGCCACTGGAGAAATAATTAGAAGAAACAACATGCGAAAGAATGATGGAGATGTACACCATTTATTGTAGTCGATTGTGGCATGTTATTTTGCAGGTTTAGTATCTGATTAGTATCGAGTTGGTCGATTGTGAAGGATGTTCTGCCCAGGCATTTAGTACATCACACAACACCAACCATAAAACTATTAAAAATGCACATCATGATTAAAACAAAGCCAAACAAGAGATGTAAGACAAAACTTTGAAAATCGCCCACAACAAAGCCATCCCATTCATAACAACAGGCAGTACCCAATTTCCACTCACAAGGGTCAAAATCTTTCAAATAAATAAATAACCTTTAACTGGGTTCCTTATTTGAGTACCTTTTTTCTGAATACACAGTAGGTTGCCTGGCGTGATCAGTCAGATTATTTGAAATCCTCCATTTGTTAAGGGCGTTCCCTATAAGCAACAAAGGTCTGGATGAGAACTGTCACAACTTTCAAACCAAATTTCAAATTGGAGATTAAATCGGAGACTTAAAACTGTAGAATTACTAATGTCGATTACTATGACAATTTGGTATGCAAGGAATTCTTTTAAATTTCTTATAAAAAAGACAATAGGTTGATAATGGAAAGCCTTATTCCAGTATTAGGCAAATTAGTATGAAAAGTTACATGCAAAGGTAAAAATCAGATTAGTCAAGAGACAAAAATATACGCTTGGTTCATCAAAACTAGCACATTGACCAGGGAGATTATTAAAATTAGTCTGGTACAGGGTGACGGGAAAGATGTGGCTAACCATTTTTAACCGGACGGTGACAACAAAGATTGTAGAGGGAAGGCTATTTTGAGACAGCTAAAGATGAACCATTAGTTACTTTGTATTCTGTAAGTATTCAATGCCATGAATATTTATCACAGAGTTCATTCATCTCATTAATGGATGTCTGCAGGTATTTTTTCCTAATACTCGTTGTCATAATCTATTTTATCAGCATGTCCTTGTAATGCCTGAAGCAAGACATTGTATACTTATTTGATGGCACTGGTCACCATCATAAACTTATTTTAATCAGGAATCCAACTGCGAGTTTTTTCACTGCAACAACTTTAATATACACTATTGGAGTTGGAACTTCAGCGGCTACTGGCACCACACTTGCCCTGATGAAAGACCAGTTTTTAACGTTGATTTCAAATATGGACTCCATTTTTATCCATCACGTTTCAATATTTCAGCAGAATCCATGCACTTTTTTCAAGTGTTTTTTAAAATGTAAATTCTTTAAAATCAAAAATAAAGTTGTGTCTTTTTTATTTTATGATTTCTAAATGCGGAAATACAGAATAAATTCAGTCATAAAGAAGCAAGTACTTACAGTGCACACAACAGAGTTAGAAATGCTGCGAATTCGATTTTCGACAATGCTTCTTTGCCGATTAATCGCGGTGTAGTATCCAGTTGTAATCTGCTAGCATACTGTCATTCCTGAAACTCTGATACCATCTTTCCACAGGACTTAATTTCCTGATGAAATCGCTCGCCATGCTCATCTAACACTGAATTTGTCCGGAAAGAAATTCAGAGGGAACTTAGGAAGTGAATATTCAGTGACATGCCACACCCCATTGAAGAGTAACATTTCAAAAGATTTTTTTATTCCATCTTCGTAATCTATTGCCTTCTTATCTCCAAAGAAATTCTGGCAGACCCAGCAGAAGGCATTCCAGGTGAGCAGTTTCACTTCATAAAAAGTTGTTTTGAACCTGGCGTCCTTTAGTATATTTCTCATTTGAGGTTCAGCGAGTATACCCTCCTTCAGCTTCGCGCTTGTGATTTTTGGAAACTTTTCAACGATGAACTCAAACCTCTGGAGCGTCTTTTAGCAAGCGTCTTGATGAACTGCTTCATCAGTCCAAGTTTTATGTGCAGAAGAGGTAACAAGGCATTTTCTGGATCCACAAGTGGTGTATTCTTGATACTGCATAGCCCTGGTTGGTATGATGTTCTCGGTGCCAAATTCGTTTCCACATCATGTTTATCAGTTGCCAGACTGTACCAGAGACACAGGAAATAGCAATACTTTGAAAAATCTGACTGCATTCCCATCAATATTCAAAGATTCTTAAATCTCCACATATGATCTTTGAATATCTGTCATAGGCAATGGCACGAAACAAAAGATAAACAGAGTGTGCAATAGGAATGGACGCTTTCGAATTTTCATTATAAAGAGGTACATCTTTTGGACCCTTTTGGAAGAATCGATAAACGCTTGAATGTCCATCAATACCACTGGAAAACCAAAGCAGCCCACCAACAATAAGACACGCTTATAGAACCTTATTTCTTTGCGTAAAGTAAGAAAATGCTAGTAGGAAACACAAAACGTGTTACCTGTATCCCACGTTAGATACATCTAACTTTAGGGTACAACAAATTGCGCGGCTGAAATGAAATAAACAATCGAAAAGCTCCTACTAAAAATATCAACGAGCGGTAAATGTATTGGATGGCGTAGATAGTGGTGCGTCAGTAACAGCAGTTATACTTGGTGGTAGCAGCACTGGTTCACTAGCTTCTCTAGTTGGTACTCCAGCTGAACCATCATAATGGATGTTGCATCTGTTTGTGCTATAACAAGTGGTAGCATAAAGATTGCTATTTGAAAACTTAGAACAAAAACTCAGAAACACGATCGGATTAAAGTACTGGTAGAAAGAGAGCATTAGCAAACATATCCTACTTGGGCACATTTTTATCACATTAGGGATTCCATCAAAATTTTTTACCACTTTACGATCAGCATTATTTTTGCATAGAGTTCCTTTGTCCTTACACATGGGGCAATTAACATCATGTTGAGCAGCAACAGCACGTACTTTGTCATCGGGGAGAAAATCAAGCTTTGTGACTTTTTCAATTTTTTAATAACATTCTGGTTGATTATCCAAAGGGTTATATGGACCCAAGTATTTATGTTTTCCAGATGTGAACCCACCTTGTGGTCTTGGAAACTTATCAGTTAACGTAAGAATATCGAGTTTACCCAAACTTGACGTTTTTGCACTAGCATATGGAGCAGTTACCATTAATCACTGAACTAACATTTTTACTAAAAACATGATATTGACTTCCAGTTTCAGTCTGTCTTTTACACCTGAGAGGCAATACATTGTTTAATACGTAATATAAATGATCAACTCGTGTTCTGCGTGGAATTCAAATTCACTCAAAAGAAAGAACGATGCTCTGTTTCCAAGGAGTATTGGAGGTTTGATTATTGGTAAATCAGCTTCGGAAAGAGGCACTGCTGTTCAATCTACTTCTTGTCTCAAAAAGCTTGTTTCAACCAGAATACCAAATACTTAGAGCTGGATTTCAAAATGGTTTGATCAAGGAACAGATCACAGAAATATCTTTAAAAACAATGAGCATTTTTTGTCAAAGCATGGTTGATGTCTAATGAAAACCCTAAAATCAAAGCTGAATTTTCGTACAGGCTGCAGCGATATTCCAGATCCGAGTGAGTTGGATCAAACACATAAAAACTTGATGATATTCGACGACTGCGGTTTGGAAAAACAGAATAAAGCAGTGGTATATTATACCAGAGGGAGACACAGTTTATTACGATAGTTTCTATATCCGTCATAATTTCTCTCTATTACCAAGGAAGACTGTTAGGGAGAACGCCAACTTACTGTACTGTTTTAACAAGATAAAAAAAATCTCAGTCATATCCACAAGGACCTTGCATCAGTAGATGTCTTTGGATGACGTCGTTGGCTTTTGTAAAATGTGCGAGAAAGAGAAACACGGGTTTACTACAATCGATTAATCAAGTGGAAAATAAGAAAGTAGATATAGTAGTAACACGTTTTACGCACCTAATGAATTAATAAATGCACTTTTGCGAACGTCCAAATATAAATCAAACAGCAATCTTTACTATATATTTCTAAGCGTTTAGGATTCAGCGTTTGACATATGCGTTTAACCGTTAGACTTTGAACATAACACCTTAGGTCTAGAAAAACATATCTTCTGTTAATATTCATCCAAATGAGATGAGATATGAAAGAATACCTTGGAAGCAGAAAGAATATTCAGCAACGGAACCTGAATGAATGGATGGGTGATTTGGCTAAAACTGAATAACATTAGAGATTATTTCAACCTATTATTCAATAAAACATTAGAACTGCTGAAGCGATCTAGAAAGGGATCTAGCACCCATTGGATTTTTACTAGAAAATCTGAATGAAGTGGTTGGAGTGAACAGGGCATTACAGCCAGCGCTGACTCCTCCGGATGATTTCAGCATGATCTCTACACGCAAATCAAAAGTTATTGGACCTATATGCGCTGATAATCTGCGTAATTTGTTGAGTAAGACGAAAGTATGATGCTGTGTTTGGAATATATGAAAGGAAGATGATGATTTTTGAATTGGTAATAAACCGGTGAACAGTAAAGATGATGGCATTATAACCTCTTACGATCCCACAAAGATATATAGCCAACGTATCCATTGCCAGGCGGTAAGATAAAAACGAACTACAAACATTAAAGGTTGCCAACATCAGTTTCAATTTTTTTCTCTGGCTATTTTTCGTGAAAACTCAACAAATGGTACTCTTTTCCAAACATACGATCTACAGGATACCCGGGAAAAAGTCAGTTCAAATATTAAAAAAAAGATTCTGGACAAGAAACAAAATACTACCAAAAATAAATAAAAGAAACCATCGAATTCCTACAATACAGTAATCACACCAATAGGATATCTTACACTCTTCCAGAAATATGTCTTCCAGCACTACCGAGAAGAAACACAATAAGCACAAGATAGGTATGGCGCCATCACCTTCAAAACAATTGGTCCTTGTCGCCAAGTTCATACAAACTTTCGATGTATAAAATAGTTGTGCCTAATTTTCTTCGGTAGATTGACGATGGGAAAAGTATCTCTCGAAATATAGATCCAAAAAAGCTTACGACCTACAGTATGATATATATCCTACGTCAATTGTAAAAAAATGTTTGATTAACAACATACACTCCATCTAACAATCCCTCTACCATACTCATTGTAAATAATAAGTATTTGAGTGGTGTGTTAATACTATTGCAACTCTAATCGCCATCCACAGAGTTTGTTTCCTTACCTATATCATCTAAAGGAGTTTCCCTATCAAACCTATGTAATCTGTTTATCTGCTCATTATGACGTGACTCTTCGTAGCCCCACACCTTTTAACCATCCAACTGACCTCACAAGCTGGCCGTAATTTAAACAACGTTTAACAATTTATGCCTGTATGTATGTATGTATGTATGTATGTATGTATGTATGTATGTTTGTATGTATGTATGTATATATGTATGCATGTATGTATGTATGTATCTATATTTGTATGTATGTTTGTATGTTTGTATGTATGTATGCCTGTATCCCTGTATGTATGTATGTATGCCTGTATGTAAGTATGTGTATATATGTATTTATGTATATATTATGTAATCGTAAAATAATAATTATAATGTATACATATATATTTACTTTTTTACTTATTGAAAGATCCATATGCACAGCAGAGCACAACACAACATAATTATGCAGTGACAGCATGTAACATATCAAACAAACAAGAAATCTTGTACCTGGGTAATCCCATTTTCGTTCATAAGGTCGGGAGAACCTAAAATGTGATACAGTAACATAATGTTTAAGTACAAAAAGAAATTTGGAAACATAAATGAACACAGCTGACAATGAAAAATGACAATAATATGTAAATATTGGCCAAGCCATGCATGCAACATTATTTAGCACCTTACCTGTGTTCTCGCACGACAAAACACTCTGACTTAACTACCACCTGAAAAATTGACCACTGGAATATTGGGAAAAATTCCTGGGATCTGTCTTTCAATGCGCAAGTTATTTCGTGGAATTTATTTGAGGCATTTTATTTAGCTCGTTATTTGGGGCAAGTTATTTGGGGCAAGTTATTTGGGGCAGTTTATTAGAGTAATTTTTCTACGAAGATGTTCACCGCGCACTATAACATGTAGCGTAATATTATTGCGTATATATTAAGTGTTGGTGCCAGCAATACAAAGTGTATCATGACGGTTATGACAACATTGTTTGTGCTTAAATTTTTGTTCTTATGGATTTTCCCTTACTTTATTCTAGTAATAAAATTGGATTCACCTAAAGTCAGATAGTCCACTTCCGTTTCAACCTAAAATACAGATCATGACTAAAAGACAAGACATGAGTATGTCTTCGGCCAGATATCTGTAGTGACTGTGAACTAGGTGTTGCAGCAATATGTGACAATCAGAACACCAATCAAATGCCTTAGCCTAAATATGCCATTACATTAAAGAGATGAGATTGGAATTGAGGAACAACAAATAAAAATGTTGTATTATCAGCTAAAACGGTCGAATCAATTGTCAACTTAAACAAGCTTCTTGAATAAAAATGAAACTTTGGATACATTTGTTGGTTAGAAAGCAATCAACAGTGAATATTGTATTCCACTTTCACGACAGAGCAACTATTGGTAAAATGGTCTTGAAACAGAGAAAAAAGTTTCAAATGATTTACAAACCAAGAAAAATGAAAATATCTTGATTAATTTGATATATAAAGCAGAAAAAGTAGCAACGAAGTACTATTAGTGCTATTAATGCTGTAAATGAAAATACCTTTACAATCTGGTATATGAACCAGAAAAAGTAGCAACAAAGTACCATTAGTGCTATTAATAGTGCTTCATTGTTTCTGTCCTTTTTTATTGCTGGTATCAGGCCTTTGCAAATGTTCGGTTTAATGTTGATCTAAATTTCTGACATGAAGTTAGTATCACTAAAACCTACTTTGACATTTAGGAGCGGTTAGATACTTCATAAAAATGCCCTTCCCGTGTTTTTCGTTGCTGTTTGGCATTTGTGGTTTACGTTTCCTTGTTTATTCTTTAGGGTAACCCATCACACTAAGTCAGCTATTGCCATAGTTTCTGCATTATTTGGTAAATAACATGCATATCATATCTTGCAAAATTAACAGTCAACAGCCTATACCTCTAAATCTGCAGCATTTCGTTGCAGTACAATAGAAATGGCCTGTACAGGTACTGAATTAACGTATTTCATATTAACAGCATTTTTCTGAATTACTGGACCCATAGGTATAAAAATTTACCAAGACCTTAAAATATTGGGGCTGGTGGTGCGTGGTGACCCTCCCTAGCCAATGTTCTATATGAACAATGAAAATAGCAACAAAACTCTGGAACTGACCACAACTTTTATCACTGGTTAGTGAAACATTAAAAATTCAGCTTGTAACTTTTCAGATTTTGTCATTCATCTTAATTCATCGGAATAGCTTGGTTTATTGTGAGTTTTCACAGAATAGTACATTTAAACACCTTGATGTCAGAGGCAGCTATAAATTCCCTGTGGTTGAAACACATAATTCTTTGTACATGCCAAGTAAATTAAGAAAAACAAAAGACAGCACATCTGTACATAATAATCCCATTCTGGATTTCACACCAAACATAAGGCTAACAAACTGCTCCTCAACCACCGAGTTTTCTATAAAAAGAGAGTAATAATGCAATAGTCGTTTGCTGTGGCTCAACTTTTTCAATGAACCCTTTGATTCATCACACCCATATAAGGTTCAGGGTATGCGGGCTCACCTAAGCCTCCGACAATGGGCATCACTGCCTTGGGTAGTCCACCTGTCATCATCGGATAAAGCATAGCACCTGTTCTGGCTCCATTCCCGGGGTTATGGGGTGTTGTAAGCACTTTATCACTAGGCAGCCAGTTGTGGCTAACAGCTTGGATTGTGATGGGCTTTGCCAAGCTCTCTTCCCCAAGACAAATTTATGATCCCTGCAAAACAAATCCATAACCGAATAGGTAGTCGCGTGGGAGAACAAGGGCCAGGCCTGCCACTTCAAGTCAGATTGGAGGTGATAAATGCACTACTGATGAGCTAACAAAGGTACATATCCAACTGAGAAAAACAAAATTTTTGTAACATGGCATGCGCAGATCCAAAGAGAGCGAGATAAATGTATCTATTTATCCAAGGAATGCAGAGGTAGCTAAGAATGGAATGTTTTAAGTATCAGTAAAGCGCAATGGTAAAACAGTAAGCACAAGTGACGATGCACGTGTGTTTTATTATAGTGGTAGAGGTGTTAAACATGAACATTGTACCTCATTTTTTGTGAAAGAAAATACCATCAAGTCAGTCTTGGGGTTCAGTCTTATCTACAGCAAAATTTGAATCCCATCCTTGAAGGCATCACCATTCATCATCACGGCTGTTCAAACTTATGCATCAAAATCAGACTGCGATGATGATAAAGCAGAAAGAATTGACAACCAGCTTTATCACATAGTAGGTTATACATCAAAGGGCATCCCTATTTTACTAGGTGGTTTAAAACTAAGGTAGGAAAGGACATCAAAACAGGCTGAGCGTGGAGGCTCCAGATTGCAAGCTGGGATGAAAGGGGCCCCAGATTACTCGACTTTGCAAGCAATAAATGGATTGTTCTTGCAAACAGCCTGGTAAGACATAACTCGAGAAAACTGACTCTTCATGCACCCGATACCTCACGCCAGAGCTTTCCATTCTACATAAACATTAAGCATTCAAGATCTTTTCCTGGGGCTGATGTGGCTAAAAGCCATTGACTTATGATACTACCCTCCCGCCTACATCTGAAACAAATCAGAAGAGCACAGCTTACTATAATGGAATTTGACCTGGAAAGGTTTAAGCATCCAAGGACTGCTAAAACCTTTCAAGCAGTCATAGGAGGGAGGTTTGCTCCACTCGTCATAATTGGCAATGAAAGCATCATGGTTGAAATCACCAACAGCTTTGAAACCCCAACGATAAAGAATGCCAAAGAAGTACTAGAGTAAACCAGAAAAAGGTGTGGGGGGTTTGGGAAATGCCAAGGACCACAAATCAAATTGAAAAACTCTGAATGAAAAATGGTAGATAAAAAATGGAGAAAGAAACCAAAGAGGGAGGTCGCAAACACAGAAAAATGAACAAAGTAAAGAAGGAGATAAAAGCTACAAAACAGAAGCTAAAAAGACAGCAAAACTGCATGCCAAACATTCAAAGAACTAACGTGCATCAACCAAAACACCTCCACCACAAACAATAAGAATGGCAAAAGTCCGCCAGAGAAATAAGAAATCCTTGCAATTTGCCCTCAATAATGTTTTGATCTGTACATCCACGATGCCAGAAGTGATCCTGAAGTCTTAGTTGTTCCTAATAGCAACAACCCTGACCACTAATAGTAACAGCCCTGTCACTCCATCCTCAGCCCTGAGGTAGATCAAGCTTCAAGAGCCCTAAAGAAGTTAGTCCTTTGGTGTTGAAAACATAGCTGCATAACTGATCCAAACCCAGGATGAGATTATGATAAAGATGCTATCTAATATCTGAAATGCAGTACAGAGAATAACGAACTGGCCGAAGTTGTTTACACAGTCGTGTATCGTAACAGTCACAAAGAAAGTTTGTTTCAAACAATGCAACAACTACCAAACTGTCAGTCATATAAGCCCCACTCTACCCCAGCAAAAAGCTTTTTTGAATAAGCTTAAAGAGATCGAAGCCTAAAGCAGAGGGGATGACTACTGAAGAACAGTGATGGGTCAGAGAAAAGAGAAGCACCACGGAACCGATACTCAAACTAGTGGTCCTCAAAGACAGATACGATACCAGAGAACAACAAAGAGAGCTGTTCCACTTCTTTATTGTTTTCATGGTCAGAAAACAAAGAAACCTTAACAAAGGTCTGTTTGTTTGCTCGGCTTTTTTGCGTACATCTCTCGAGACAACGTTAACTGAAAGTTTTGAAGAGAGCAACACTGGTTTAAAAATATCTAGCAAACTCGTAACTAAAGTTAGGCCAAATACGACATGACTAATTTGAGGGACCATTTAAACAACCCAGGTAACACCAACTCTTGTTACGGTACTCAATTGTTGTGCTCCAAGTCGCTTTCACTTTTCAAAAAAAGTGAATCGTAGGTATTTTAGATATAGCAAAGAGAGGAAAGAGATTATTTAAGAAACAACAATGAAAGAAAACGAGAATATTTATATATATACACCTATTCAAGTTACAAGTGAAAAACTACATTAGGTATAGCAACTCTGAGTTTCTTGCATGTAGCAGTTGTCAAGCTATGCTATAAATGTTTACATCATTCTCTTCTTACTAAATGATAAGACTGACTACATGAAAGGGAACAACATCTGGAAAATGCTAATAGCCCTTTATCACTTTTCTATCAACCACATAACAGTTACTCATTGACACTATCCATTAAAGAGCAAACACCAAACAGTGGTCTTCCCTGCTGAAATTCCTCTTGGTGTGACAAGTGATTGAATGACTGCTTTGATAATTTTCAACAGGGATTTTAACCTTATTTCAAGATCTTTTATGACATTTTTTACACTATAAAAATAATTGAAGTTATCCACTTCTTTATACATGATATGATATTGGCATGGATGAGTCAGTTTTTCCAAAAATTCATCAAACAGTGCAGATTGTAATTTTAATACTTAATAATGTGCGAGTCATGTAATAGTGAGGGTAAAAAAGTTGGAAAAAATAATAAGTGAGAGATTATCAATGAAGAGTACTATGCCCCTATAGCTTCTGTGTGTGCATAAGGTTAAAATAATAAATACTCTGTCATTAGTAATGCATGTTTATTAATAAACTCCAAGAATTCACAGTAAAGCATTAAACATGGCCTCAAATTCAAACAGATTTTATCTGGTTTCCAGCAATCAGCATTTCATAAACATAAATGACAATGTAAGCCAGATATTCTAAGAACTTTGTCCAAACCTTACTTATCATTTAAAGTCTTATTAAACTTAATGTTTTATTGCCATAGGGATTGCTTTAATGCATATATGAATTAATTTATTGTGGACATCCAGTTCTCCTTTTCTTTTAATCCACAACTAAATACATTAACAATTAAAGAAGCCAACACAATATAATTGACTACCTCTTGAGGCCATGCTCACACAGGATAGAGTAAATTGAAAGTAAATTTGTAATTCAGTTATCATAAGTGATTCATAGCAAGCATATAGGATATTTTTGGAGTACATTTTTCAGTGTGGTTCATGCTGGTTATTGGGCTACAACACTAAAGTATTATCTATGTAATTACCAGCAACTTCTAGCTTGCAGTCACAACATGGCACCACAGTTTTAATTAAGCAACTTGCATGTTTATATGTATGTATATACTGTAATTGGTGCAGTACACATGACATGTCATAAATAATCACTGACAACAATCCCTACACAATAGCCTCTAGTGTAAATGTAAACATCAGCTTCTACCCTATTGTAGCAATCACAATATCAACACATTCTAGCCTAAGGATTTTCTCTATGATACAACAGGCTTACCTTTCTGAGCAACTAAACATTTTGTGTGTCTCATATATGTAACAACATTTTTAGGGCAAAAGTGGTTAGGTTATTCACAGCTGAAATAACATTGAACAGTTGAAGACAGCACCTTTAACAATTATTGTTCACATTCACCTTTGAACTTATCCTCCTAGAATTGCCAATATATCATCTATAGTCATTGCCATAGGATGAGTAATTTTCTAGCATTGCATATTTATTATCATTCATAAATCTGATCATGTTCTGCTGTTTGAATTCCACAGTAATGTACTTGATGATGTACCCCAACTTTTGTATGCATACTCCATTTATTCACATTGCGCGCATTCCTGTTGTGGCCCAGAAATCAAATTCAATGATGTCATTGTAGTGTGCTGGTCACAGCAAACTGGCACACCCCCACATTGCAAACAAACAAAATTTGAAGTTTTTCCATACCCTGAGTGCACAGAAAAATGCATGGAATTGTATATTCTATCTTTTCTTATATTAATTAGTAGAACTACTTTTTATTTCTTAACAGAGGGCTGTGACCTTTTTTTTGTGTGTAATGAGTTTAATAGATTAGACAAAGTCAGTTAACAATGACTTGTGTCTAACAGTTGTTGGTCATGCTCTGACTGCACCACCATCCTCACACTCATAACCAGCCACACTTCACCAACACAAGTATGCCACTTTCTGCTCCACTTAACCACAACAGCATGTGACAAAGACAAATTGGGTACTGGAAATTCTAGAATCTACCACTTCAATCAACTAAAACTTGTAATCAACCATATTATGTTTGAGGCTGTGATTCTAATAAAAATAACCCAACTTCTACGTAGCAAGAGGCCAGTTGCAGCAAAAGTGGTCACTTAATTCTATGCAGTATTGTGAATAATTGCTCTAAAGTGGTTGAGAAAAACTCTTGGCAGTGCTTGTGTTGCTGTGGAGAGTGTTTTGTCAAAAACCATTGCCCATCTTTACTTTAACAATATCTCCTTTGATAGTCTGTAAAACAGGCATTAGTTTGGTGTATAAATCATTAAGATCCATTTCAAACAGGAGCATCTGAAACCCAAAGAAATTTCTCTTCCAACTATAAAAATGCTACTTTGCTCAGCCATTTAATCTTAGCCTGGATGAATCACTACTACTATTTTAACTTATGCCCATCACTCCTCCTGGGACACTTCTCCAGAGTTTTTGCGCCTAAGCTGCTTTTTCCAACAGTTCACAAGTTTATCCAGTTTTTTTAATGGTGGCCTTCAGTTCAAGTTGCCAGGTGTTTCTAGGCCATCCCCTCTTTTGTTGTCCATGAGTATTCCACTTCACTGGCTCTCTTGTTAACCTGATCCATCCCCCATCTTCTGTTCCATATCTTGTCTTTGGCAGGTAGCTGGTGGGTATGCTGTCAAAGGTCTGTGTTAGTGATTTTCTTTGTTGCCCTCTATGACTCTGCCCCATACAATAGGGCAGACATAGTGTTACAAGTTAAACAGCCTGATATTGGTGCAAGTTGACACCAGTTTGGAGCTTCAGATTTTCTTCAGATACAAGCATGTTGATCTTGCCTTGCCAATTCTTCCTCTGATTTCTGCATCTCTTCCACTGTGCTTGTCAATGAAGCTATCCAGGTGTGTGAATCCCTCCACTTGTTTTAGCTCTGTGTGTGTGTGTGTGTGTGTCTGTCTGTCTGTCTCTCTGTCTGTCTCTCTGTCTGTCTCTCTTCTCTCTCTGTCCCTCTGTCTCTCTCTCTCTCTCTCTCTCTGTTTCTCTGTCTCTCTCTTTCTCATGTGCATTGGTCCAACACTCATAGTCAATGAGATTAATGTACAAGTACAAGTTCAACTCCAAGGGCTGTCCAACAATGATATATAAGGTGCCAATTTGAATGCTGCAGAAGCAAGCCAGCTGATATCAGAATAGGAGTTTGACTGGACCTTTCATTCCACCAAGTAAAACCCTGTTTAAGTCCTTTCCAGCTACTGGCAGGTGTGATTCATTTGCAGTTCCCACAGTGGTTTTGGTCACTTTTCTTGGGTAACTTGATGAGGTAGTCCTCCTCACAGTCTCCTGATACTTCCTCCAAAATCCTTACAAAAAGGTACAATGTCACTACGTCAGTCAACAGGTCTGCCCAGAATACTTTTGCTGAGGCGTCATCTCGTCCTGCTGTCTTGCCATTCCTCATTAGCTTGATGGCTTTTTTAATTTCTTGTCTGGTTGAGTTCTCACAACTGATGCCTAGGTCTATGTCAGCTGGGTTAATGCCTGAGAGATTTGGAGATATGGGTCTGTTCAGGAGCTCTTCAAAGTGCAGAGAGATCAATGACATCACCTTTATTCTTGAGTTTGTTCCAGATAGAGAGCCCTTTAAGGTAAATTGTTTGGGTGTGGTTTTATCTAATTCGTGAAAATTTGAATTCAAAATGGGGCTGCTCTCGTTGGATTTTAGTATAACATTGACACAAAAACGTTTTTCTTCTCTGAGGCGAAATAAATATTTTGAGTAATCAAATACGAACAATACATTGTCACTCTACACTAATATTCAAGGAAATCAGTTATATTCAGGCAACTTTATTGCGGGCAAAATATACTCATGTACAAGATAATGTTAGATTTGCTCCTTACCTTGTCATGCCAACTCCGACAACAAAGCATCGTTTAGGGCCTGTACCAATTTTATCGAATTCCATTGAAGTAAACACTCTAGAATGAACGTTATGGCCAGCAAGATGTCTTCAAGTCTAAGACATATATTTATTTTCTTAACAAATAATTTCTATTATCACTCTTTAAATCTCAGTTCTATTCACTTAGTGTGAAATTGCATTTGATGTGTGGATCCAGAATTATGAATAAGGTGAAATCTGAAAAGTGAAGCTGCAGATATAATATCAGAGTGAGGCTTGGAACGTTATGTTTTCTTACATGACTTTTGGGTTTTTGTTAACTTGTTTCACTTTCAAAAATTGATGTCAAAAAAATTAAAACGAGCCTACTTTGCTGGACGGATTGTAAACAAATATGCAGAAAAAACACAGGGAGCATTGGAGCCCTCATGAGCTCGTGTTCATCATATTCTACAAAGGTGACAATTGCAAAGCAACTTTTCGAGACCATACGTCTTTGAGAATAGGTGTAGAAAAGCTTCAATGTTAAACTTTTACAGTTTTCTGTTAAATATGACGTTTAAGTATTGGAACAATATCCAACGACTGTTTATTTACTAATAATGATCCTGCATCAAACCATTGATTAGATTGCCCTTTGTGTCCCTGTGATTACCCCGTGTCATGGTTAACAATCTTAGAACGTCGTCGTCGTCGTCGTAGTCTGTAGATCGTTATCGACCTTTAGTGACCTCTCTGACCAGTTTTCGCCACTTTTCGCGATCCTGACATGCGTTGTTAAGTTCTTGCCAGTTCATATTCATTATTGACTTCACCCCATCTATCCATCTTCTCGGTNAGATCGTTATCGACCTTTAGTGACCTCTCTGACCAGTTTTCGCCACTTTTCGCGATCCTGACATGCGTTGTTAAGTTCTTGCCAGTTCATATTCATTATTGACTTCACCCCATCTATCCATCTTCTCGGTGGTCTTCCTCGTCTCCTACTCCCTTCAACCTTTCCTTGCATGATTAATTTCTCCAAGTTGGAACCATCTCTTCTAGATATATGACCAAAATAACATAATTTCCGTCGTTGAACTTGATGATGATGATGATGAGAAAATACTCATCTTAGAACGAGGTTACAAAAAATAGATCAGTCGCAAAATAAAACGGTGACCCCTGGACGTATTTAATCGATCTCATGCTTTTCATGGATATTATTACGCTCTGCTGTAGATATACTTTTACCTACACTTGATGGACTTGGCCTTTCACATCACTAATGACGATGGCGGAAGAACTTGGTTTTTATCGTCCTACTACTGAAGTGAAATGGTCTTCACCCGATGCCTACTCCCAGTGTAAATTATGGAGGCGTGAAGTCGAGCGAATTTTGGATGGACCATTACCCGATAAAAACTATAAGGTCAAAATAAATCACGTATTTATATGGGCTGGCGGTTATGCGGAGGAACCTATAGAAGCGAAGCAAAACGAGGACCCTAATCTAGTAATAGAAACGACAAAGATCTTGTTGGATCCTTTAGTGTACTACACATTTGACTTTATTTCGTGAAGCACGTGAAAGTTTCTATGGTGAATGAAACTATTTCGTCCCCAGAAGTTGGGAACAAACTCAGGCCAATTATGCGATAAAGATCCTTTCAGTTCAGTTCAGTTCATTGCCATTGTTTCGGAGGTTTGAATGATTCAGCCATGACCAGAGGCTAACAAAGGATCGACAAAATCAGTATTATCGACGTAAAAGTAAACTCGGTTGTCTTTCACACTTTATGTTATAACTTGGTTGTTCGAGCTGCAAGTTCTGCTGGAACAAACTCAGGCCAATTATACGATAAAGATATATATATATATATATATATATATATATATATTAAACCTCTGTCATGAGAATCAAACGCTATCTACGCCCATGAAATAACAAAAGCAACCTTCTTAATGAGGACGCAATAGTAAACAGGAATATAAAATCACGTGGCGCCTCAATCAGAATTCCCTTATTGTGTGGATTTTTTTATTGTGGACAGACTTTTTCACGGCTGCTTGAACAAAGAATGCAAGCGTAGGCTTATGTCTGAAGGGCAAAATGCCAAAATAGCTGATTGTCTAGAAATTTTACGTCAGCTTGAAGCCTTTGAAGTGACCATGAGAAGATTTGAGGACAATACTGCGACCATTAATGCTACATACTCTCGAGATGCACAAAAATCAATGAAAACAGTCCCTTCAAAGAAAGGCCAAAGTAATAGAATTGGAGATAGGAAGTGCACAAGATGTTGGGGGCAGACATACAAAGATGTAAAAAAGAAATGCAAAGCATGGGGAAAAACTTGCCACAAGTGTAATGGCAGGAATCACTTTGAAAAGGAATGTTTTAATGACAAGAAGCAAAAGCACAAGGTCACCAAACAACATGAAGTTGTTATTACAGAGCAACAGCAAGAAGATTTCGATTTAGGTTTGTCAGCTGTTTCTGTTTAAGCAGTCAGAAATGCAGCTGTAAAGAATGTTTACTGCCAAGTTGAGTTCTTATCACCAAGTAAGAAAAATGTAAGGTTAGAAGGCAAGGTTGATACAGCAGCTGACGCATGCACACTTCCAGTGTTAGTGTTGTCTCAGCTAGGACTAACTAAAACCTAAGGGCAACCAACAAGACCTTGATAAGTGTTACTGGGCAACCACTTAAGACTGCAGGAGTACTAAAGGCTAAAGTTAGCTGCAATGGTAAAGCAGGGAGTGAGGAGTTCTTTTTCTCAGAAAATGTCCTCTTGAGTAAATGTTTCTCGGAGGAATTTAATTTAGTCTGCTTTTCAGATATATGTTACCAGAGAGCGAGATAAAATTAGAAGCTGTTCATATGACATCCGAAAGTGAAGTGGACTACAACAGGCTCAAAGAAAAATGGAGAAAGCATTTACTCCTAAGAAAGAAAACAGGGAATCCAATTAAAGATTTAAAAGAAATTTTTGCAGATGCATTTAATGACACAGTATGTCTATTCCCAGGTGAATGGCAGCTTACGCTTAAGGATGAGGTAAAGCCTGTGCAACGTCAAGCTCGAGCTGTATCACTTAGTATACAGCCTCAGTTGAAGAAATAGTTGGATCGAATGGAGGCAGATGGAATTATAAGACCATGTGCAGAGACAACTGACTGGGTACATTACCTTGTTGTGGTTGTTAAAAAGAATTGAGCCTTACGCCTATGTCTTGATCCACACAATTTGAATAAATATCTTGTAAGAAATAGACACTACACAGCAAGTTTCGAAGATATTCAACACAGCTTTCAAGGAGGTCAATATTTCTCAACATTAGATGCTAAGAGTGGTTACTTGACCAAAAACCTCAGTTCAGACAGCCAGTTACTGACTGCATTTAACACCCCATTTCAGAAGTACTGGTTCATTTGTATGCCGTTTGGTCAATCTGTAGCAGCAGAAAAACTTGGTGATGTTGCTAGAGCATTGACATGCATCCCAGGAACATTTCCATGTGCCGATCATGTGAAGATGCAGGGCTCAACTGAGTTACACCATGACATCAACCTCCTAGAAACAGTAGCGAAGGCTAAAAATTCTGGTCTCAAATTTGACCCTGACAAATGCTCCATTAAAAAGTCAGAAATTGAGTATTTGGGCTGGTTGGTGTCAAACAAATGCGTGAAACCATGCCCAGAAAAAATTGACGCCCTTCATAAATTGCACCGTCCTTTGAATAACAAGGAATTACAGAGTTTTCTTGAAATATGGGAAGCCAATTAGATTTGGAAGTAAATCTTTGACAAAAGAAGAAGCAAATTATGCAAACATTGAAAGGGAGTTGTTGGGTGTACTTTATGCAGTCAAGAGATTCCACTGCTACATCTTTGGAAGAAAAGTAGAAATTCATACCGACCATCAGTTCCTTGAGGCAATATTCAAAAAAAGAAGTCAGCTTAGCACCAGCACGTCTACAGAGGACACTACTAAGATTAGCTAAGTATGACCTAGAGGTAAAGTATGTACGTAGCAAGAAGGTCCTGCTTGCAGATACACTTTCCAGATTAATACAACCGGGAAGAGATCAAAAGATCTTGGGATTGGATGTTACTATTGCCTGTGTTATGAAAGTAGAAAGCACTGCAGTCCAAATACTATATGATGAGACTGGTGGTGATGTGGTACTCAAGAGACTAAAATAATTAAGTATGAAAGGATGGCCAGACAGCACGCAAGATTTAGAGGTGGTCCCACCAATACTAGCCCCACCATGATGAACTGACGGTTCTAGATGGACTTACTATGAAGGGAAACAGAGTAGTTGTACCATCTGCAAAACAAGAAGCCATCTTGAAACGGCTACATCAAGGGCACCAAGGCTTAACCACAACCCTTCACAGAGCTAGGCAAACAGTTTATTGGCCTAAATTAAAAGGTGACTTACAGGACATGATTGATAGCTGTACAGACTGCCAGGTGCATGCTAGAAAGACACCAGTATTCCCAGAGAGACAAATTAGTGAAATAAGATCAATGCAAATTTTTGGATTGGATCTGATGGAGTTGAAGAAAGGGAAGTCAGCACTAGTGACAGTTGACTATTGCTAAGGGTACATCACATACGATTTGTTAAAAAACTCAACTGAAGAATGTGTGACTGAAGCCCTTAACAAGAATTTTCAAAAACTTGGGTTGGCAGAACGCATTACATCAGACACGAGCCCTTGTTTTAAGTCAAAAGAGTTCAAAAACGTCTGTGAGGAAATGAAAATTCAGCATGACACATCAAGTCCACATTACCATCAGAGCAATGTTAGAGTTGAGCGTGCAATAAGAACTGTACGGGACAAAATTACAAAGTGCCATACTCGAGCTGAATTCACTAATGCTCTACTAACTTATTTAGACACTCCTATCAATGGGAATTTACCAAGTCCAGCAGAGCTGCTTTTTGGAAGAAGGATAAATACACAGCTAGGATTTATCCTCAGGCCACCAAATATCAGTGATAAAGAAAAACAGTCACTGGAACAAAAAAGAGGGAAACATTTAAAAGCAAGTGACTCTAAAACCCCTGATTTTGTACCTAAACAAGCAATTTGGTTTATGGACAGTAACAGTGAAAAATGGCAAGCTGGATTCATCAAATGCCAAGATGAACACCCACAATCATACGGGGTTGTTGATGATGAACACAGAAGCAGGTACCGCAGAAACAGACATGATATTAGAACAAGGGTTATCACACACATTCAAGCCAAATCTCCACCATACATTACTCATTCTGAAAAAGACCTATCACCGACACCATGCATAAATGATCTGGTACCAAGCCCATCACATTCAGAGTCCATTCCAACAAAAGAAAACTTTGATTCGTTTGAACAAAAAACTCCAGAAAAAGAAAAGATTATTGATACAAAGGATAACAAACCAGCACCTATCAAAGATATCAAGAATCACCATACAAGGAAATCAACCAGAGTTGTAAAGCCAAAACAAGATCCGAATTTTGTTTATTATATCTAAATAGCCAATAACTCGATGGATCTGTTTCAGTTGACTTTTATCACAATTTATCACGATAAATAACTTGATACTCATGGATATCGATACTCGAAATTCATTTAGATTATTTGAATTATGCATTGGTTCCTGAAACCAGCTAAAGAAGGGAGATGTTAAATATGACGTTTAATTATTGGAACAATATCCAAAGACTGTTTATTTACTAGTAATGATCCTGCATTAAACCATAGATTAGATTGCCAATTATAATGTAAATAAAATAGCCTATGTCTTATGATCAGTCTATTGTATCCCTGTGATTAGTGCGTGTTATGTTTAATAATCTTAGAACGAGGTTATAAAAAATAGATCAGTCGCAAAATAAAACATTTTCCTCGTGATGAAGCTGAAGTTCAACGCCGTTGTACGTTGGTCTGAAAAAAGGTCAATTTGATGTCTGGTATCACAGTAAGTTATGTTGGCTTCACTTCAGAAAAGAAGGCGTCTATAAAACACCTGGTGTAAAATGTAGCTTTATTTCTGGTGCTTTACCTGGTCTCTATTCTTGTCATGACTTTATGCTTATGGAGGAAAAGAAAAGTCCCCCAGCTCTTACAGTACATTTCACGAGTGAACAGGAAAAATGTATAACTGCCGTAGGGGAAAAATTTGTAAACAAATGATTGGAAGGTTGAACTATTTATTTCTATTTTCACTGTTAACCTCGCACAATGAACCCTTTTACCTATATTATTTAATAAGCATTATTACCAAAGTAAAAAAAAGAACGAAAAGCGAAAAAAAATTATATGTTGTTTGTAAACAAATTTTAACTGAAATTGGACTAATCCTGAGTACGGTTTAAAAAACTACAAACTAGGTAAAGGAAATAATCAAAGAATAAGTTAATGAAGACCCAAGAGAACACGGGAATAACAAAACAGCATTGTTCTATTTAGTTGGTTTCAGATAATTTCTCAAAAAGCCCCTCCAATCTTACCCTTCGCAACCTTACCAGTCCAATTTGTGGCAAGTACCACACAAGGCGTCCACGCTACCCTGTTGACGACTGTGGCGCCTGTCTCATTTCATGTTCTCTGTCCACCAATTTCTACAGTTATTCTCCAGGTGGTTTTAGGTCTTCTGAGTTTTTTCCTCCCCTCAGTGGCCCGGGTCAGGTCTGTTTCACAGTTGTCCTTTGTACCTCTCCTCAGAATGTGGCCAGTGTACTAATACCTTCTTACTTCGCTGCTCATGGTTTCCATCCTAGCTCTCCCAAATTCGACCATATTTTTTCTGATCTTCTGCCAGCATACCCTTGTAATTAGCCTAAGCTATTTGGTCTGTAAGAAGTCTGACTTCTTCTCATCTCCTTTAGTCACCTTCCATGTTTCGCACCCATACATCATGACAGCCTTTAGTAGGATTTTCAACAGCTTCAGTTTGATGTTGTAGCTGAGGCTTTGTTACTTCCAGATGTTACGATGAAGTGATTTGGCTACTGTGGTTTCCAGATCTACGGTGCCAAAAAGTCAAAGTTAGCCTCAAGTAGTTCTTCCTGCATGGAGTCTAATCCTGCCACTTAGCTATTCTCCCTTTTCGTTTGGCGTCTCGAATTTCTGTGAGTGTGAGTTGGTCTGTTTTAGTATCTGCAATTTCATGCTCCACTGTGTTCTCCTCTATTACAGGATTGCTTGGCTCAGTGCGATTGAGAGTTTCTATGAAATATTCTTTCGAACATTCTTTTCTGTCTTCACTATTAGTGATAATGTCTCTGTTCTTATCTTTAATTGTTGCATTTTGCCGTGGTCTTTCATTGCTAAGTACTCTAGTAAGGCCGTACAATGCCTTCATGTGCTGACTTGTTGCTGGTTCTTTAGGTTCTTTTGCAACGTTGTTCAGTCTCTCTGTCTTGTCCCGTTTAATCTGTCTCTTGATCATTTTATCTTTTTCCTTGCATTATTTCCTTTGTCTTTTGTTCTACCGCCTTCTTGCACCTCTGGGCAATCAGTTGCCAGGCTTCCTGGCTTACTCAATGTTTAGATTTCTTTTTATTTTGTTCTAGCACATCTTGGATAGTGGGATTGTATGCTTTTTCCATCCTGGGACTCAGAGCCTCGTAAGTGTTGTTGTCTTCATGTGGTTCTGGTGTTTTCAAAAGGGTCTTTTAATTTCCTCCCTCTTCAGCTTGTCGGGTTGTCAAACCTACTCGGGCATTGCTTCATCTTTGGTGCTCTCTTCAGTTTCGGGCTGATAGTGGTGTTTACCAGCTGGTGGTCGCTACCCTCGTCTATACACGTCTGTATACTCTTGGCTATGACCGGTGACCTAGTATTTCCTCCAATAAGCGTGTGGCTGATCTGGCTCCTTGTGTTGCCGTCTGGTGACACCAATGTCAGTTTTTGGATGGTCTTGTGTGGGAAAAGTGTTCCCGTGTTGACTAGCTCATTCATGGAGCAGAAGTTACAAGGCCTTTCAGCATTCTCATTCCGTCATCCTGCACGGTGGCTGTCCATCGCCTCATTGTCTGACTCTGGATCGCTGCCAATCTTGACATTGAAATCACCTGTTATGACTAGCATATTGGGTCTATGCGTTTCCTCCAGCATCTAAGTAAGTGCTTCACAGGAATTTCTTTTTGTCAGTTTCGTCAACTTTGTTGGTTATTGAGTATCCATGAATGATATTTACCTGGATATGGTTGGAGAAAAATCTTGCTTTTATGATCCTCTCACTGACTGGCGACCAATTGATGAGTGGTGCAGCTCCACTTCTTGATATCATGATGTCGACTCCCAGCATGTGAACACCATCATATTTTTCTGAACACAGGATAGCCTCATCGGTAGCCAGCTGGTCTTGGCAGGAATTCACCCCTGACCTAGGGAGGCACTAAGACACCCTTAGAATATGCGTTTTTGCAGGACCCTTTAATTTTAGGTCCTCTCAAAATACAAGGTTGTGATGTTTTATCTTTTGACCTATTGTGTGATTTCCATTCTCTTATGACTTGAAATCTATTCCAAGAAACACATATAAAGGTACACGATTGTAAGTGTGAAACGTGTTAGACACTCAATCTTTTCTGGAATTAGTCCACATTTCTTACTGCAAAGAATGATTTCATCGACCCTTGGCAAGATTTTCGGTCATTACCCACTGCAAGTTGTATGTGCACGGATCCGTTCTGCTGAAAGTAAAACGTTAAGACTTACAAAATTAGTATGAAATCAATGTTTAGGGTAACAAAGTTTGATTGGCGCTTTTCACTACAACTTACGAAAATAAATAGTGATACTTGGTACCGGCTCCTATAATCAGTTTGTGGAATCACTTCCTGGTGCAACAAGGAACTTATGTCTCCTAATCATCTCAAAATAATAACAATTAAAGTCAATTAAAAGCAATTTTTAATCATAAAGCCGCATTTTTCTGCTACTAGATTTTGTATGGGACGAAAAAGCAGCACAGCAAAACACTATTTCGAACACCAAGTCAAATTTTGCAATAAGAATGAAATGTACCTTGAAATTATGCAATGCTCACAACAATTGATTCGGAGTGAAATATTGGCAGCATTTAACAACTTTTTTATAGAAAAAGTTTCACAATTAAAACTTTATCTTCATCTTCTCAAACAAATTGAACAGCAGGATCAACTTTCATCATTGTTTCACAATGTCGACGTGGACGCTCTTTGGACATGGCATCCAACACTGCACAGAAGCTGATACTTCTAATTGTACAAGACCAGTGAATATATTTCATCGAAGTTACAAACCAACGGTATTTCCGTCAATGGTGTACCTTGGAAGCGACGAAGGAAATGAAACGTTTTGGTTTATACTGTGTAGGGGAAAGGATGATCCATTGATTCAAAAAGAAAATAAAACATGCGTGTATATACATCCCTGTGCTACCACCTTTTTAGAGTGGGAAAGGTAGCAAATTAAATTTTTAAGACTCTTTCTAAACCGATACGGTAAAGTGCGGTTTTCAGTCTTACATTTTATCCTAAATAGACGGGGAAAATGTGGAGTAAATTTACATAAAGCATAAACTTCCTACAAAATCTGCAGCCATTATCCCATATATTAAATAACACTTTGCCAATAGCTTTTGTTTTTCGCAGAAAAGTAGTATAAGATCACATTGCGTATTACCTTTTTTACATTTACCAACCATAATATTGCTATTACTCTAGTTTGCCAGCTGTCAATATTTCCCCGAATTCAACAATTCGAACAAAGTTTGTATTTTCTTGGACATACGAATTATTAGGAACCTCGGAAGGAATGAAAGGAAAGGGTGGCAGTGTTTGGAAAGAGGTGCTTCCTTAGTTATAATCATCAACACCGTCATCTCCATGATTGTAATATTATAATCATGATGAATTGTGGACCCAAAACAGAACAGCAGAATGTTAACACACAACTTAAAACTCAAGAAAGTCACTTTTATCTCTATTTTTCTACAGCGTGGACGATTTTAACCGAACAGAAGGATGCAAAGAAAAATTTTTAAAGAAGCATTCATGTATTTCACCGGATGTGATTTATAAATCATGGACTATTCATTTGCCAAAATAGTCCTTTCTTTGGTCATTTTTCTGTACAAATTTCTTTGCAGTTGCATTAACGTCAACTTTGTCCATATCGTCTTTCTCAATACGAGAAAACATGCCGTTCAAATGGTTTGCTTTGGTTTTGGCCTTCAGCCACGTCTTAAGACTGCGCATTGCACTGAAGCTGTGCTCGCAGATTGATGACGTAAGTGGCACGGTCTTGTAAAATTTAATCACGCTGTGTAGCTATTGAAAATTTCTTCAATTGTTCTCTGCGTGTAATATTTGTTACTTTTAGTTCCTTCTCAGCATTACAAAGCCTTAAAATTGTCGGGAGATCATCCAGCTGTCCTTTCATAACTTTTGTGTCAAGAAAGCCACATTAGGATTGGTCAGATCGACTCTTCTCTATTTTACTGATTTTAGCAAGACCTCTTCTATTGATTTTAGTGTAGATTGATCTTTTTGCTCAAATATTTGTTTAAAGCTTTAAGACACTGTATCAATTGCTTCGAGAAAGGTTCTGTGCAGATTGGCATAGTTTGCTATGCTCTATGTCCATATAGCTAGAAGTGGCTCTGTTAAGAGGCTTGCTCCGTACATCCATCGTGGTATCTTTCTTGCTTATGCTTCATTTTCATTGATATCTGGAATTTGTTTGGTCTCCTCAAGAATAAGATCAAACTCCTTAATGCACTGTATCTCCTGCAGCCGATCTATGATGTGTTTTAAAGAAAAACAAGAATAAGCAACACAAATGGCAACTGACTGCAGCCCCTTTTAAAATTTCTCCAGTTCAGCAAGCACCCTTCTCGTTGTGTTTAAGCTTAAGAGAGTATCTAAAGGAGACAGCTGATGTTTTAACAAATGTTGGGTTCTGGCCATTGTTTCTCTACTGATTAATCTGTCATTATTAAGATATTCTAAGGTTTTCTTAACCTAAACGACTTTATTGATGACCTTTACTCGAGTCGTCTATCTGGTTAAAAAATGTTTTGCAGCCTCAAGCTTTTGTATCCCTTGCTCGCCTACTCCTTCATGAGATATTTCTGAATATCTTATAATGAGAGCATTCGTTTAGGGAACCAATATAGCGTACAGTGAGTGGCAAACGTCTAGTGATAATAAGAAAGGTGCTGATTCTTTTTCGGCGTCTCTTACAACAAGTTTATTACATTGCGTAAAGCAATGTACGTAAATAGCATTTGGTGCAATTTTACCCTTAATCTTAGTTGCAAGACTTTGCATATTGGCAGCTCCGTCAAAACCCGTCACTGTCATCTGTGACCAATCAAGGTGGTACCTCAGGGTTATATCTTCTATATACGATAGAATAACATTTGAATTAAGCCCTTTAAAGCGTTTAAAGATGTCAATCTGTCTTCTAACAATCGTATTTGTCACAACATGTTCCAACAGGAAAAGAGAGGTGATACTTCTTAGTAACATCGGGCAACTCATCGACAAGAATTGAGAAGAATTTATAGTCGAATTGTGAAGGAAAGCTCTACTAGTTTCAAGTACTAGCACCTGTTTTTGCTCTTCAAGTATATCACGTGCTGTAACATTATGCTTATCTTTAAGTAATAATTGAAGATCAATCTCTTTAATTGATTTGTCTAAAAAAATTGATACATGTTAGAATCTTCTCAAGTATTACTTGTGATCCCAACGCCCTTACGCGAATATCTATAAAGTACAGAAATAGGAAATCAAGGCTTGCACCGTTCGACTCGTTTTACATTTCAGGGCACGAATTTTTCATTGTAGGGTGCAAATCACCTTGGTGGCCCAACTTAGTTTAGTGATCCTCAAAGGGAGCACCGAAAAAGCAACACCGTAGAAGACGTATCTTAAAGTGATGAAGGAAGAAAAGTGGGAAAAGTCAAATTACACCAATAAATGTTCGTTATCTTTGAAACAAGAAATAACCCTATACAAGGTACAAAGACTGTGAAAACCTAATACAAAATATGTTCAAATAACATAACCTAGAAAACAAACAATGAACGTAAATCATTCTCTGCAGAAGCACCAAATTCGCCTTACCTGTTAGATCGTCCGTCTACAAAATCATTTGCGATGTCAATTAAGGACAGTTCATCAAGAATTTCCTTATATGTATTCAAGATCGAAAGAGAATTGAACCGCTTTTGAGACATCGTTGAGCGCAGCCATGTTTTCAATCTTTGAGCCACGGAGAATGACCGCTCGGGTATTGCTGATGTGGCGCCACAGGCTAACATAAACCTAACGATCGTAAAAATATTACTAATTAGTTGTCGTTGATGTTCCGGTACCAATTGCAAGTTTCTCACAATGTCGTCGAAGTTGCAGGGTGACGATTCTTGAAAGATTGTTGGAAGCAAATCAAGCTCTAATTTCATTGCAAGCGAATCGAAGTCATCAGCATTCACTTCTGAAACTCGATTTAATTCATCTACGTAATTTTCTCTCGAAATAGCTTTAAGTAGAAGTTGCTTCACGTTAGAAAAATTTTGATAGCCTGGCAGATTGAACCTATCTTTTATGGCGTTGATAATGACATCTAAAGCTTCGAAATAGATTTGTTCAAAGTAATCAGCAGGAGTATCCTGATGGAAATTTTCTTTACCACCTTTATAGGCCTTCCACAAAGGTTAAAATAGAATAATCCGGCCGTTTCCTTTCCCTTGGAAGTGATGGCTCTTCAGGTGAATCCATCTTGCTTGCAGCTTTTTTGACAACTTCGAAAAAAGAAAGAAAATCTTTTTCGTTCCTCATTCCCTGCATCGTTTTTATGGTTAGCTCGGACAAATTGATTCCACTAAGTGTTGAATTTTTTTCCTTTTGAAACGTCTTAGACAAATTATCTGTCATACCATACAATATTTGGCTTAAACGTAGACCAAAATAAAAAAGAGAATGATGTCATCTGGTTCTGGCATCCGATAATACGCGATTTTGTCTCCAAGTCTAATGTCTCTGTTAAATTTTCACTCCATAACTTCAGCAAATGTTCGTAATTGTCAATTACTTTCTGAAAGCATGTAGCACGAACTGTCCAGTGAATAGCAGATAATTTTTTTTCCTGGACCGAAATAATTTTCTGGTAACTCGCATTCTATGTTCTCGACTATCTTTCCCAACAGTTTCTCCCATTTTGGAGAATATATGACGAGGATACAAATCTCTCCAACTGTACCATCATATCCCTGAGAATTCTACAATCATTTGTTAAAGACTTTACGGCGAGACACAATGAAAGGCTTTGACAATGCGTTACAACCGCTTTTGGTTTTCGTATGACAGTTTTGTTGCAACCCCTGAACGTTTCCCTAGCATGTTGCTGGTACCACCATAAGTTTGCCCCCAGCAATCTGACAAACTTAAATTGAATTTGACCAAAACATCTTTGACAGCATTCACTATTGTGGAGCTTCGAATGTCATCAGTCTTATGAAATCCAAGAAAGTCTCCGTTGACATTTAACTTCTCATCAACTATTCTTATATTGAATGAGAGCTGTTGCAGACTACTTGTAACACAAGTATATCCGTCAATAATCAAAGCAAAATATCGGCATTCCTGTATGTCCTTTAATTTGTGACGCAACACGAGATGCCATTATATGCAGGATTACGTTGTGAAGGTCATGAGGGGTGTACGTATATCCTGTACTGCCATCCAGGTGCTTTATGAAATTTCCTCTTTTGTTCCAAGTAGGCGTAACAATTGGGTTAAATTATCATTTTCGTTCTTGCCTCGAAGGGCAATTCCTTGACGTGAAAAGTATCTGAAACACTTGATGACATCCAACAAATATTTGCGTTTAGCTTCCTTTATCTGCACGGAATTTTTGTCATCGTTTCACCAATATCCTCGCACTCTGGGATAATTAAATGATAGGAAGCTGCAATACGGTGACAAGCAGTAGCTTGGTGCTCTGCAAAGCATTTTGAAGCCTTTTTCCAACTTGAAAAGCCTTCAGTGATGAATCAACCTCTTTCTTTCCTTGATCTCGAAGATTCCCTTTACCTTCTTGAGTTAAGTAATAGTGACAAAACACAGAATGGTTTCTAAAGGTAAAAGAAATTGTAAATACCCTTCAATGGTGTGGCCACCGATTTTCTTGACAAAGAAACCTGATCTAGGGTTCTCAGTCCGCAACTGTCATGGCGGCATTTTATAGCCACGGTCATTGAAACGAAATTGAGTGAGGTTCATTCACATCTATCTACCTTGCATCTGCTAGGGAGCCCCTCCGGGTTAAATTCCAATTGCGTTTATCTCCCAAAAGATATATCTTCCACATTTTCATCCATACCTTCCAAGCTTTACCAAACTAGGAAATATGACTTATTTAATAGATTTCAAAGAGTAGTGTGAGAAAATGGGGTTATTTGTCACTAATGACTGAACCAATGCAGAGATGCGGAAGTGTATGCACATATGCCCGTCATTGTGTGCAAGTGTACAAATAGTGTCTGTCGATATGCGACAAGTGAATGACCTGTCAATGTTTGTCCAAATATGTGTATGTTCGATGTATGGAAGTATATTGATATGCGTCTGTCAGTGTTGTCTTGCTGGGCTTGACTGTCAAACAATTTGTCTTAAATATAATAGAAGTATTTCCAAATTTCTAATGTAGTCAGATTCAGGGGGTCATGTCAGTTTTTCAATAACGCTGATCTGGTGGTGATGAGTGGGATGTTTTCCCATACTTGTTTCCTAACAAAATGATACCAAAAATTAGGTCATTTTTTGACCTTTAAACCATCATAACTTTACATGTACTGAAAGAAATTTGTTGATCTACGCCGCGTTGAAATCGCACAAATCAGCTCTTTCTATTACAATGAAAATAAAGTTTCATAATAAAATTTCAAGATTTCAAGTTTCAAGATAAAGTTGTTTAGTTCACCGCGTGTGATTGCAATGAACTAAAAGAACCTGAAAGTACTATTCATTTTTTGAGGGATTGCCGTTTGTTACATCATCACCGTCAAATTTTGTGTCGAGATATATTTTTTATTCAAACATAAATCTTGTTTTATTGCTACTATGTGGTGATCAAACTTTATCTGATGAAGTCAATGGTAAAATTCTTTGGAACGTTAAAAAATTTATTGATTCAACTGGAAGGCTCTCTACGTTTACTTAGCTTCCTTTATCTCCACACGTTTAGTGCCTGCTTTCATTTTTGGAAAAGAAAAGTTTGAAGATGGTCGAAATTGTTTATAACTTATTTTCTGTTCAACGCTATTTTCTTCTTGTTCTACTCTGACCTGTTTTTTTGACGACGATGGCTCTTCACTTATACTTGATGTTAATTCATCTTCCACATTAGCTTTTTGTTGTTCTCATACATAACTTGCTTCGTTTTGTCTTTTATTACTTCATTTAAAAATATATGTCACTCACTTTGTACTCACTTTCTGTTACTGTTAATATTTGTTGTCATTGGTCGTGCTTCAACATCTAACCCCGAATCCACAGTAAAATGTAAACAAAAACTTTTCCCAAGCAATAACTATTATGCATGGCGTTCCACAGTAAAGTGCAAACAGGAATTTTTCCCAAACAATAACTATTATGCATGGCGTCCCACAGTACAATGCAAACAGAAACTTTTCCCAAACAATAACTATTATGCATGGCGTCCCACAGTAAAATGCAAACAGAAACTTTTCCCAAACAATAGCTATAATGGCGTTCCATTTAGAACCTTGTATTCAGAACGCCATACTATTATTCGAATACAAAATGAAATTAATTCAATGGAATGAACTCCTTATGAAATAAATATTCACAGCATGTCAGTAGGGTAATGAAATCAATAGAAGATCAAATTGAAAATATTTGTTTGTATATTATCCTTTTAAAAACTGGATTCAAACATTCATTACGATTTAGAAAAATTTCATTAGTTAGAAAAATGTTGTGGTGGCCTTGGCCATACCGGGCCCCTCGGTCATGGGCCCTGCATTTGAAGAGGTTAATGTTGATGCAATTGATTTCCTGGCACTTTTTCATTGCACATATGGTAGCTTTGTGAGTGTGCTTTTCATGGTCCTTCATTTTCCCTTGCTCGTCTTTTCAGTTCTCAAAAACCGTCTCCTTTATTCTCTCTCTAATATATGCAAACCAATCAAATGCTGCAAATGTAGAATGGTTTAAGCACCTTCCAGTTCTTTCACTTTCTGCCTTATGTTTACAAGTAAAACTACCCTTTACCTTGATACTGGCTTCAGTGAAATTTAAAAGTACAATCTGATTTAGATGGACTACCCCCCGTTGTTCATCCATCATGATAAAGACAAGGTAGCAGACTCCTATCGGTGTCACGAGTATCACTTTTTGATAATGCCGAGAAAAAAAGTGACGTAATTTTTGCCAGACCTGCCTTTGCTGGTCCCTTCTGAAGTTCTTTTGTAGCTTGTTTTTTGTTTCGATCATCATCCGGGATTTTGAGATACGTCTCGAAAATTAAATATTTTAAATTCTATATATCACAGTCTCTTCGTATAAAAGTCTCGAGATCTGTTTGACACAGGTTAAGTCTTAGCTTTATTCATTAATAAGTGCTTCCTGTTTTGTTTAAAACAAAACATAGCTGCTGGGGCATCGAAAAACTTACCTTACCAACGCTCTGAAAAGTAATGGAGGAAGTAAGAACTTCAATATTGCAGTTAACACTAAGATATAAATTCCCGGCTAACTTCTGCAGGAGCACGCCAATACAGCAGGGTACCCAAAATTGAGTGCAGTTGCCAATTTTTGTTGGTTACTTAAACCTGGAATTTTCCCATCAATCACATTTTATCTCTTCTACTACGTGTTACTTTGATGCGCAATGTTACTTCGATACAATTTTCGAAGCTAAACAAGTTCAGGAGGTGCTCCATACGTACAAGCGGCTCTGTTCGTGTCTAAATAAGTATTTATCTTTTATTTTTGACGATGGGTATTAATTTGTTTGCATTTGGCGGTTTGGTCATAACCTAATCAACAAATAAAAAATTTATGTTGCCAAGCTTCAACAAGTACCTTGCTGGACCAGATAAAAAATGAGTAAAAAGTTTAAATTTCTATACAAAGCGCACCTCTGCTCCCTTGATGAATGTCAGGAGAGACGGGGGCCCGTGCCCCCCCTCGCTAGGGCCCCTACGAATCGCAGCTGTCAACTGTATGCTTCTATTAACCTTGCCAATTCAATTATGTTTTATAAATTACGCTCCCTTCAAAGTTTCAGTATAAGTAAACTGGATATGTCTATTTTAACTTTAGTAGACCATGACATTGTTAAAATCCCAGTTATTTTAAGGCTTGCTAAGTCACAATCCTGCATTCCGTGTGAAACATTTCTTATTTCAAAAATCTGGACATTACAACATGCTTTTACTTAACTCAGGTCAACATAATATCCCTCATATAGTATAATTTGTTGCCGCATAAAAATTTACAAGTTCTTCATAAGATCCAGATGATATTCAATTTCTATTGAGTGAGCTGGTTTATTCATTCCCTCAACTGAAGATAGACTCGAATTAAAACATTAGGAATTCCAGCGTTAATAGGCAAGTGGGAGTAAGAGAGAACACACACACACACACACCCACACACATTTATATATATAATGTATACGCAGTCATTCCTTTTTGAAACGAGATGGAAGTTACCTAAGCAAATAATATAGTGAGAAAAAGTTCAGGGCACTGACGTTAAGATGCACTCTCCTGGTGCATCTTAACGTCAGAGTGGATGGGCAGAAAAAATTTCGAAACAATTGGTAGCAAACAACTACAAACAAGATGAGGAAGATGTTAAAATCAATAACATTATCAATACATTGTAGGAAATAATCTTATGCATTAAAAATTCCACAAACCACAACATATTTTCTGTACATGAAAGCTTTTTTTCCACAATTTACAAAATACGTCTTCCTTGAAGGGCAAGAGAACATCGCATGACAATATTACAGTAGGCTATTTCCATTAAATTAGTTGTCAAAAATGCTATTGACACTTAATATTACAATTTACAAGAACATAAATAAATAAATGTGTTTATCTTCCATGAAAGAAAGACAACGGCTTAATTGGGCAATCTGTGAAAATACAATACCAGGACCTCGACACTAGGATCCTGTATCTCTCAGCAGGCGTTTTATGTGGTGGGGGCAAAGAGGAATTCGAGTGTGTTGTAAATATTTGTCTCTATGCATAAAAAAATTCTGAATTATAATCTACTGTAATGACGTTTTTATTTATACGTCTGGCAAAGTCGCAAAACATAAGGTACCGAAAAAGGGCAGTTGATTTACTTTTGAGAAGTGAATAATGGCGCCAAATAGCAAAAATGTGCAGTAAATTGTCTTCCCTATAAAATAGAAAGGCGCGCCTGTAATGCATGTCAGGGAGTTGGGGGGAAGGGTGGGGGGAGATCAATAATTTAACAGTCGATGCCTGCTTACAGATATAAAATTTGAGTGTCGATGCCCCTCTGATAAGGACCTATGTTGCCTTGTGCACAGTCGTTCGTACAAAACAGTAAGTGGGGAAATTAACATCAATCTACTCCGCAAAACAAATTTCAAAAGCTAAATTTCAATGCTATCTACAATCAGAACTGACTGGTATATGCAAGATATAAAAAACACAAGACTTGGAGGCAACGAGAATAGACACAAGCTGCACCCTACAAAACAAGAAAACGGTGCTTTGCAAAAGTAGTTATTTCACGACAATAGTGTTAAACACAAAAAGACCGAATCCGTATTAAATCGAACGTGCAGTGGATCTAATTCTACGTCAACAACAATAAATAATGAAAAGAATCGAGTCATTTTTTCTCAGAAAAAAACTCCACCACAATACAAAAATAACTAGAGTAAATATGCTGTGTCTGTGCAATGAAACCAGACCCTGCATGTTTTCCAAATCACGCAAAATAATACCACTTTGCATCAAGTGTAAAAAACACGCAGGGTAGATTCGCTTAGTTGTACATGTTGTCGCAACACATTGTTTATCTAGAAACAAGTAAAAACACCGTCTCTATGGTATTTTATTTCAAACTACAAAAACTAGCGCCGTCTTTTTTTTTCTCATTCCTGAACGTTCTACGGTAGCGCCAATCTCACGAATACTTGTGTTGCAACTCTACTATCGATATATGGCATTTGTTGGCCTTGTCAGTTAATTCTGCTTTATTCTGTTAAATTAAACCCTTTCATGGGTTGAACTTCATTAATTAAAAGTCAATTAAAAGCGGTCCTTGAAAAAACACTATTATGTAAAGGGAAAAATATAATCGGCCCCGTTGTGCAAATTCGAATACTTATGGTGCCTGGGAGTTTCGAATATACGTGTCACGAAAAGAAACGTAATCTACTTCATCAAATTACTAGCCAAAAATACACGGCGTTAACCTTGTATTTGCATCGACAGGCTGTAATGCCCTGTTTAACTGTTCTTGATTCTCTATTTCAATTTCATAATGACCTTTCGTGAAAGCCATGCTACAAAAGCATTAGAAAGATTTCCTAAAAAAAATTATTTTCCTTAATTTGATAGCAGGTCTATAATTCTGCTTGAAAAACTTACAAATGTCAATCGAGCAGTAATTGTTAAATGAAAGACTTGTTGGTTCTTAATGAGAAACTAATAAAGAAGTATGTTAGCGGTTTGATGAATTCTATTAACTATAGTTCCTTTACTTGAATTTGTCTTTGTAGTATATTTGAGTCAAAAAATTTATTTGAATCAATAGCGTTCTCCCACGGTCTGTAATTCAAGCATCAGTCACTTCCTAGAGAGAAACTCAGGCAATTTTGTCGCAAAAGGACTGAGTGTAACGCCGGGTATTTTTGGCTCAGGTTTTGACGTGTGTGTTTCAATCTTTGTGACACCATAGCACAGAACGCAAAATTTCGATCTGCTTGGCCTGTATCAATAATAGGTTTTATCATTCACCTATCACTCTTCTTATCTGCATATTCCTATCTACTGAAATGAAATTTCTTGACAAAGTGACAAAAAAAATCACCAATATCAAAGTTAGCTGTAAACAATTCTAATCTCAAATTATCTTATTTGAAGATTAACAGTAATCATCCCGGCCAGAATTCGACTGTCTGCTTTAAAACCAAAATTCGGGATCGGTTAACCACTTTAAAACCTGACCATTTAAAAGAATACAATCTTACTGGTTTTACTCCACCGAAATACAATAACCCTACCCTTAAGAAATAAAGATTTCAAAGACCTGGCTGTTCTTAATATACTTAAACACAACGAACTTGCAATATTTTCTCGTGCATTTTCGATGCACATATCCTCCAACCCGAGTAATATGTTATTTTCGTGTTCGTGTTCACCACAGTTAATTTATAACTTTATTTTGTTTTACAAGTATGATTCTGAATACCCTAAAAACGAGGATTGATTATCATTACCAATGACAGAACTGGATTTGGGGTACTGGCTCAATATATAAGCATTTAATTTCCATTTTCCACTCAGCACCAATTAGTATTTTGTTGAATATTATTTCGTATAGAATCTTTTGGATGTTCTATTTCTAAAAGAATTACCAGAAATTGAAGAGATGATGGGCATTATGTGATTAATGTACATAATAAAAATCATAAAGGGCATTCTTCAGTTTTCAACCTGGAAACCAAAAATTCATGCAGCTAAGTGGAGAGATACTCATGTAGGGCCTCAGTATACTCTACAGGATACATACATCACATGATGGAAAACCAATGTAGCAGAATGATAAGATAACAACAACCTGTCTAAAAATGTCTTTGAGTTTTGTACAAACATATTGTAGGTACAGAGATGCGAAGAGGCCGGTCAACCATGTCTTACGGTCCAAGTCTAATGCACACACTAACAATACGTCTTGAATTCAAAAAAATTTCATCAAAAGTGGTAGTCGTAATCTAACTAAAATGCAACGGCTTAACAATCAATTTCTATTTTCGCGGCGTTTTCGTAACTCCTCTTTTCAAATTTGTATTTGTTTTTGATACAACAGGTTTATTAGAAGTCCAAAATTCTTTTTTAATCGTCAGTCCATCCACCTGGATTGAAAAAGACTTGGCATGGATTTGAGTAAACTCTTTCGCCCCACAATTGTATCTGTGTCACAAAAGAAAAAAAAAGCCATTTAATCACAAGTTGCAATTAAGCAATTACTCAGAGAACCAACTTTCTGGGAAGCTCGCTTAATTTAACATCCGCCTGTCGACCCACGGGGTGACTGAAACATGTGGTAACGCGGTAACCCAGCAACAAAAGCAACCTTTGCAAAAACTAAAAAGTATGGAAATGGTGATTAATCTTCACGCACCGAAGTGTTGTGCAATTTTCACGCAGTGCATTTCAAGTTTTTTTTTTATTTTACTTCCTTACAAGGCCTATAGCATGGAACAACCTCCCGGCATTCATTCGATCTATCACTCATTATCTGTTCTGTCTCCGAAAAAGCTAAAAAGTACGGTCATGGCACATAATCTTTACGCACCAAGGGGTTTCAAACATCTTTAACGCATTGCATTCAAAGTCCTGTTTTTTAAGTACTTGTGTCCTTCAATTAAATAATGCATAGTTTCCTGAATTGTTCAG
This sequence comes from Morbakka virulenta, assembly GCA_003991215.1. Lineage (NCBI taxonomy): Eukaryota > Metazoa > Cnidaria > Cubozoa > Carybdeida > Carukiidae > Morbakka > Morbakka virulenta. The sequence continues at coordinate 3,323,478 of RDPX01000031.1, forward strand.
GAAAAAACATTTAAAAAAACACCGTTGACGTTCGTTGCCACGTCATTATTGTGGTTTTGAGAAGTAACTTCAGTGTAAATTTATTATCAATCCTTAACCTTTAATCCTTTAAAATCACTTTCTATTTCTTATTCGCCCCATTTGGACATTGGAAAAACGTGTGCAAGTAAGGCTCCAGTTTTTGACGTAGGTGACTTGATTTCGTGCGTGATTTCCAAAGAAGGAATTGGGTCTCTTTTTCCAACAGAAACAAGAAAAAACCGTCGAAAGTCAAGTGTCAGTGTACATTAATGCATGGGGATGTCTGTTAGTGTGGGAGTTTTGTCTGTTTCTACGTTATTCAGTTTTTGTACCATTACGTCATGAAACTTTTAAATACATAAAAAACATTGATACAATTAGTTGTTACTGCAAGAGAAAAAATTAAATATCATTCACCCTCCTCCTCATCGTCATTATTAACAATATCACTTGTGGTGCCAAAGCGCGAGACTTTAATAACACCCCATTAACAGTTGTGATCCATTGCATGCAAAAAGAGCAAGTGGGTAAAAAGGTGGCTACATTCCCTCTCCACAGATATAATACAAGATTCTATAATATAGTTTGAAGTGGAATGGTTTTCTTCAAATCAACTCCAATTAACGATGCCAGTAAGTATACAGTTTCAAATAACGATTGGGTAAATTTTAGGCGAGCCTGTATCATGGTTAATTTTCGTCTATTGACATCGTATCTCTGGTAACCATAGACAAAAGGTACAATCTCCAGCTTAGCACACAAGAAGAAAAAAACTAAACAAAATTAATTATTTCATGGGATCTAACACTAAATGTATCAAAAAGTAGTATTACTGGAGTTTCCGCCAAGACCAGTATTAAAGTAAATAGGGCTTCTCTTTGATTATTTCCTTTCCTTAATAATAGAACCCGGAAACGACATGAAAGGAAAAACCAAGTGAAACGACAGGAGAGCAGTTCCAAACAAAATGAAGATTGTTATTATTTACACTGCAATGTTATTTCTTTGTTTTGAAATACATATGGGTCTTTCTAACACTTACTTGAACAATTTCTCTACCATTTTAATAGTTACATGCTTTGGCCCCGTGCCATAGAGCTTCGTTACCTGAAAAGGTTAATTCAAAAGGAGGTTATTGGCAAACAAATGCATATATATATATGTACATACACAAAAAAAACCTGTATGGCAAACAATCCAAATTTGGTATCCAGTAAAGGGTAGCGCTCCAGAAATCCTAAAACACCAAGGGATGTATTTGCCAAAATAAATCAACCTACCTGAGGAGGGAACGAATAAGCCCTATGAAAGAACTCACGGCCGCACATACCAGCAATACTGACTCGAAAGTAGGAAGAACATTCAAAACACAATTTATCAGGCGAATTTTTCAATATTTTCAACTAAGCAAAATCTGTACAAAAGTACATTTTTGGGATTAGTTATACACATTGTGAAACTCTGTTAAGGCATCCCCAGCAGTCAATGCATTGGATNCATACACAAAAAAAACCTGTATGGCAAACAATCCAAATTTGGTATCCAGTAAAGGGTAGCGCTCCAGAAATCCTAAAACACCAAGGGATGTATTTGCCAAAATAAATCAACCTACCTGAGGAGGGAACGAATAAGCCCTATGAAAGAACTCACGGCCGCACATACCAGCAATACTGACTCGAAAGTAGGAAGAACATTCAAAACACAATTTATCAGGCGAATTTTTCAATATTTTCAACTAAGCAAAATCTGTACAAAAGTACATTTTTGGGATTAGTTATACAAATTGTGAAACTCTGTTAAGGCATCCCCAGCAGTCAATGCATTGGATCATTTTAATGTGTGTTGTTTTCACCCTAAACAAGGCTGGATGGAATCCATTTCTACTTGATTGGACTCTTTGTACTTTAAAAATCTTTTTATTTATTTGTTACTTCTTTGTCCCAAATTTACCCCCGAAAATACGTAAAAAATCGGGTCTCTTATTTATAACGGATAAACGAACACGGCACAGTACTTACAGGGACGTGACTGACATTGAAAACGGAACCTTTCGCAAGGCAAACTCTCTATCTAACACTGGGGCACTACTATCATGGTATATACCGCATTGCATCCCAAGTATCCACAATCTATTGTCTTATTTTTCGGGCAGAGATGAGAATCTAAATGATTTTCTGCATCTCTCTTTAACACGCATGAACTAATCAAATACAAAGACCATCAAATACCATACCATCATACGATATTACGGGTTCTATACCATGCCTAAGGCCTCACAATCCTTCCATTTTGTAGAGTTTTGATTTTTCAAAATTCCTTTTAGCACTTCCTTACCCCTTTCCCCGATTTTTTTAAAAAAAGGTCATAAGAGAAATACAGCTATTAACTAGTCTTTGACTCATGAAAATTCGACTTTCTGAAGTCCGAAGTTATTGTAGAGCCTGCGTGGAGCTTTTTATACTCTTAACCTCTAGTCACGTCGTATTAAGATCTGCACTCCTTAATTGACGCCCCTTTAATTTGGTACAAGTACAGTAAATCATATAATATAATACAATACATTATAATATACCCTATAATCTCGCATAAAGGCGCCGTGGCGCTTCTATCCAGTCCAGTTTTCAAAATATCAATTTTCTTATAATGACAGTGAGAAATAACATAAATAAGGCGATTTTCATAAAGCATATATATAATCAGATGTAAGAGTAAGAAAAACTCTAACTTTACAGTACTTAGAGTTTCATGTCTTTCACAATCTTCAGCTGTATACAAATAATCACTTGAAAAAATTATTCTACAAAGATGTCATACAAACAATTTTGTAACCTGACCTTTTAAAAGGCGACTATTGATAACAAAAAAATCATTGAGGGTGCAACTACAAAACAGGAAACGGGCATTAGAAAAACATTATCTATTGTCAGTGTTTTTTATTTGAAATTTGCGAGGGTGTATTTATTATGTCGACATTTGGAAAAATTTCGATTCGTTTGTTTAGCAATTCAGTTTTATTTCCGTAACTAAGAATTTCCAGTTACTCTTGCAGGCACAATGGGCACGTTTTTGTTAAGTTTGAATATGCCCTGACACGTTTTGTGATTGACCAACCAAAGGAAGGTTTCAAATTCTGCTTTTTTAAACACCAAACGTACGTCGATAGCGTAGTATTATTTTTATACCTTTAGTTGTTGAAGAACTGCTTGTGACCATTAAATCGTCGTTTAAACTTTTTTTCGGTCAGCTCAATGTAGCATTTTGTTGGTTGATTCGATGCCATAACTTTGCATTGGTAAATAACGGATGAGGTTCTGCACTTCCCTTTCAGTGGACAATTTTCTTTGATTCTGCAATTGCATGAAGGAATTTCTGCTGTGGCACGTGACGTAATTTTCTTGTTGTGAGAATTAATGATGTTTTCCGTACAGCTATAGCTTTTACATTGCTCTTATTAAAAGTTTTTCGGGGGTGCTTTTTATTCGTGAAGTGTTTATCAATAAGGTTCAAGAAAGATTTCGCAACATTGGTTGATACATCCTTATTAAAGGGCGGGTTGAACCATGTAATGTTTCTTTTCCAATTCCTCTTGCGGTGCTTGCTTTTTTCAGGATTTTTGTAGGATAGGTTCTGCGTACGGTAACCACAGAGCATCTTCGTATTCTGCTTTTGCCTGGTCAAAAATTGCTTGATTCCAAAGAGTTCTTTGCGAGTCCATCGTTTATAGAGGTCGGGGGTTGTCTTAGTATGATAGCGGGATGGCTTGACGAGGCAGGACCATACTGTGGGAGGTCGTATATATGCCCACCTACGCTTGACTGTGGTTGAGCACTGTTAGTAATNTGCATTGGTAAATAACGGATGAGGTTCTGCACTTCCCTTTCAGTGGACAATTTTCTTTGATTCTGCAATTGCATGAAGGAATTTCTGCTGTGGCACGTGACGTAATTTTCTTGTTGTGAGAATTAATGATGTTTTCCGTACAGCTATAGCTTTTACATTGCTCTTATTAAAAGTTTTTCGGGGGGTGCTTTTTATTCGTGAAGTGTTTATCAATAAGGTTCAAGAAAGATTTCGCAACATTGGTTGATACATCCTTATTAAAGGGCGGGTTGAACCATGTAATGTTTCTTTTCCAATTCCTCTTGCGGTGCTTGCTTTTTTCAGGATTTTTGTAGGATAGGTTCTGCGTACGGTAACCACAGAGCATCTTCGTATTCTGCTTTTGCCTGGTCAAAAATTGCTTGATTCAAAGAGTTCTTTGCGAGTCCATCGTTTATAGAGGTCGGAAGTTGTCTTAGTATGTTCGCGGGATGGCTTGACGAGGCATGAACATACTGTAGGAGGTCGTTTATATGCCCACCTACGTTTTAATGTGGTAGAGCACTGTTAGTAATGACATTTCATATTCATTTAATATATATATATATATATATATATATATATATATATATATATCTCTTAAATTATTCTTTTACATAAGTCTTAACACCGATAACCTGACAGTCACTAAACAAGGGACTTCTAGTCCCTTTCCTCTTTTGTTTTCTCGTTTTCCTGACACGCAAACTTTCATGGAGCCGCCAGACAACAAAATCAGGGTGTACGTCTTAGAAAATAGTTGTGGAATGTGTCCCATAATTTCGCCATCCTTCAGAACTTTCACGGCATGTTCATCGTGTTGATTACCAGGCTCTTTATCACAAGTAAGCTGCTCTTGAATATGTGGGGTCCATATGCCTTTATATACGTGATATCCAGTAATAAAACAGTTAAACTCAAATACACAGGGACGACACCTAGTTCCTCCTGCCATTGCAGATTCCTCCAGATTCCTCATGTAACAAAAATTTTACACCAGATATAATCGTTCAAATCTGACCATAACATAAATTTTGAATAACATTGCATTCGAATGCAATCATAACACGTGAAACATAAATTTCGAACCAAAACATTGGAATACAATCATGACACGACGAAGCTTCAAGCAAAATTTAAATTGTTTTATTGTGGAAGGAATTGTTTAAACATGGGAAGAAAACGCCACGAGAAAAAGCCATCGAAGTCGGAATTCCGGAAGCATCTACACAGCTAGGTATTCCGAGGAAAAATTTGCAGCGGTGGAGCAAACAAACGGAAGCTTTCAAGTCGGCTGCTCTTACTCCAGGAATAAATATACGAACGAAAAGAAGGATTAGACAGTCAAAAGCTAGATATCCATTACTTGAATCTGCTTTATTGGACTACGTCAAATAAGAGAGAGGTAAACGGAACTCTGTCACTGGTAAGCAGGTACGTAGAAAGGCGTTAGTTATATTTCAAACCATGTATCCAGGCAATAATGAGCGCTTTTCTGCTTCTTTTGGATGGCTGCGTCGAATGATTAGACGGAATAACTTGTCATTTCGACGTGTTACAAGTGTTGGACAGACAATTCATGCTGATGCCCCTGAACGTTGTGATACATTTTTAGCTGCGATGAAATCCTTGGATGACTTTAACATTACAATGAATATGGATGAGACCCCGTGCTATTTCGATATGCCATCTTCCGCCACTTTTAATTTAAAAGGGATGAAAACAGTGAAAGTTAAAACCACTGGCAATGAAAAATTGCGATTTACCGCTATGTTAACTGCTGGAGTACGCAAAATTGATGATCATTACAAAGGAATATCCTTGCCACCAATGGTCATCTTTAAAAACCTAACCAAGGCTCAAAAGGTAAATTCCCTAATGGAATGGTGACTGAAGGCACGAAGGGAGACACAATGAAGAAAAGTATTATGCGAAATCTCTGCGGTCCAGAACAGTGGAAAAGCAAACCAGGATGTTTTTTTCCAACACCCAAATCTCTTCTGATCATGGATTCGGCCAAATCTCATTTGGGAGATGTGCTGAATTTTTAATGAGATTCAATACAGAATGTAAAATCATCGATGGTGGTATGACTCCATTGCTCCAATTTCTATATACGCATGTCAATAAGCCATTCAAAGATATTCTAAAAGAGAGATGGGCAGATTGGATCGCAAAAGGTACTGAAGAGTTCACCAAGCAGGGAAAACGTCGCCGTGCATCTTACGATAAGATTTGCCAGTGGGTATTTGAAACCTGGAAGTCAGTAGCAAAACCAGCATTCATCGTCAGCGAATTTCAGCAATGCGGCTACATCGAATGGAATTATTACCAGAAGCTTCACTCACGATGGCGTGATACGATTTTGAATCGAGCTGTCCCTATAGAAGCAATCTTAGAGGTAAACGAAATGTTGCTGGAGCTTGAGGAGGCGAACGAGGGTGTTTCAAATGAAACCTACGAAGATGAAGATCATAAAACAGACGATGAGAACGAGAAGGAAGGCTCTGTGTCTAATAAGGACGAAGGATCTGTGTCTGATGCAAATGACGAGGACATTATTATAGACTTATAGATAGTCTCATTGTATCTTTTAATCTGTGATATTTCTGAGGTTACGAATTCCAAAACAGTATTTTTTTGCTTACTCTATAGAACCCTTATAAACAGGGCTAAAGAATATCCTATATAAGAATAGGCTCCTATATGCGGCCCTATTTTCTACATTTGAAAATGCAACGTTTTTAAATATCCGGATATAGGAACCGGCGCCTTAATGCGAGATTATTGGGTAATATAATATAATATAATATAATATAATATAATATAATATAATATAATATAATATAATATAATAAAATATAATATATAATAAAATAAAATATAATATAATGTTATCATATAATATAATGTTTTCAAAATCTATTGTGAAAACATGAAAGTGACAGTTCTGAGCTTTGTTGATTTTTTGTGTCGTTCGCCATATGAAAGCTCCAATATTCTTACAATATTGAGCACTGTCGATGGCTGATAATTAATTCGATAATGGTATGCATGTAAAGAAAATCAGCAAATTCCCTTTTGTGAAACATAATGGAAAGTTTATGTATCAAAATTTTGGTTTATATACCGTAAACAACCCAAATTTGCAAACACAAACTTGGCATCTTGTTTCAGAGAAAGAAATGCACTTTCTTTATCAGCAAAATTTCTTGTTTACATTGAATGACGGTTCTATGTATGTTACTCTCCATTCTGGGCGAAACACGTCGATATTGATGAATTACACAAAGGAGAAACAATATCCACCCTGCTGGTCGTTGAATAAACCACCTCACGAGAATCAGGCTAAAAAGTGTCGATGCCATGGATCAAAACATTTTTACAAATCAGCGTGCTTTCAGAATTTATGCTTTTTTGCTTACTGAACCATTAGCGATATACAACAGGTACAGGCGTTTGTGCTTAAGAGCATGGTGTTAACACGCATAGCTATTTCTTGAAAGGTGGCAGAATCCGTACGATAAATTGTCAACCAGTAGTAAAGCAGAATTTTTTCAATCCCATGTCAATTAACGTACAATGCAAAAAATGCAATAATGGTAAAAATACGACAAAAGAATCAACAATGGTCAATATGAATACATGGCTAAATATGTGCATTTTTCATTGCAAAAAGCCATTCTACAAAACATCAAATACAACCAAAATCGTAGTTTTTATTGTTCTGGGGGAATGAACAATATCATATTAAGTCATAATATCATGAGTAACAAGACCCTTCTTACCAAGTCTGTTTCTGGTGCATAGGAATAGAGTCCCCTAAACTTTAGCCCATCGCGAAATAATACAAGAAAATGACTTGCGTCTGACGTGGATAGAACCTGTGAATGAAATGGCAAAAATGGAGATTAAACAAACAATACTTACATAATGAATCATTACTAAAATACTCTATTAACATATCAAAGATGTAACAAAAGTGGTTAATAATGACTATAACAACACATTTTGTATTAGCTATTTAGGTAAGATACAACAAATGCAAACAAAAACACAAACACATTCTAAAGTCACGAACGCACTGCTTCTAAAACTTTGAAATAATACTTGTAAAGATATTCTGAGGCTCCTTAACTTTTTGAGCAACCTAAAGTGACAGATTTAAGTTTTATAAATACATATTAAAACACCAGTTCATTTATTTTTCTGCTGTAATCAACATGTCCCCATTTATCTCTTATCTCTTAGTCAATATGAANAATATAATATAATATAATATAATATAATATAATAAAATAAAATATAATATATAATAAAATAAAATATAATATAATGTTATCATATAATATAATGTTTTCAAAATCTATTGTGAAAACATGAAAGTGACAGTTCTGAGCTTTGTTGATTTTTTGTGTCGTTCGCCATATGAAAGCTCCAATATTCTTATAATATTGAGCACTGTCGATGGCTGATAATTAATTCGATAATGGTATGCATGTAAAGAAAATCAGCAAATTCCCTTTTGTGAAACATAATGGAAAGTTTATGTATCAAAATTTTGGTTTATATACCGTAAACAACCCAAATTTGCAAACACAAACTTGGCATCTTGTTTCAGAGAAAGAAATGCACTTTCTTTATCAGCAAAATTTCTTGTTTACATTGAATGACGGTTCTATGTATGTTACTCTCCATTCTGGGCGAAACACGTCGATATTGATGAATTACACAAAGGAGAAACAATATCCACCCTGCTGGTCGTTGAATAAACCACCTCACGAGAATCAGGCTAAAAAGTGTCGATGCCATGGATCAAAACATTTTTACAAATCAGCGTGCTTTCAGAATTTATGCTTTTTTGCTTACTGAACCATTAGCGATATACAACAGGTACAGGCGTTTGTGCTTAAGAGCATGGTGTTAACACGCATAGCTATTTCTTGAAAGGTGGCAGAATCCTTACGATAAATTGTCAACCAGTAGTAAAGCAGAATTTTTTCAATCCCATGTCAATTAACGTACAATGCAAAAAATGCAATAATGGTAAAAATACGACAAAAGAATCAACAATGGTCAATATGAATACATGGCTAAATATGTGCATTTTTCATTGCAAAAAGCCATTCTACAAAACATCAAATACAACCAAAATCGTAGTTTTTATTGTTCTGGGGGAATGAACAATATCATATTAAGTCATAATATCATGAGTAACAAGACCCTTCTTACCAAGTCTGTTTCTGGTGCATAGGAATAGAGTCCCCTAAACTTTAGCCCATCGCGAAATAATACAAGAAAATGACTTGCGTCTGACGTGGATAGAACCTGTGAATGAAATGGCAAAAATGGAGATTAAACAAACAATACTTACATAATGAATCATTACTAAAATACTCTATTAACATATCAAAGATGTAACAAAAGTGGTTAATAATGACTATAACAACACATTTTGTATTAGCTATTTAGGTAAGATACAACAAATGCAAACAAAAACACAAACACATTCTAAAGTCACGAACGCACTGCTTCTAAAACTTTGAAATAATACTTGTAAAGATATTCTGAGGCTCCTTAACTTTTTGAGCAACCTAAAGTGACAGATTTAAGTTTTATAAATACATATTAAAACACCAGTTCATTTATTTTTCTGCTGTAATCAACATGTCCCCATTTATCTCTTATCTCTTAGTCAATATGAAACATTGCGGTGTATACTCTAGGAAAGTTGAAGTAATGCGAGGGTATAAAATTCTTTCTATCTTTTTGTACACCTCATAATGGGCCCATTTATATTAAAACATAATAGGATGCGACAAATAAAAGATCATCTCGTCACTAATTACTCTGCGGTACATGTATTAATACATTCGAATCATGGTAATTGTTTTGACCGACTTTTCACGTGAAACAATTTTTGTTATCTACTTCATAATGTCTTTCTAGCCTTTATAAACTAATCCAATAAGAAATATACCACTAAAATAACAGGACTAACAACAGCTTTGTGATAAAAACCCAAGACATAAAGAATATACTGCAAAAATTCTGACAGAACCTTTTTATTCGTTACCTGCAAACACTTTTCTTTAGCTTCCTTGTTCACTTCTCCTGACAAGCAGCAGTGCGAAATTGCATTGACAATTATTTTCCGATTTGATTTTCCACTAGGTTTCACGTACACAGGCGGTCCTAGGGAATGTAAGTGTATATCCAATGTAAAAAATTTCTAGAAACTGCAGCGTGGGCGTAAAAAAGCGCATTACCCATTTTGACACACCAACTGTTTCTTCGGCGCCTTTTCTTCCTCCATATTTCTGTCTACCCCCTCTGGCCTTTCTCTCTTGCACACAGACACCCCCAAACACACAGAGCCACACAGAGCCACATAAAAACATAGAGAAATCACATTCCTACAGGGTGTACACATCACATGCCCATTGCATATATACAAATATTGTTACAATATATATATATATTATATAGTAATTACGCTCCCTTACGAAAGTTTGGTTGAGCACTCTATCTGAGATGGGAACCTGTCGTTTGCGTAATGCGGAGCTCACTGCGCATGCGTAGTTTGAGCACTCTGACAGGATCCCACAATAACTTCTTAAGCTGTGTTTGCTCCGGCAACATGGCCTGAGAGTTATGTCTCAGAAACTCTGTGCTGCACTGATGAACCCACAAAGGGCGAAACAGCACTGTCTGTAGATTGAGTATATATATTACATATATATATATATATACACACACACATATAAAATATTACAATTAACACTCAGAGCCAAAGATTGTATTGGCTAATTGAATGACCATGAGGAAACGACACATACGTGAACAAGGAGCAGGTCAATACGAAAGACAACACAACCAGTAACGCATTAAAAAAATGGTTCGCAGATAAATACAAATATACAAACAATCTTTCGTTAAAATTTGTAACAACATTACAAAGCGGCAAAAACATAGGACTACTAAAAATCACTCACATTTCCTGCTCACATCAACGCGAGGCAAAAGCTAAGAAAATGAGTAATTGCAGCTATCTTACCACTATATTCTCTGAATGTTGTCGAGCCATGCCCTGGCAACAGTTCTTCTTCTGGTGAATGAAGATGGCCAGTACTTTCACTGTTACTACTAGACGAATGGCCAATAACACGATATCTTTCTACGGTTTGACGTCTAAAATTGTAAATTTGTTAAAATAATCTTAAGCTGGGAGTCATCATCATCATTAGCATCACCATCACAAACAACAACTCAAGTGTAAACCTGAACTCACTTTCAGCGGTAAGACAGTTGGTGTTGGCTTTGGTTGAGTTTCGGGCTGTGCTATGAGCTCTAGGGCGCGACAAAACTGGATGGTTCGCCTTTTTTAAATCCGCTTGTCAATACGCTGAACACACCCACACCACGTCCAACTTATATACTATCCCAAAGTCTTAATTTCTTTATTATTTGTCATTTTTCTCACAATCTACTGTGTCACTACCCTGGTTAGAGTGTCATCGCTAATAGGTAATTAATTGTCATAGGCAAACTCTGTTTTTTTAATGCTAACGTATTTCATATAGGCTTTACGGAATCTCGGTTATTTTTTGTGCCTTGCTGGACATATGGCAAAAAAAATTGACTTGAGTCTCACTATAGATCTACATGTTCGTGTTTATTTCTTAACCGTTTTCGTGGGCTCGTATAAAATTATACACGACCTTCACACGGCTTGGTAATAAGGTAGATTAATAAACAACTAGACTTAATTAATTCCCTTTACAAATTCCGCCAGACTTGGCTAGACTTTGTTACTCATTTTGTCAAAGCCGTAAACACCACATACACCTTAAAGTCCAATGCTACCTGTAACAATCATAACTGTTGTAAATCGGTTGTCAGTACGATTTATCAAATATCAAGAACATCTAGTGACTTAACTGTTGAATAATGGATTTTGTGGGAAGCATGTGGTTTTATGAACAATGGCCATTGTTATTTCTGTGAGTGGACTCTATTCATATTTTTAAGAGCTTGAATAATCCATGTTTTGAAGAAAAATATAAACATCTTCTAATGCTTAACTTGTACAAGCTATTTACTTCAATGTAATACGAACATTACTTACACTTCTGTTTCTTCTTTTGCTGACGTAAAGTGTCGCAATCTCCACATTTGTTCCTCTTTCCTTCTCAGGGCATCCTCTTCTTCTGCTTTCCTTCTGGCCATTTCTTCTTCCTCTTGTCTTTTCTTACGAAGCTTGTCTCTTCCTTCTTCTTCTCTTCTTTCAATCATTTCCTTCCGTTCCTTCATCTTTTCTTCTTTTCTAAATTAAATGAGACACGCTTTAAAAAACATACTTTCTGAACAGGGGTACAAACATGTCTAAAAAGAGCACATAAAAAATCTCGTGTAAAGTGGGCCAAACTGTACTAGGGGTGACTGGAAATTCACAAAGTAATTTTTTAGTGGACTAAACTACCCAGATCTTTGTCCTTGTACATTGCATAAAAATTTAGGCTTAACAGGGTAAACTTCGTTAAAAAACAATGACTTTCAATCTAAGTTGCCAATTTCATGGAGAGGATGCCTCTTTAGCCTTGGTTAGGAACCCTCCTTGAGATGGTGTCTCGATAAAAAAAGCACCGGTTTTAGTCTCGCCTCATTACCACTCCTATCTTATGGGGGCAAAGTGCAGTAAACAGTGTGTGTTTTCAAAAAATTTTCTCTACCTTTAGTTTTTAACTATGTCAGACCTCTGCAATCTAATTTACTTCTGTGAAAGCTTTCCTTCATTCGGACTCTGCTGATATTCTTGTGCTTTTTGAGACAAACCTCAACGGAAGTATTAGTAGAAGTTGGAATACAAGAGCGCGAATCCAAAGATAAGTCTTTTATGTGTTATTATCTATTAATATTTACCATTATCATTTATTATTATCTATTATTAAAATTTAATATCTCTTCTGCAGGTCAGTTGTTGCCTATTTTTCTTGTATCGATCTCGATATTCTGATTGTTGCTCAGTTATTCTGAGTCCGTATCAGACACAAATATTAAGGCTTGGGAGAACAACCACACTACTAACATCTTTATCTTTGGGGACTTTAATGCTCAACACATGACCACCTGACCCTTTCTAACAGGTTAACAAACCTGAAGAAGTTACTGACAACTGCACTATTGCGATTGATTTTCCCTTTTATTTTCGAAAAAAAAGTCCTGATTTTGACTCAGGGGCACCTTTTCTTTTGGATCTCTTTCTGACTTCTGTCCCTGGACATTATACAGTTTCATATCTTGTTGACATGGCAACTCATGGTAAGACTTAAATTTAGTCAGGGTGACTGGAATGGATTTCGTCAATTTCATGGTGATATTCTTTGAGATTGCGTCTTTAGCAAATCAGCTTCTGCTGCTGCAGCAACTGAATTCACAGAATGGATCCAATTTGCCATTAAATGGTTACACTTGACCGTAGTTACAAAGTTAAACCTTATTCTCCCGCGTGGTTCAATGCAATTTGGTCTTTAGCCACTGCTCATCGCAATAATTTTCATTTTTAATCTGATAGAACTGACGAATCTCAGGTCTTATTAATCTTTGCCTATCGAAGCCTTGTTTTCAATATTACCGTACGGTTTTCAGTATTCTCCCTGTCTTTAGGAATGCAGGTGATCCGTCTGACCCTGGCAAATGTCGGCCTTTAAGTTTTCTTTCCTTTATTACATTAGTAAGGTATTGGAACCATTTATTACGAATAAACTGGTGGAATTCTTACAGAAACATGGTCTTTTTGTTGATGTTTAGTATGATGTTCAAAATCTATCTCCACTGGTAAAATTTCAAATGTAATCAAAGAAGGTATCTGAATATTTATGGGTAAGTCTGGTGAAGGGTTCTATAGATCTGGACATTACCTTGGGATTTGATAATGTGTGGAACGCTGCCTTGCTACAAAGGCTCTCTGGTTATGGGATTTTTGGAAGTGTCTGATTCAGTCATTTCCCTCAAACTGTAAAATGCTGGTCATATTGGATGGTATTACATCTGATAAGTATACCATTAGTGCGACTGATCCCCAAGCTCAAGATTCAATCATGGGTCGAACTCTCTTCCTTCTTTACATTAATAACCTTCCTACTAATCTGCTTCAGTTCATCGACATAGAGCTGATGGCATAACCTTGTACTCTGGCACTGGTCACAAAGCAATTCAGCAGGAACGAGTCAAACATGTAAAAGATTCAAAGTTTGACCTCTGGGCTGTCAGATCGAGGAAGAAAGTGGCTGGTTTCTTTCAATGCTGCTGAAACTCAATTGATATAATTCAGTTGAAAGCCGTGTCCTTGTCTCCCACCAATATTCATGGACAATGATCTTGATACTATCACGGTGAAATTGCTTGGTTTGTCATTTATCTCGAGATCTTTCTTGAGGATTTTACACTCGTATCTATTGGAGTCTGCTTCTAAAATGTTGGTTCTTAGTATTGCGCAAGAGAAAACCTCAAGGTTGTGGCCATTAAGCACCTTTACAAGCCTACCATCGTTGTCACATCTTGACCGGTGCTTCTAATCTTGCTCTTGATAGAGTTCAGAGAAGTGTTTGAAACTTTATAGGTCCTGACATTGATGCCAGTCCCCAACTTTTGACCAATCGATGAAATGTGGCTTGTCCTAGTCTTTTTTTATAGGTATTATCATGTAAAATGTTCTACTCAGGTCTACTCGCTGGTACCAGCTCAGTTTGTTGCATCGTAGGTTATTGGTTTCTCTCAGCATCTTTCTCCTTATGCAGTTATTGCTACTGGTTGTAATAAATCTTTCTGTCAATTCATTTTCGTCGCCCGGATGACTAGATTTTGGAACTCTTTGGCTTCTGAGTGTTTTATTTCCTTCATCAAATGGCTCTTACGGCTTGACCTAAGCCTTTTCTTGTCTTTTTCTTCTTCTTCGTAATGTTTACCATTTACTTACTGGCTTTATGCTTTGTATAGCTCTCAACCAGAAAAACAAACAAACAAAAAGTAAAAACAAAAGAAGAACATACGTTCTAAGCTATCCATGTTCAGTTCAAAACTAAAAGGTCTGCAACATAAAGATCAATAAAAACTTGGCTTTATTTCCTCATTGTATCAAAAATTACTATCACAAGAGAAGTAAAACGACACATTGCTATTACAAGCGTCATTTACTATCAATAATTACATATGCAACCCCCTGAGTTTTTACAGGACTTTGGCAGCAATGACGTTAAAAACTAAGGCCGTTCTGACTTAATCTGACTGCAACTGAAGCAGTATACAGCTAACATATAATTCATGTTATAAGTTCTTGTACACTAGATATCTTGCTTAAAATTTTGTTTGTCCGTGTATACCATGTAGGTGAGGTACTGCGATAACACAGCTGACGAATATTATCATCTTAACCTCTACCTGGCCAATTCAAAAATCATTTGGATAAATTTCTAAAATGTATTTTCTTTCACACGTTCATCAAAAATTGATGCAAATTTCAAAACAGGGGTTGGTAAGTTCCCACTTAGTCGCTTATTCTGTTGCAAGTCTTCCGTGACAGCGGGAAAGAATTTGATGGCAGCAAAGTTCTGCCTCTGAAAATAAATAGTGACCGATAACAAACTCGACTGCAAAGCCGAATGCAAAAGGAAAATGCAAGCCTACGCGTTCCTTTTCTTAATCACATCAGCGGTGTATGCCCTTCAGAAAACACTAAGCAGGAAAAAATACATAATACAGTTTACTGCACTTCCAGAGCGGAGACAGCAGGAAAAGCCTGGTTGTAACCAAAAGTACAGATTACAACGAATAATCACTGACAAGTTATCTTTAATCACCTTTTCCTCTTTTCCAATTCTGCCTCTCTTTTAGCTTTAGTTTCTTCTTGTTGTTTCCTTCTATTCTCGATAAATTTCTTCCTTTTCTTTAATTGTTCTGGTGTCATTCCCTATACACACATGGAAATGACAAAATACAAAAAGTGTACCAGATACAGACATCTTCCTTAACAAATCTGTTACTTGTTGCCATGGTTACCTAAACTTTATTTTACAGCATTGCTGTTTTTCCTTACTGCTTTTCGTCTTTGCTTATTATCCTAGTTATTGCAATAAGAAGCGTGGGAACTTTATAATGTATTAGACTTTAAAGAAGATATTAAATTTTGTAAAGATATAATACAAATCTAAACTCGGTCATATGATAATAGAAGTTGAATACTCGTTTCCGGGGAGTGTGATAGTTTCTAATCGCTTGTTGATATGCCTAACTCATAAACGGTCGGTTTAAAGAGATAAAATCAAGTTTTGTCTCACAAACATAATGTTATATAGCAAGTAACACTGGTACAATACACATTTTACAAAAACTGTGCCAAAGTTTTTTTTATTTTTTTACTAATATTAATAATGATAATATTAATACAAATTTGTGGAAAAAACGTTATGAAGGCAAGGAAAGGTTGATCTGTTTAAGAAAACAGCGGTGATAGTTCAGTTGATTGGGTAAACGCTGGAGATTAAACACATAGGTAACCTGTTTGGCCTAATCGAAGTATCTTCTGAGTGGCGAAATGAAATTCTAGAAAATTACTTCATCACAGGCTCTTATATTCAGTACGGTCATGAAAATTAAACAGTTGAGAAATACAGAAAATTCAATCTGTATGGAATGCATTTTCGGGACGAAAGGTAAACGGTGGGTTTAAACGTAAGGGCACAAGAAGAAGCACGAGTTACGTTGTTCAATAAGAAAACGATTGGACACACATAAAAAGCAACAGACAACTCAAGCGAATAGCAAGGACCTCAAGCATAAAAAAAAATAGTCAGAGACAACACCCTAGATATTCCACACATGTGATGAGAATGAGATAACAATAACATGTAGTAAACTTTTGTTTTGCAGTTCATTATGGGATTATCTTATAAAGAGATCAATGAAAATCAACTATGTGCAATGTTGATGCTTAGAACTGATTTGCGACTGGGCAAGAAAAAATGATCAGCAGAATATCAACCTTTATGCATAAAGGAAAAAAGAGGTGCCCATTAAAATAAACAAACAGTGTATGTACTGAATGAATGGCCCCTAATGGTCAACTCATTTACACGTTTTGTTTTACAGCTTATTAATTTTAATCTACCTTTCCACTGTTTCTAACGTTAATTACATGTTTCATCGGAAATAACTCTCTCTTACTTTAACCTTACGCCCCAGCTCATTCATTCCTAAATTAACTGATTTTTACCCTGCCTAACGTTTATTTGGATTTCTCGAAAATATATCTGCACAAAATCTGCCTGTCAATGTGCCACCTCCGAGTTACTACCATATATTCTCCAAACTTTGTGTATGTTTGGGAACGAACAATAGTCATTGAATTGGCCAGTGCATACTTACAAATGAAGTACAATAGAGTCTTTTCTTACATTACATATCTTACAATAGAGTCTTCCCGTTAATTCAGAGCATTTTAATACATATTTTTCGAAAGGAATTCTTTACTTAGAGTAGGTACTTAAGTACGTACAGTGGATTATCAAATGGTATATATGCCACTTACGATTTGATGTTACGTGTTTATAGTGTTCTCCTAAGCGAGATATGAGGGAAGTAGGCGTACGACCAGCTATGTGGTTAGAACGAGAAGAGTGGAGGAGAAAATGCCGAGCGGCTGACCTGACCTGAGAGTTGGAAGAAGGCCGAAAGAAGAAAGAAGATTTACGCTGTNTGAAGTACAATAGAGTCTTTTCTTACATTACATATCTTACAATAGAGTCTTCCCGTTAATTCAGAGCATTTTAATACATATTTTTCGAAAGGAATTCTTTACTTAGAGTAGGTACTTAAGTACGTACAGTGGATTATCAAATGGTATATATGCCACTTACGATTTGATGTTACGTGTTTATAGTGTTCTCCTAAGCGAGATATGAGGGAAGTAGGCATACGACCAGCTATGTGGTTAGAACGAGAAGAGTGGAGGAGAAAATGCCGAGCGAAAGAAGAAAGAAGATTTACGCTGTTCTGCTGAACTCAAATTTTACGAATGAACAGTGTAACAAGGGCAATAAAACGTAAAAATATGTATGTTTGTCATAGTATTCACATCAGATTCGGCTAGCAAATATCAATGGGCAAATGATTTATAAAAAAGCTACTTACATTTAAACCTGCGACATCAGTTGTTCCGATATCCACTGTCTGACTACTTGGAGTGTCACTCAGAGCTATATCTAATGCAATACCTCCACTTCTACGTCGCAATGCCTTTGAGCCATCTGTTCCCTGACTTTTGGAATTTTCCTCCTCAGATTTCGTATGTAATTCTCCATTGTTAGGTACAGTCCAGTTGGTGCTTGTGACTTCCTGATCGTGTACATTGACAACTTCTTCTGACGACACAAAAAAAGCTTCCCCGGACACAAGCGATTTCTCGTTAGTATGAACTGCCTCTTTCACAAAAGGTTCTACGGGCAATTCAATTACTTCACCTTTATCAGGTGCTGCTAATGAGAAGGTATGATGTACGTCCGTGGCATCTCGTAAATTCCCATTATCTGCAACAGCAATAATTTCTTCTATCCTGCAGCTTTCATGACTGCTGCTAGACGCTGCATTTTCTAACAAACCAAAGTGATCAACTTCTGTTTCTATTACACCCAGTGACTGACAGATTGTTGGTTTTGAATTGTGCGTGATATCTGGTAGGCGATCATAGTTACTTCTCGATAGTACTTCGTTCGAACTAACTGACTTTGTGCTAGTAAAAACTACCGATTCTACACATGGTATGGCTGGCGATGTTTCTGGCCGAGCTACAGCATTGTTAGCAGCAAGCATTAAATTTTCGTTATATGTTGCGACTGAATTTGCCCGGGATGATGTCAGGTTGCCTGTTGTTAAAACCATCTCTTGACGTGAGTTGGAAACCGATATTGTGCTAGAGTTTACTGGCTGCGAAAATTCTTCTTCAATATAATTTCTTGAGCTTATTAAATCAGGTTTTACAGGAAAAACCCCCTGATCGTCCACTGATACATTGACATTGTTACTGAAAGACGTGATATCACACTTAAGTGACTGCTGGCTAGATGTAACGACATGGGACACCTGCGAGGTGGATCTACTCTCCCGTACCGACTCAACCGATGACTTGACTTCTTTGTGTGATGGTTTCTCATAGTCTTCCTTTCGACTTACGATTTGGTTTGGTGGCTGAGTGTACGCTTGCGGCGATAGGGGCGTAGAACATTCCATCGGTGGTGAAATTATATCCTGTGTAGCTTTCAAATTAAGTGGCTTTGATATAGCAGTTTCATTTTCGCTTAACGGAAAGAACATTAACCCACTTCGCTTTGTGGTTTTATCTTCATTTGGTGAATATTCATTATCTGCCTGGTTAAAACAAGAAAACAATAAAACCACTACTTTACTGTTTATCCAAATCCTACTTTTTCTACTGGATTTACCTCCAGCAAGGTAGAAAATGCAATTACTACACAGGAGTTCATTCTGGGGAAAAACCTAGAATCTGTAAGGAAATATATAAATAATAGAATTCAAACGGGGTACGCACACCTTATCGACCCTGAGAATGTGCTAAACACTCTTGAACGGAAGTCATTCAAGAACTCTGCCAGTATTACAGTAAACAACTAAGACGTCCCTGTTAAAAAATGGGAACAAAATAACAGTGAACATCCAATGAGCCAAAAAGAAACAATTATCAAACAACGAATAAACTCAAACAACATGTCAAAATTACAGAATCAATTTTTGGGATTTACCTGACACCTGTTTACAAGCACTGACAGTTCAATAGTGGTAGGGATGTCTCTTTAACTCCTAATCGCCAACCCATTCTCAAGTCATTTCTCATTTATCATATGAATGAAAACGGACTCACAGGAATATTAGTTGTTGTTGGGCAAAATCTGTGGTACCGTCTTCGCGAAAAAAAATGAGGGGCACATTACCAGACCCTTACTCCGTCACCCAAGTGAATACACCCTTCTTAATAAGTCAAGTCAGTATTGTAATGTTATAAGGAGAAACTTTACATTTCAAAATATTCTATTTATCGAACTCTGCAATGCAATGTCAGCTAATGCGAGGTGTCGTTACAGCAATAAGCCCCATGTAATACCAGCCTTGCCTAATTGATGAAGCTAGTCTTAGCGTGCATTCACAGTAATTTTACACAAGTTTGCTTCCCGAATTCATCGCGAAGGCTGGGTTTTACAAAATACTGTTCTTTTATCTGGAAAAAAGGAAAAATTTTGCTGTGCACTGACAACAATTCAACACCTCAAACTAACTTTGAAATTTGCTCTTATTCATTTTTGTTACTACTGTATTATTGTTGATAATTATGACCGCACCAGTGGCCGAAACGCCTTAGAAATTTATGATTTTCTATCAATTGCTCTTTGCGAATTAAAGTTTTACAATTCATAATAAGTAATCTTTGGGGATCATGTACGACTAGGTCTTGTTTTGGTTTTTAATGGGTTCACCCTCAACAATGCAAAAAGTTACTGTTGAAACAAAAAAAGAGGTCAACACAGGTCCATATACATGAGCAAAGACCAGTTAACGCAATACAATGCCTGCTTATTAATACTGTGTTCATATGTGTGTTTACACTGTGGCTAACATCGATTTAGCTTCATACTCCGTAATTTGGTGATATTCTTTGATAACGATTAAAGATGTGTGTTCGCCTTAAAAAGCCCGCAAAACATGCAGCAAGAGCATTGAGATATGCAATAAAAATTTTAAAAAAAGCATTCTTAAAACGAGGTTTTTGTTTGCAAGGAATTTCCAAGCTGGGAAAATGTCAGGAAAAAAGGATTTTACAAGAAAATCCAGACTTCACTTACAAAGAACTTTATTAAATTATACACTGAATTTTATTAAAAACACTACAATGAAAAGGTAAAATAGCATATATTGTAAGAAATAATTAAATATACAACACAAAACAATATAAGGATAAGAAAGAGATCATCAGAGCAGTTACCTCGTTTGCCTCATCCCGTGGCAATCCAATACCCCAAACTTTCCTATTCCTGGGAGGTGGACCTTCTGTACTTTTCATTTTCTCTTTTTCGTCCCTCTCTGAATCCTCCATTTCTTTATCTTTATCTTTCCCAATCATTAACCAAAATGCATTTTGTGCAGATTTCATTCTTTCTTCATTCCATTTCTCTACCATCTTTTTCTTTTCCTTCTCAATATGTTTTCTCCTTTCTTCAAGCTGCATTCTAAGGGATGCCAGCCTTGTGGTAAGGTTTTTATCCACAGTATCCTTTCCACCATCAGCTTCATCTTTAAAAGGCAAATAACAATAATATTTTCCTTTATGTATGGCAGTATTAAACTTTTAGATGTACAATTAAAATCTCATCCGAAAGTCAATCATAAAAGAGTCATTTCCACTTTATCACAAAGATAAATAATACTTACTAAGCTTCCTTAGAAGACCACGCCAGTACTTGTACAGAAGTACAGGATGTCTGAATTTACGACTATCTATTTCAATAATATGCTTCTTGTATTTCACGTCATGTCATTATTTAATATAAAAAAAGAAACAGTAGGCTGCCTTTGATCTCCCCTTATTTAAGGTATATAATTAGCACTGGGTATAAGATCAAAGAAAAAACTGACAGGCAACAGGAATAAGTCCTGGCTAGTATTTATATTTAAATATTTATAGTTCTTTGATGGCTGATAAATAGTGGTACTATTCTTCTTGATAAATCAGCTGTTGTGGTGGTGGTGGTTCTAAAAATTCTGTTATGCCAGGAAGCCTGGGCCACGCAAAACGGGTACCATGCTGATTGGCTCCAATCACAGCTGTAGGAGTGACTTACAATAAGGTGACATTTATAACTGCTGTATATGGAATGTCAAAATGGTAATTCAATTGAATATTCAAGGTGTTTGCAGTATCCTGCCACAGAATTTTAAGGTCTTTGATTGAAAAGTATTCAGATATTCATAACACCATTACAAACAGGTATAAAACAGTACTATGCAATCAAGTAAGAAAATAACTCTTAAGGAAATAATTTTTTCCTAAACAACAATTGTAAAAAATTAAAATTTCAGAATTGCTACAGGAGTCAAATGTCTTTATGGTTGGGCACCAAAAGTCTTGCTGTTATAGTCTTGAGTGAACAAGTGCCTTTGGTTATGAGAGATAGATAGATAGATGCAGAAAGAGATCAGGGGGAGAGGGAGGAGACAACAGAGAAACAAGTGGTGCATCAAATGGAAAATCCTCCTTAATAAGCCCACGGTGTTGAGAGTGTGTTGGAGAGGCTAAATGGAGTGTGTTATTTTGGAGGGGTAATTAAAACAGAAAATTGACAACCAAAATATTAATTACAAAAGAAACCAAATAATTTTGGGATAAGAAATGCTGCCACTTCACTTTGAAGTGGCAAAATTTCTTATTCCATTGATTAATATTGAACATATGCAGCAACCAAAAAAAAAATTTGGGAAGGTATAACACAAAAATGTAACACTTGTGCACTACGAAAAATAACACTACATTGTTAGCACTCTTCTTCTTCTTCTTTCATTGCCCTAGCTGTTCCAGCCATTGCGGGCCTCTTTGATGAATTCTTTCCATTTTGATCGATTGTGTGTTGCCTTAATTAATGCATTAGGATTTTCTGTTAGTTGCTGCAGGTATTTCCTTCTTTGTCTTCCTCTTGCTCTTTCATTATCAATTTGACCGAGTGTTCGAGTTTTCCTTTTTGGATAACATGCTCCCTGGCCTGTCCACCTCTGGTGTTCTTCAAGAGATTTCTTTCCTGGTTAACCTGTCTCAGGACTGCTTTGTTTGTTGTTTCTGTGGTTCATAATATTCACTGCATTCTTCTGAACGCCCACATTTCAAACGCATTGATCTTTTTTCCCATTGTTGCACTTATCTTCTATGCTTCACAGTTGTAGGTGAATACTGAGTAAACGTAACATATCGTTAGCAATGCCTCTGCACAGTGAAAACTAAAATCACCTGGAACCGGTTTAGGTACGTTAGATTTCAAGTGAGTGCGTGTAGGTGTGTGTGAGTGAAAGTCATCGCCTTTGGAAAAATGCTAAAATGTTGTGAGCTCAAAAGAGGTATGGTGGGCTTCTACGCACAAAATTTTCTTATTAGTTCAATATGTAAATTAAAAGGGGAGAGCAAATGAAACCTGAGTGGGTTAACTTAAAATTATTATCATTGAATTGATAACAGCCTTCTTACTCATTACAACAGTGAAGAAAATCAAGAGGATTTTATATGACCAATTATCTTGTTGGTGAACCATTTGCTATGTAATCACATTTTATGACTAACATCATAGAGCCCTAAATATTTTTTATGTACTGCCAGTTAACTGAGAATCACAGCAGAAATTTCCTGCCAAACTTTCAAGAAAAATTGGTTATGACTGAATTATGAATATTTCGAAAAAATATTACCAACACCTGAAGCACCATGATTCCTCTCCTGTCTACAAATAATTAAAAATAAAATTCTTCAAATTATTCACTTATCTTAACTTCACCCAAAGCACTCCAACAGTATGCAAGGGGTTATAAACTTTTTGACTTTAATATGGTCTGGACATTAAAAAAATGTATTAACCAGCACCAATTTTTAACAAATGAACTATTATGACTATTAAAATCATCACTGTTTTTATTTAAAATTTTTGCTGTAATTTAATTTTTTAACCCTTTTATGTTTAATATTTTGTTTTGATCATTATTATAGTCTTTGTTTTTATTTACCCTTCTTTGCCTCTCATTTATTTGTCTTCTGTTCATCCTTGTTTTTCTCTTCCTCACTTATCTTAAATATTTCCTGCTTCTAATTCATCATTTATTATCATTCATGATATAAATACCTTAGTAATTAATTTATTGGTTTTATTGTCCTCATAGCATCTCAAAGTCTTATGCTTCATTTGTTTTATTAGTTACCCTAATCAATACCTGCTGTAAATAGTTGGTAAATTAATGGGTTTTTTCCAATTACTCTGTTATAACGATGCTGAAACAATGATCAAAATGCCAGAACTAACAACCTTGCTTTGGAATTGAATGTGAATATTGATCTTTAACCTTATCTTCACTCTTTTTTTGTATTACACTTTTATGTCAATTCAATATCCATTGCTTTAGGTGCTGATTACAGAAAAATGGGACAGAATAGGCTTTACTGCAAAGATCTTCAAAAGATCTTTAAAAAAACTCTGTGCTTAGAAGTAAGATCTTAACAACATTCTGTGGGTAATTGGGTGGTGGTGGAGATGATAACCATCTGACACTTTCCTTATGCTTCTTGAAGACAAATTCTATACCTCCCCTCTCCTTTTTTACAGTTTTAAGTTTAAAATTCTGTCTTGATTTTATCTGTTTATCTAATGTCTGCTGATATATTTTGTATTTTGTTACTTTATGTTACATGTTAATTCTGCCATTAATGGAACATTGACAGATGGAATGTCTTTGCCAAGGAGATAAGATAGCCCAAGTCATTTCTCTTGTGAAAATACTCACAACCAACCCATATGAACATTGTTTTCAATCTGTGGCTTTTTCATCATTGTTTCCAAATGACTATCTGTTTGACTGACTGTTGCAGTAAAAAGATGTATGCTCAAAACAAAAATATATCTTTTAGATCAATGGTGTGAAAAAAAGTAGCTCTCTACAATAGAAAATTACATATTCAAAATCAGATAAGGTTTTCTATTGTAATGGCTAAGCTCACTGAGTGAGAAGGTCTTCTAGCCTCCAACTTATATACACCTGATCAATACAACAGATTTTAATTCTCTCTTTCTATAAAATAAAAATAGTATGTATCTGGGTCTCAAATTAAGAGAAATGAAGGTGCAGCAAATATCTTAAACAAAGAAAAAGTACAAATAAGGTTGATAAAAAACTATTCTGCAATGGAAGCAACCAAAATAAAAAAATTGAAGAGAACTACCAATTTCCTTTTGGGACAATTAAAAGCAAACTAATGAAGAAATTTCCAATAAAATTCTTATTTACTAAAAAAACAAGATCAAATTGTCATAAAACCCCATTAGCTTCAACTTAAGTGACTCCAACAAATTATAAGTATTTATCTTGGCCATAGCATTACTGGTTTTCAAATAACATTTCAGTCTTCATATCCTCAAACATCGCATTTAAATTAAAGCCATGTATATTTTCATAACTATATACCACATTAAAATACTAGTAACATGAAGTCAGATCTAACAAAAACTCTGATTTTTTTTGGTATCCAAATAATGACAATATTGTTATTAGTTGTTATTGGTTAAAATAATAATGGTGATAATGAT
This sequence comes from Morbakka virulenta, assembly GCA_003991215.1. Taxonomy (NCBI): domain Eukaryota; kingdom Metazoa; phylum Cnidaria; class Cubozoa; order Carybdeida; family Carukiidae; genus Morbakka; species Morbakka virulenta. The sequence continues at coordinate 3,348,752 of RDPX01000031.1, forward strand.
GATAATAATAATAATAATGTTTCTGTAACATTTGTATCACAGTGGTTTTAAAGGGGTACCAGAAACTCAAAAAGTATTAATATTAAAAAAGACTGCAAAGGCTATATAACATTGATAACATCTATTTCCAACTTCATTGGAATACTTGATACCATCAACAGGCACTTTGTGAACAACTTGCACACCCAGATGTAACCACAGCCAAGAAATCACAAACCACTATGTTCTGTGAAGTGCAAATTAAAAGGAAAACTTTGGAACTTCAACAATACTCCCTGCCACTAAATGTCTAAGGCAAAAACCCCATCACTAAAAATACAAGGGTTATGCACAACAACAACAAATTTGTTGTTATACTTGAATGCTCATACATACTTCAACAACTCTGGTTATTCCACATGGACTTCTGCCAACTTATATGATATAGCTCTAGCACTATCAATCTTCAAAGATACTATATGATAGCTTACTAAACAACCAGTAAAAAATTTTTTACAGTGTTGCTTCACAAAAATTTATTTGAGACTCAAAACACAAATTTGACAGTAGAAATATGTACAGTATGTTGAAATTATTATTAAGTCTCATCTCATTTGTTTTATATTTTCACAAATTATAAAATAATGAGCCAATTTGTGGTTGACTCATCCTTTGGTGCTACAAGGGTTTTAACTCTTTAAACAGAGGTTGGGAAAAAGACCTTATTAAAGTCACTGGATTAAAATTTCCACCATCAAGTAACATCAGCTCAAATTATCCAAGTTCATGGGTAGGAACATCTTATGAAGATGATGTGATGATGATGATGATGATGAAGATGATGATGATGAAGATGATGATGATAGTGGTGGTGGTGGTGGTGATAATACCACCACCACTGTATTTTTTTTGAGGTACTGACACTGTGATATTAATAAAAGATACACAGTATATTCTGTTTTCAGGCATAGGCTTTTCACACACAGACACCTGTTACACTGTGGTGTAAAATCTGATATCATATGATTATGAAACACTTTGTAACAATAATATTATTTGAGATAGACTTAATTTATCTTATACAAAGATATTAATATCAACAGCTAGTTTACAATGTTGCCAACAGTTTTTGATGATTGTAGTTATATTGCCTATTTTTATATCAACACAACTTATTACAATTTGTGGTGCTTATGCTGACGACTAAATCAAAATGCCTTGCAATTATGTACTTAACAGCACTAAAATTTTGTGCTTGACACCATTTAGTTTAAATTTTATACATTTCTGATAAATACAGACTAGACTTTGTTACCGTGCTAATTTACTCATCAATAGTAAATGGTGGGCTGCTCAGGCAAGCATCTTTTCAAAAATAAATTTTATGAGGATGGGAAAAAAGAGAAGTAACTTTAGAAATACAGAAACCCCCAGGTTTTTGCCTTTTTACTAGTCAGCCTAAAAAAATTATTGACTGAAAATAAATCACCTGGCAATTTGTATAATTTATCTAAAATTTATTTGGGGCTTGATGAAATCTACAGTTTACCTTCTTACTGTAATACTAATAATAGAAATAAAAACAAATAAATAATGTAATACATATGCACATACATGCCAGTACAGGCATGAAATGTTTAAAGAAAATCACTTTGAACCTTAACCAATATTTGTTAATAGTTAAAAATAAATTTGAAAAAAATTACCATGGAAAAAATATCTAACCTTTTTTATTACTTCTTTTTGGAGTCCTATTTGTGTTATTTTTCATGAGAATCATGTCCTGTTTTTCTTGTGGGGTTGGTGGTGCATTTAAAAGCAACCCTTCAGAATGATCAGACCTTTTTGCATTCTCTTTAAGGTCATACGAGCACTGCAAAACGTAAGTTCCCCTTCTGGAAATCATAGACTGTCTTGTAGTGGTAGTACTGTGCACTTCCAACTTTTCAATGTCCATGTTCTCCCTATCTTCCTTTGTGTTGATTTTATCTGTCTGATTTTGCTTCAATACATAAGTTGATGGCCTTTCCTTTGCCTCTTTATCCCTTCTCTTTACTGCTTCTTTCTTAACTTTGGGTATTAATGTGCTTGTTTTTTTAGTTTTTTTACTTCCAATGTTAGATAATGGAACAAAAAAGGAGTTGTTTGATAGACTAGTGTCTAGAGTACTTGACTGTTTGGAAACAGGGCCCTCTTCAGTGCTTTTTTCATGACTACTACTTTTACAAGCACTTTTTGACATGTATTCACTATATTTTTCATTCACCTGGGATGATGTCTTTGAAAACTCTTTTCTTCCAAAGTACTTTTCTTGTATTGGTCTAAAGCTATAACTCTCCCTTCCTTCTATTAAGGGTTTACAAACATTTTTCTTTGAATCCCATTCCTTATCCTTGTTTTCATTAAATAATGATTCCACTGGCAATATCTCTGCTTTTTCAAGCCTTGTTTTTCTTTGTAACTCTCTTTCTTTAATAAAAGATTTGGACCATATTTTGTGCCCATTAAAACTGGTCAATGGTTGATTTCCACAAACAGCTTTTGGTACAGACCTAATGGAAGCTTCAACAACACTTTTCACAAGCTTTTCGACATATGCAATGAAACTACACTCATATTTTTTGCCAATTTGGTTCCTTTGCTGACAAGAGGAAGCTGGTATTTGAAACACAATATTATTCATTGCATCAATAATGGATGAGCCCTTCTTGTTCATTCTATGTAATGTAGGTGATAACTCTGAGTTTGAAGTCATTGTAGGACTTGGTTGTGAAGATGCAGTGGATAAATAAGATGGAGAAGAACTTGATGTTTTCTCACTTGAAAAGAGTGAATCAAAAACAGGGGAAGAGATATACTCTTCCCTGCCTGAGTAGGAGTGTGGAGTACTAAGGTTCCTTTCTTCATGCATAGTCCTGTCTAATGCCATCTTTGACTTACAAAGCACACTGGTTTTATCAGCAGTAGCTTTATCATCAGTTTGTATCACAAATGTACCCTCTCGTTGCTCAAACATAGGCCTTGGATCACTTTTTGAGCGATTTGGGGTCTTCCACTTCTTTCTGTTCTTTCTCCTTAGTTGCATTGCTTCATCAAAGCTTGAAGAAAGAGATCTTGTTTGAGTTATTGCATTACATTCAGGTTCATCTGCATACTCTGGTGTCATAAAATGCTTACAGCTCTCTATTATCTCCTGCCACTGCTTTGCTGAAAGGTCACCTCTGGACCATTTTGGACGTTTTTTCTTCTTTTCTCCTCTCTGAACTGAACCAAAACAGTTATCTTTTGCCATTTTCTTTGTTTCACTTTTAATAATGTGCATTTGTTTACTTATTAGGTTTCTTTCCCTTCCATGTATATCTCTGCTTTTACAAATTTTGTTGAATTTTCCAAATTTTGAGTTAGATGACTTTAAGTTATGTCTGCTCTTGCTTAAAAGTTCTTCAAACTGGAAAACACTATCAGACAACTTCCATGGGCGATCTTCAGCCTTTTCACTGCTTAAATGTATTACCATATCATCAAATGTACATTTAGGTATTTTAATATTGTTTTTCTCTTTTTCTCGTGCATCAGATGACTGAAAATGATGAGTAATCTCTAGCACTTCTTCCCCTTGATCCTGTGGCAATTCATCCTGCTGGTCTATTTCTTGCTTTTCATCAATATCAAACCTTTTGACAGTTCTTTCCAAAATATGAAATCCTTTTTTCTTATCCCTGTTCTCCATAACATGGGTTCTGCTTCTTCGAGATGTAAAGTAGTCTCCCACATTACTGACAGATCTTAATCCCCTAAGTTCTGTAATCTGCTGCTGTCTATCACAACCTATACTATTTGAATCCACTTTGTTTTCTTTAAATTCATTAATATCTTTAGTATGACCAATTATATTAGCTTCAATTCTTGTTCTCAAATTTTTTCTTTCTTTGGTTTCACTTGGAGCAGTCTTGTCAGTGTGAGGCAGTGGGCTTTCCAAAGAACAATCAACAATAAATCCCCTATCAATGCTTAAGCCTCTCTCTTTGGGAGCCAAAGAAACAGTACCCATGCTTTTATCTCTCTTCTGTTCAGTTGGAGATTGTATATCATGTTCAGTAAAGTCTGGGTTATTCATAACTCTAGTATCTCTACAACAATCTTCCAGCACATGAGTTTCCCCAAGGCATGCAATGTCCACCACTGTTCTTCTCAAATGGTTGCCACCACTTGCAGCTGTTTGGAGAGTAAATGACTGACCCATATTGGAAGGAAGTGTCAAATTATCTTTAAAATCTACACTATCCTGTCCACTCTGTTCATGTGATGTGTTTTGGTACCTTACAAAAGCACTTCGCTTTTCAGAACTGTCCAAGAGTTTCTTGCTGTCAACAAGCCAGGATGAATTACTATCTCCTCCAGTCTCTTGTAATCTTTTATTTGACACAGGAACTGGAAATAAGTCAATTTTAAGGTTCTCTTTTTCTTTTCCAAAAAAGTCCTGTGACTTTAGTGAATTGTCTCTCTTAGTACCCTGGTCCCAACTTTCCTCATCTGTTAACAAAAATTTATCTAGTTTAGTAGATGGAAATTTACTTCCAGCAGTAAGCCAGGGAGAACACAATTCTGATTTAGTAAATGTGGATTCACTTGATGATGTAATACAAGCATCATTGCTATCTACAATCATTTTATCATCAGCATATGAAATTATCCCAGTAACATTTTCAATGTGGTTTGGCCCTTCATCAAAACAAGCCTCTGTTTTCTTATTGGACAAGCTTTTATCATCATATTGCTTACTAATTTCATTTAATTTTGTTAGTGATGTTGACATGTAGGAATAAAGAGCACCAAGTTTATTAAATGCACCTTCTCCCCTTTTGTAATCACATGAAATACTTTCTGATATCTCTGCATCTTGTATGATATCCTTTGGTGATGAATTCAGTCTACCCTTTGAGGCTCCATTGGTTGCAATCTGTTCACTAACTGCATCTTCACAGCAACTCCCATCATTGTATACAAGTGAAATGGTCTCCTTTTGAAATTTCTTTAGTTTATTGCTAAAGTTTTCTGTTTGTGTAGCATTTTTCAAGCTATGTGAAGATAGTACATATGTATTCCTGGAACCTTGTGAAGAATTGATTTTTTCATTGCACAAGGTACTATCATTGCTGCATTCTTCATCAAAATTTTGAATACCATCTGTCTGATCTGACAATATGAAAGTACCTGGTCTAATTTGTCTATTCCGTTTTATGATTGATTTGGGTAGACAGGATTCACTGGGTGTTTCTCTCCTGGCACTGTCATATTCTGTTGCTTCAAGTGGCTTCAGGTCCATGTAAGGGTCATGCATTGGACATTTATCTAAAGTGTATGTCAAAGGTCTTAATGATGCTCTTTTAAATTTCATCTCATTTTTTGTTTTTCCAGTCTGTTTAAAGTCCATGCAGGCGTCACTTTCTGAATAAGAAATGTTCATGGTGTTTTCATCATCAGAAATATTAAGTTTCAAACCATTTGTTTGCTGTTTATGTAAGAAATTATCATCTGTCATTGGAAATGTTGTTGTATAGTTTTCATACAGGATTGGTAAATCATGTATATCAGTTTTGGTTAAGTCTGAGCCTTCTTCTGCCTTACAGACTTCTTCTGAGCTCATTACCTTTCCACAAAACTGTTCGGTTCTATTTACTTCATGTGTATCAAGACCCCAAGAAACATTTCTTGTCTCATCCTGCTGCTGTTCTAAGCTATGTGTATCAATATTATCATTTTCCATGAAAAAATCATTCCCTTCTTCAATATCTTTGACATTTTCCTCGTTTCTAACACCATTGCATACAACAAGAAGTTCATCTGCGACTTTACACAAGTCATTCAAAGCATCTATGATTGGTAAACCTTTTAATTCTGCTTTTTCTTGGCTCGTGCACTCCCCTGCTACATAAGTGTTGGGTCTCCAGTTTTTTGCTACTCTGTCATTAGTAGCTGTCTCCTTTAAACTTTCGACCCCTTTTCTATCATCTGTTATGGAATCTGCTGTGAGAGTGTAGTACTTATCAAAATAATCCTGACTGATGTGTGAAGAAAATTCTTGGGTTTTGCATAAATCTCTCCCATGCATGTAGTCTGATGTCTCAGTGACATTTTCCTTGGTTGATAAATTCTTTGACGACAAACTTACTGGCACTTCTTGTTCCAAGTTTGCCAAATCATGTGAATCATCTAGCGATTTCAAACGTGGGCTGCACTCTGAAACCAGTTTGGGCTTGTCGGCAGCGGCACTTCGGAACGTCCTTTCCTCAGAAAACGAACCTTCTGATGATAAAGTATCGCAAGAATAGCCATCTGAAGATCCATAAGAAGCTGAAGTGTATCCAACCTTATCTACTCTCAACTTACAGGGTTTTCGTTTAAAATATTTTTTCCCTAACTTTAATCGCTTGTGTTTTCCGTCAATTTGTTCAATCCCAGGTGAGCTCAATCTGCTGCAAGATGATCGAACAACAATACTTTTTATACCCCCTAACTTTGATTGGATTTTCGTAAGTACTCGATCTGAATTTCCTTTCCTTAAAGAGTTTTCTTTGGTCTTCCTGCTGTCTAGTGAATTTCGTTTTTCAGATGTTTTTCGAGTATTTTTCAGCAGATCAAGCTGTTCAAAACATACATCTCGGTTGAGGATGCCCTCGTCTGCACAATCAGAAAGCCTGGCGAGCACATCCACAATTGATATACCAGTGTCTAACGCATTATCTAAAATATCAGCTACATCTCCCAAAGTGAACATATTCATGGTGATTTGAACTCTGTGAAGTAGCAAAACAAACCTGGTGGCACTATTTATAATTGTGCCTCAAAAGCGTCATCAAAACATGTAATGATAAAATCTGTTAACGATACATAGTCTTTGGTAGCAGTAAACTATCTGATAAGACAGTTTCCCCACACATCGTTCTAAAATGGCAAAGCCACTTTGGAGACCACAATCCCATATAAAAATAAGATTATGAGCCAGTCAATTCTTAACTGATGACCCACAAAAATTTGAAATAAAAAATTCACCACTGCAGGTCCTGGTTTGTGCCAAAATAATATCCACATGTACACAGCTGTGTCGATTGAAATAGTAGACAAGCAACTGTCCTGATGGTCTCTTTGGTATCAAACATTACCGTTATGTCCATCCGGTACTGTAAAGTAGCCAATTATTACTTGTACCTCTTAATGCACAAGTAAACTGAAATTGCAATCTCTTTTCAACACAAGTCAGCGCTAACAACACAAACGATCTGATAACTCCACCAGTGTGAAAACAACACCGAGAGTTGGCCTATTTAATTGTGTTGATACAAAATTCGAGAAAGAAAATACGTTCGTTTTGCGGAGTGTGTGTAGACAGTTGTATAAAATAAGCCTGATACATAATGGTAAACACCTAGTCATATTAATCCTGTGTCAGCTTCTATCAACCACTTCATGATTAAACCATATGAGACGTGAACAACAAAAACATTGATCTGATTCAATTCAACTTAAACACACACACAAAAAGAATGCAAGTTAAGAATCCTTTGTTCTCTCTTCAAATTAATAACCTTCCGTTCCCCTACTGCGCAACATGGGAATCTCCACGTAATATTGTTATGGAAATGACCATTGACAAATCAACATGGCGAGTAAGTATGACTAATGCAATTTTTCACACTCTCTGTTCGTAGGTTATTAACATCCACTAAGTACCTATGTTTTGTCTTTGCTATAATTCACAAGCACAAGTGAAAAAAAAACAGGGCCAACGAAAAAAATAACTTGAAAGATATAATAGTTTGGTCTGCATTAATCACGTCATATTAAGCTTCCATTTGACTGGAAGAGCCTGCCTTCACCAAAAATTTACACACAACTTCAAACGTCCAGCTTGAACATATTAATACCAGTTATGTTACGCATGGCTGACTAAAATGTCCTTCAACCGACTCCAATTTTAAACAAGTCATTTCTTGATGTTCCTGTTCATTTCTTTTTGGCTCTCTCGGTGAAATGGTAGAAAATAAAAAATTTTGATGTTAGCTGTGTGGTGTTGTTTTTCGAACCTCACTAATAGTTTTATTGCCGCAGTTTTCTTTAAATTCTACAATTAAATCGATGGTATTTTTAATTTACACAAGCATGCGGTTAACAGGCAACTGCGAAATAATAAAAACGTGTCTGAGAAAAAGCCATTATACATTATCCATTGGCTTTTAGATTGGGTTGAACGCGTCAAACACTTAAGAGGCCAGAATGTCGTGACTGTTTGTTGATCAACATTACTAAATTGCTTTTGTAAAATAAAAACATAAGCAAAATGCGAAAAAGTTCCACCATAACACCTGTTTATCACGTTAACGAAGTTCCCATAATTATTATCAGGTTTTCCAACACAATAAATTCCTTGGTTGCAAGAGGACTTTCGTCAAAAAGCAACTTCAAGTCTCATTTATTCATCACTGTTCGGCAAATTAGTAATGCTTTAAAATCAACCAAACTGGCTAACACTACTCAAGAATAAATGAGTACCCCCTCTCTATCCCTCCAAGCAATACTGGTGTTCAAATGCTTCGAAATATGACAGAAGACCAGTAAAACAAATATGACGGTACAATTTGTGTTACTGGACTACTTAAGCAGATGTGGGCGACATCGACGAAATCAGATACCTGCCCAGTCACCTAACCAAGGGTGATACAACTTTATTTCTTAAAAGACATCCTAACTTCGCCCGTATTATGGATCATATATTTATGACTGGGTGCCTGATAAACGAGGGTGGGTGATTAGCGAGGCCGGGTGTAATTTTGTGTGGTTAATAAACGGGTCTTGGCCATCCCTGACCGGGAAATTGATGAAAAGTAATGCGGGTCTAATCTTGCCAAGCAGAATTGGGTGTTACGTCTGTTCTATTTTATGGTGACTTTTTATCAAAAAAGGTTAAAAAAACTCGTACATGCAGTCGTAACTCTTCATTCTTGGGGGAAAGTATCAGGTGTCAACAACGGGGAAGGTCCTAAGACATACGGAAAGTTCTCTCAAAACTAGTGTGCAAGAGGTTATTCAGCACCCAAAAGTTTCAGGGCAAATTTCTAAACTTTGCAATGTTAATTTGGTAAGGCTGCCTTGGTGATGACTACAGATCTAGCAAGTAGATGCTGTGGTCTTGAACAGCATCAAGTTCATCCAGTTTTACAAAGTTAAATTAAAAATTTGATGCGGGTCAAAAAGGGTGTGGATTGTAAGTACTTACCTGCTCCCTACGGAGGCAGGTTGAAATACTTATGAGGAACAAAACAGCCGAGTTTCTTTTAACAAAACTGAAGTAAAATTTTATGCATTTTGCTACCAAAGGTCTGGAGATCCATAAATAAATCTGCAACTGATAAGACACTGCACCTTATTCAATGAAATTCACCCTGCTGAGTTTTTCAAGTGGTTCTTTCTACGAACGCTTCAGAATTCTTATCTGTTTATTATTTGTTCTCTATCCTTCACTAAGAAATAAGGTCATCCCAGCTGCGTACCATCAACGAAATAATTTCCTCTCGCTGAGTCCGATCTGGGGTGCTCAAAAGACACTTAGTAAAGGAAATCCTCCTCCATTAAAAAATGGCAACCTATATTCTGCATACTATAACACAAAAACAAGACCATTTTTAAAAATATATAAATATAAATATCACCTGATTGAATAAACTTTAAAAAGAGTAAGTCATGCTGAACTGGATAGGTAAACGCAGAACAATATAAGACATAAGACATAAGACAATCCTCAAAATTTAATTCTGCAGGCTTCATTTATCGAGAATAGCAGAGGTCAGATTAGTAATGACCTTTTAAAAAGTGAGGCGGGAAATATAAGCTGAAAGGGCAATTAGAGTTATGAAATATATGACTGGTGATAAAGGGAAAGATAGGAAATGATATTATTTGAAGGTCACTTAACAAAAAATAAAAAAGGATATACGGTACCACAAAGTTATAGCAGAACGTACTGTAGAATTTCATTACATTGTACGACATTGCAAACCACATTGTGCTAAATCACACCAAACTGGCACACAAATCTGTGTTTCTCTTATAATTCAGGTAACCTTAAAGAAGAGAAGATATACTACTCTTATACAACCTATTTAAAAAGAACAAAGCAGTACGAATTTTTCCTTAATAATAGCTTACATATACCAATTTTCCAAGTAAAAAGATATTATCGCTAACATGAAAGCTGAAACACATTGGGGAACATATTTAATTAACTTTCCCAATGTTAAGCCAATTGAAGAACCAATGACCACAAACAGCTGATTCAAATCATATCCATCCATCCATCCATCTATCTATCTATCTATCTATCTATCTATCTATCTATCTATCTATCTATCTATCTATCTATCTATCTATCTATCCATCTATCTATCTATCTATCTATCTATCTATCTATCTATCTATCTATCTATCTATCTATCTATCTATCTATCTATCTATCTATCTATCTATCTATCTATCTATCTATTTATCTATCTATCTATCTAT
>RDPX01000031.1:3359310-3369336 GCA_003991215.1 Morbakka virulenta
CCCTAATCCATCTATCTATCTATCCAGCGATCGATCAATCAATCAATCTATCTACCTATCCATCTATCTATCTATCTATCTATCTATCTATCTATCTATCTATCTATCTATCTATCTATCTATCTATCTATCTATCTATCTATCTATCTATCTATCCATGTATCTATCTATCTATTTACAAATATACGTTCGTAGATCGCAGCCACAAATATTCTCCTATCTTCTAGTCATTTTGAATCATAGCGGGGTCAGCCATCTGTTATGCACGTCTCAAAATTTTAAATTGAGATTATAACCACACACAAAAAAATTGGCCTTCATTTTTTGTGTTTGAGTTTCATGCATATTGCAGTCATCTGAAAGTACACACAGAAAATTTCCGCCAGTGATAAAGGGCAAAACACAAAACAAGACTTTCATATTTCATTTTCAGTTGACGTAAGCAATTGCAAATACCCCTTGACAACTGATTGGGGCATATATGGAAAGTAACTTAGCATGTAATGAAGGCTCATACTTTTAGAATAACAAAAACGACTTGCTTTTTACTGTACTGAGTGCTGTTGGGATCAAACATACTCGGAATGTGGAGCATTACCACATGGTTTTGCATGGAACGAAATGACTGGAACTCACGAGCCTGCCAATAAAACACTGGGAGCTAGACTATTGACCCGTTAGCTGTTAAGCCCAATGACCTGCATTGTCAAGTTTTGAAACTCAATGAATCACAAAGTTTCATTACTCTGGCACACGAGGTCAAATTTAATTCATTTACTTTTGTTTAGGAGGTTCTAACCCTTGGTGAGTGTCAAATAGATGGATACCACACATGGGGTTTACTTTTATATATAAAATAAAGGAAAGGCAGTATTAACGCAACAGGTTTTCATGATCCACACACAAACATATTAATACGAATAAAAAAAACTATGAGATTTCATCCCATATCCGTCTTTCTAAAGTGAAAAAAGCAGAGGTATAAAATATGAGGAATTGTCATTCGTCCGTTATCCAAGCACAGTTGGTAACAACTTGAAAACGGTGGCCGTCACACCCAACCAGCAAAAAATACGATGTCTACCTTTTTCAACTTTTCGGCTTTCGTACTCAAAAGTTCAAATTTTACAGAAGTAACACAATAATGTACAATTTGAAATCAAACCAAATTTTTTAATATTTCATTCAAGCCTTGGTATTAAAAATAAAACATTAAAATTTCAAAAACAGAATTCGAGCTTGGGAAACTTGACAAAAAAACCCTCTGGAACCCAAAGAGACAAGTGACATCTCACATTACATTTGCATAACATAACATGTGTAGTAAAGTTCTAATTTTGCTAGTAACAGGTCAAAATAATCTAATTAATGCTTTACGAGAAACAGAATTTAATTGAATCGTTAAACGTCACAATCCTTTTTACAACACTGTCAAAAAAAATTCTCGTCGGGACGATATACAAAATGCATCACATCAAATGAATTAAACCATTTCTCGCTTGTTTTAAGATGTCTGCTGAACTGTCTGCGATCGTATTCTGGCTCTCACAAATGTAGCTCATACTTAAACATACGGAAAATAATAAACAAGGTCCCCATTATCTTCATTGGCGATATCTACTGAGTTTTCTTTCACATAGTCGTTGCCTGCAGTCTTGCGAAGGGTTCATTTTGAGTCAAACTATTCAGGACTGTGGGGCTTTCTTATCCTCTTGATTCTTTCAATAAATAATCAACACACTTCCTTTCTGTCTAGTCATCTGATGTTGTGCTATTCAGATAATAATTTGTTATGCGTGAGAATGTTTTTACTGAAACAATTAATGTTAACAATACGCACGACTAGAAATGTAAAAAAAACTGCTATGTGCATGAGAAGAACAATAATTGTAAATTTCCCAGGCTTCACTATTTTTCTAATATGTACCTTTATTTCACTACCCCCCGATTTCCACAAAACAATCTGGCACGTTGTCGGTTTTCTTTTTTTTTTCCAGGTGCACTTCTTACGGTGGGAATCCCCACGATGTCGATGAGTTGATGAAGGACAAAACTGACAACAACATGGACTCCACTCACTTTTGCTGAAGTGGTGCGTGTTAATAGGAGTAGGTGTTAATTACAAAAAATAACCGCGAAGTTCTCTGCGTCAAATTGAATTTTCACACAATGTTGATAAAATACGCGTTTTGACCTTGGACTCGAACAAGCGGTGAAAAACGTAGCTCAGTCAGTTTTTATCACTTAGCATTTCTTCAGTTCGTATATTTGATCGTCGTTTTCAAGGTATAAAATGGATGGGAAATTAACTCTTGGGTTAAAGTACATATTCTAACAACAGAAGAAAGGGACGCATGTGTACATCCGTAAATATATATATATATATATGTATATATATATATATATATATATATATATATATATATATAAAGCTTTCGATTCGGTTATCCGTATTAAAGTGCTCAATACATAAATGCAGATCCTGAAGAGTGAATAAAATCACGAAACAGGCTTGTCGAAATGGACTGTGTAGTTTTTTTATTCTTTCTAACTTATCATATCTTATATATATATATATATATATATATATGTACCAGTATCGAAGTAATTTTTAGCTATCGGCAGTGCTCAATACTATAAGAATATTAGAGCTATCATTTGGATGACGACAAAAAAAATCAACAAAACTTAGTTTAGAACTGTCAGTTTCATGTTTTCACAATCGTCAATTATGAAAACATGAAACTGACAGTTCTAAACTAACTTTTGTTGATTTTTTTGTTGTCCATCATATATATATCAGGGGCGTCGGGCACAAAATTTCTCTTGCTATTACATTATGAGACTTGGGCGGGCATCTACGGCCACCCCTTTTTCCTAGCGGGGAAAAGTAGAACTATAAAATTTTCAGCTATTTTGTGCAGAAACAAAACTAATACCCTTCTGAATTGTTAAAGGGACACAATACAAGCACTCATAAGTTTAGATTCACTCAAAATGATCTTAGATACGACAATAAATATATTCACACTTCTCAGTCTTTTTATTTTCCCCTAAAGTCTTATCTAACATTTATTCTTACACAACACAAAGTGTAAACTGCATGAAAACTGAGGGCAAAATTCATGTGTTACATCATAAAAACAAAAAAAGAACAGAACTGTTATGTGAAAATCGCAATTGAAATAAAGTGAATTCAGCTTGCAAGTCACAGTTTTCTGTTCTGAAAAAAACTAGAACAAGAAAAATAAAAGGTTCAGCCTTGCAACTATTCTTTTATTCTTCCTACAAGCCAGTGACTTTGAACCTCAACATTCGACCTTGTGTTGATTCAAAAGGGGTTTAATTTTGGGGATGAAGTTACATATTCCCGGCATTTTATCGCTGGGCCTTTAATCATAAGTGGCAGTCAGCCTCACTGTGTAGTCACCATTGTTATTACTTCCTGAAATGTCATAGCAGGGTCAATCTTCAAAAAAAATTTTGTCATCGAAAAAAAAATAATTCTATTCTCGCCGTTGTATGATCTCCCATCACAAGACATGGCCAACAAAAATACGCGTTTCTCTCCTCATTTCCACAAGTCCATTAAAAATTCTGGTAAACGGCTTCACTGGAACAGCTTTTAATAGTAACACGAGGGCATGGACGTCTGTCTTGTTTGAAGCGAAGAAGTTGGCCATGACTCAGCTTTCCTTGACTGTCCAACCGATAAAAAAATTTCGGGTTATCCCAGACAACCCTACCAGATACAACGTGATTCATATTTAAACCTTTTGGACCTACATTATCCGAGGTATGTACTCCAGGTGACTGCAAAAGTAGATTTGATCCTGTGGTATGAACTGCAGAATTTTCATAGCACGTTACGTCATTCCTGTGAGATTCACCAATTAAAGACATCACAGGCAAGGAACCTCATCTATTGTTTTCTTTGTGAGTTGTTATGAAATTGAAACCAGTCATGGCATGGCCAACTGAACAGGGCAGTGCCATTGAAAGTATTGAACAAACACAATATTAACAGTATGCTTTGACAGGATTAGTCGTTCAAATTGAAGGAAGTGCAATTGTTCATGACGCATTCAAATATTACCGGTAGGTGATTAGCGTATCATGACCAGGGGAATATTGGTACAGGAAAATGTGAGAACAGAAACCAGATTAACTTCTGTTCTTTTGCTGAGAACTTTACATTTGTACAGTGTCATAGTGTTTTTAGAATTAACAGCAAATAAAAATATCTTAACTTTGACTAAAACTTGCTATGACAGTCATAGCAGTCACAGCACAGCCGCAGTCATAACGCAGTATGTATTATATATTTTTTGAATTAAATAACCCCAACAAATAGGCAATACTCAGCAGTAACTCAAAATTTCATGTTTCAACAATGATCAAACTCCAAAATAAATTTTTGCAGTTTGATAATTGTTGACGAAACATTTCACTTTAAGTTACTGTTAAATACTGGCTATTTGTTTTGTTTTTTCAAATTCAGATTACAATCGCTCTGGAGAATCTGAGCACTCAAAATGGCAAAGTTCACATTTTTTCGTATGTGTGTATATATACATATATATAGTGTGTGTGTGTGTGTGGCCTCATGTATATGTAGCAAAAAGTGCCTAATGCAAGTAGTAGACCATTTTACATATGGCAAAACACGAAAAATAAGAATTATTATTGTACATTATTGAGTAGAATGTGTATATTCCGGGTGTCATTAATTCCCCTTCCAATTCCCAGTTCTTTTACCCTCCTTTTACTGTCTTTTATCGGTGTCCCTAATGCCCCAGTGACTATAGGGGCTATTTTTACCTTCATAATTCATAGTTATTGGGAGTTCTCCCTTTGGGCTCTTTCATTTAATTAACTTCTTTTCTCTTTCTGTTTTATCTAGGTATCATACGCAATGCCAAAGTCAACGATTCCACAATAATTTCCTTTCTTCTTGACTAAATCCGGCCTTCTTGCTTCAATTACCTAGTACGGCTGAATATTAAAGTCCCAAAGTTCCTTGCAAGTATCGTTTTCAACCATACTTACTGTCTCATGGTTGTAATGCTTTTCATTTGCATGTATCCCAAACTTTTTTCAAAAGTCCCAATGAATTCTGCTGAGCTAATCATGTCTACATTTGTATTCTTTGGGTGTCATTTTGCTCCACTCGCTGAAGAGGTAATTGATAGTTTCATCAACTTGACCACACGTTTCTACATTTCCTGTCGTCCTATCTACTGTCGATTTTGGCTTTCATAACGCTCGTCCTATATTTTGTCTTTGAGCTGCCAGGGTGAGAGCCTCTGTCTCCCTTTGAACGCTATTATTTTTCAACCATTTCCACCTTTCCTCCTTTCTAGCAATCTCCTCAGCTTATTATGTAAACTGTCAATGCGCCAAGGCTGCCTCTTTCCAGTTTTACTAGCGTTCTTTTGGTCTTCGATAACTATAATAATTATTAATTTATTCGAAGTGTCTATTTAGCCGTCCGACGGACTTCTCAACGAAACCTTTTCTACCATCTTTTACCGGAAGTAAAATTTCATTAGTCGATCAGTTCAAGCCACGTGATACGATTCTGTTCAAGCCACAACATCAGGGTCAGGGTTGGCGTTAGGAACAATAGGAACAATAGTATTCTGCCAGACAACATCCGGTACAAAATGGCCATCGTTCGTCAATAACGGAAGAATAGGATTCGAGATGTCCAGCTGTCTGACGACCAAATAGCAACTGCCTATTTTATTAGTGTTACTATTATTATCATTTTTTTGTATTTATTCAAAGTGTCGTTCTAAGTAACTGGTTTACATCCTACTAATAGGCTACTTCACGGAGTTTTGGCAGGTAGGGTTCTGCTGTTCAATTAATTTCAAGTAATCTTTTCTTGTTATTATCTCCTATTCTTTTACTCTGTGTCCAAAACTTTCCTCAGTATGTTTCTTGTTTCTAGGAGGTAGGTCCTTTGCACTACTTCCCTCCGAAACTTGCACTTCAGCTACTCCAGGTAACCTTTGCAAAAAACATGTCATATAATTGACGTGGTATGTCTCTTCGACACAAAAACTGAGAAAAAAAAGAAACGGAAAAGAAAGATGCTTACTGCAACCTGAAGTACGAGATATTCCAAATTATTACGATTACCATTATACCTTTGTCGCTCACTAAATGTCAGTGATAATGTATTTCTACGGTGTGGCATTAACAACACTTCTCAAATCTCGAGAAGTTCTCAGAATCCAGGTGGAATGTAATAGCAGTTATCTGGAACTCAATAACCCGTGCCTCTATTCCGATGTTCTCCAATCTCTTCTTTAGTTTCTTTGGTGTTGTCATAAGTTTCCCCGTGGCTATTGGGCTGACTGTCACCCTAATGCCCCATAAATACTTTATCTCTCGTGCACGGCATTTCTCAACCTCTTCTACCTCCCTGGAGTTTACTCTCGTATCATATTAATTTCATTATGAAGATTATTATTATTATTATCATCATCATCATCATTAAGTCACAAGCACAACACCACATGCTGAATAACTGTAGCTTTTCTGCCAACCAACGATACTTGTGGCATCATAATTCAGTTCTCAACTATATCTTCTACTACATGCCCCAATCCAGGAGCAAAAAAAAAAGTCTGTNATATACATATATATATATATATATATATATATATATATATATATAGTGTGTGTGTGTGTGGCCTCATGTATATGTAGCAAAAAGTGCCTAATGCAAGTAGTAGACCATTTTACATATGGCAAAACACGAAAAATAAGAATTATTATTGTACATTATTGAGTAGAATGTGTATATTCCGGGTGTCTTTAATTCCCCTTCCAATTCCCAGTTCTTTTACCCTCCTTTTACTGTCTTTTATCGGTGTCCCTAATGCCCCAGTGACTATAGGGGCTATTTTTACCTTCATAATTCATAGTTATTGGGAGTTCTCCCTTTGGGCTCTTTCATTTAATTAACTTCTTTTCTCTTTCTGTTTTATCTAGGTATCATACGCAATGCCAAAGTCAACGATTCCACAATAATTTCCTTTCTTCTTGACTAAATCCGGCCTTCTTGCTTCAATTACCTAGTACGGCTGAATATTAAAGTCCCAAAGTTCCTTGCAAGTATCGTTTTCAACCATACTTACTGTCTCATGGTTGTAATGCTTTTCATTTGCATGTATCCCAAACTTTTTTCAAAAGTCCCAATGAATTCTGCTGAGCTAATCATGTCTACATTTGTATTCTTTGGGTGTCATTTTGCTCCACTCGCTGAAGAGGTAATTGATAGTTTCATCAACTTGACCACACGTTTCTACATTTCCTGTCGTCCTATCTACTGTCGATTTTGGCTTTCATAACGCTCGTCCTATATTTTGTCTTTGAGCTGCCAGGGTGAGAGCCTCTGTCTCCCTTTGAACGCTATTATTTTTCAACCATTTCCACCTTTCCTCCTTTCTAGCAATCTCCTCAGCTTATTATGTAAACTGTCAATGCGCCAAGGCTGCCTCTTTCCAGTTTTACTAGCGTTCTTTTGGTCTTCGATAACTATAATAATTATTAATTTATTCGAAGTGTCTATTTAGCCGTCCGACGGACTTCTCAACGAAACCTTTTCTACCATCTTTTACCGGAAGTAAAATTTCATTAGTCGATCAGTTCAAGCCACGTGATACGATTCTGTTCAAGCCACAACATCAGGGTCAGGGTTGGCGTTAGAAACAATAGGAACAATAGTATTCTGCCAGACAACATCCGGTACAAAATGGCCATCGTTCGTCAATAACGGAAGAATAGGATTCGAGATGTCCAGCTGTCTGACGACCAAATAGCAACTGCCTATTTTATTAGTGTTACTATTATTATCATTTTTTTGTATTTATTCAAAGTGTCGTTCTAAGTAACTGGTTTACATCCTACTAATAGGCTACTTCACGGAGTTTTGGCAGGTAGGGTTCTGCTGTTCAATTAATTTCAAGTAATCTTTTCTTGTTATTATCTCCTATTCTTTTACTCTGTGTCCAAAACTTTCCTCAGTATGTTTCTTGTTTCTAGGAGGTAGGTCCTTTGCACTACTTCCCTCCGAAACTTGCACTTCAGCTACTCCAGGTAACCTTTGCAAAAAACATGTCATATAATTGACGTGGTATGTCTCTTCGACACAAAAACTGAGAAAAAAAAGAAACGGAAAAGAAAGATGCTTACTGCAACCTGAAGTACGAGATATTCCAAATTATTACGATTACCATTATACCTTTGTCGCTCACTAAATGTCAGTGATAATGTATTTCTACGGTGTGGCATTAACAACACTTCTCAAATCTCGAGAAGTTCTCAGAATCCAGGTGGAATGTAATAGCAGTTATCTGGAACTCAATAACCCGTGCCTCTATTCCGATGTTCTCCAATCTCTTCTTTAGTTTCTTTGGTGTTGTCATAAGTTTCCCCGTGGCTATTGGGCTGACTGTCACCCTAATGCCCCATAAATACTTTATCTCTCGTGCACGGCATTTCTCAACCTCTTCTACCTCCCTGGAGTTTACTCTCGTATCATATTAATTTCATTATGAAGATTATTATTATTATTATCATCATCATCATCATTAAGTCACAAGCACAACACCACATGCTGAATAACTGTAGCTTTTCTGCCAACCAACGATACTTGTGGCATCATAATTCAGTTCTCAACTATATCTTCTACTACATGCCCCAATCCAGGAGCAAAAAAAAAAGTCTGTCCAAGTTGACATCGGTGTCTCTAACAACACCGAGCAATTATTCGACAATGACCTACGACCAAATATGGTTATCGTGACGAAGGATAACATGGTCGTAATAGAATTAAAGATGTTTCAAAACAATCTCAGTCAATTTACGTGATTATAAAGAACAAAAATATAAACAACTTAAAAGCAAGTGTTTTAAAAAAGGACTTAAAAATTCCAGCTAATACTTGTTGGATTCACGTCTCTTGGTTTTTCTAGTTCGAATGTGAAACCCTTTAAAAACACTCTTAAAGGCCTTAAAGTTGATAAATAACGCCTACTAAGCAAATGAATAGAGAAGTGCATATTAAGCTCCTGTTATATTTTTACCCAAAGAAGCAAGGAATGGACTTCTCCAGACTCGCTACTCTTTGTCAAAACTAAATTATATAGCATCTTTCTCTGTATTTTCCTGCAATAGATTGAAGTGATCACAGGAAAAATAACGTCTGTAAAAAACTGTAAATTTCTTGAAAGAATAAGAAAAGATATGTTTAAAAAAATTATTATTTTGTTACCAATTCCTTTCGGTTTCGTGCGTTGCGTTAATAACTTCTTAACACCGGGTTATAATCAATAACCTAAGGTGATAAGCTGTTTATGTATGTCTTTTTAGGTGTCTATTTAGTTATGTTCTTGCAAAAATGAATAGTAATGTGAAAGTCGGAATTATTTTCATTGTTTGAACAAAATAGTTCATTACCATATGGAAAGGGCTATTCTAAGAATATCCACAGTACTATTGAGGGCAACCTGTATTTCGGCAAAGGATAACTTTCTTTGGCTTTCATTGACGTTCTTCTGGGTCCCCTTCATAATCATCCCAAGTGCACCAATTATAACAGGGATGGTTTTAATTTTTATCTTTCACATCCTGAATTTTTCAAGAAATCGCAATTTCGAGTTGTATTGAACAGGGAAAAATCTGGACGCATTGGAGAAAATCTGAGACCAATTTTGGATTCAGCACGTCAAAATTAGAAGTAATCAGCTGTAAAACTCAGTTAAAATCTTGACAAGTTAGAAATTGTTCCCCGGTGTAATAATGATGATTATGATACTAATAACACTGGGGGAACAATCTTTCAGTAACTTTTAGTTGCATTGGATGTTTCAACTGATTCTGAAGGAGTTTTAGGCGTTGATTTCAAATCTGAAATTAGTTTTTCTCTACAAGCTCTAGTTTGTATGCAATTTGAGGTTAATGAAATTGTACAAATGTGAACTTGCGTAAACCATGTATAAGCATTTTCAC
>RDPX01000031.1:3374913-3414654 GCA_003991215.1 Morbakka virulenta
AAAATGAAAAAGTTGAAAAATACCAAAACCTAAAGAGGGAATTGATAAGACTCTGGTCGTTGAGAAAAGCGCTAGTTGTACCAGTGGTAATAGGTGCTATGGGATGCGTAAGCAAAGATTTCAATGGATGGATGGAAAAACTAGATATTGAAGTAGGTGTTGGGGTGGTACAAAAACAGACTTGTTGGGAACAGCCAGGATACTTCGAAAAGTATTGGAAATGTAAGGTGAAAGAAACCTCTTGGCCATTGGCTGCTAGTTGTGGCTAGCCCAAGAGATGTTATTCGGCAAAAAGAACAGCCTGTGCAAAACGAGAAAATAATAATAATAATAATAATAATAATAATAATAATAATAATAATAATGTGGTGCCAATAGTGATTGGTGCATTGGGAGCCATTGGGGACCTGGAAAGGCACGCAAAAATGATCAAGTTGTAAATGAGAAGTGTAGAAAAACTTCAGAGGACACTCAACATCTCGGAATAGAGTCTATTCGGATGCTGAAGTGATTACAAGTCAATTTCACCAGACTGTGATGTATCCATCAAAAAAAAATAAATAATAATAACAATAACAATAATAATAATTTCTACTATAATAATAATAATAATAATAATAATAATAATAATAATAATAATGTCCTGGGTATAACAATAAACCGCATCCGGTTGTGGAGTTTACACATGGACGAATGAAGCTACCCTTTGCCACAACTACCTCCAGTTCATCCTTGGGCAAGGTGTAGCACCTGTTAGCCTACTGTGATACCTTGAGATACTGGGTTGATGTCCAGCGGAGTTAAGTCTATCTCATGGGCAAGGAGGGTTCTTTGGCCTTGGTTGGCAACCTCCAAGTGATGGTGTCACGATTGAAAACACCCAGAAAGGAAACCTTGGATAACCAATTAATCTTTGTTTATGGAAAACAATAAAAAAAATAATCTTGCATCGCTTGTTGCGCGGTTAAACAAGGAGCACGTTCCTCAATGATGGTCCAGGCTAGGGTCGAAAAATGTATTACTGGGCCAAATTCCTCCAACAATCAGACTCTAAATAGGTCCTCTAGACTGCAAAGTTTTGAGCCAAATAACGCCAAAAAAAGACAGAAATGGACACGGGAGGAATACAAACCAGATACGGAGAAGGATGAATTTTGACAAGTGAACTAACATGGATGCAAACAAGCTAGCAAATGTAAGAAGAGACATATTAAAAGATAAAAGATTAACGGAAACTGAACTAGAAAGAATAAAAACTGACGTAAGAAACCAGCAAAAAACAGACACGACAGAAAACGAAATCAGTGCAAGTACTGATAATATAGCAAGAGAAGATGATAAGATGACACATAATAATAAAAGAAAGGGTATGGACTTGTGTCAATCAGAAAACAATGTAGAAGGGACAAAAATATTAGACATGAAACAACAAATATTAGATAAATGGGAGGAAATTAAATTCGTAGAAAAAAGAAATAGAGTTGTGCTACCAAACATCAACAAAGACCGCAAGGCTAAAGAATTGATAAAGACATCAAATAAAGGTCTGTTAATAATAAAGAAACAACGTCATGAGTAATTAGATGTAACAGATATAAATGAAATGATGTACGCAACTGCTACAGTTATAACTAAAAACAAAGGTGTCAGAGTAAAAAAACAAAGAAAGTCAAAGTAAAAACAACCGGCGTGGAAAGAAAGAATTGAAAAGGAAATTACTGGAATGAGAGGCTTTTTATCGAATCTCACAGAGTTAACGAAAGATAATGGAATTAGTGAGAGAAAAAGAAGAAAATACACTATTAAGAAAGAGGAAGACATAGATGCTGAGAAAAAAAAGTTAAAGCAAAACATATGGGCAAAGGCTCAAAGAATAAGAAGATTTGAGAAAAGGAATAAACAGTTTCGATAAAATAGAATGTTCAAATCTAATCCCAAAGTATTCTGCAGAGAACTAGAAAAAAAACACAAAGGGAAGTAAATAAGCCGCCACCTTTAAACGAGATCGAAACGTTTCGAAAACAATTTTAGAAGATGATAAATATAATGAGGTGGTTGAATGGATAAGAACGCAAGAAGAAATGCATGAAAATTCACCAGGACAACAATCATCATCATCATCATCATCATCATCATCATCATAATCATCATCATATTCGGTTTAACGTCCGTTTTACATGCTAGCATGTGTTGCACGATATTTCTTGGAATTGACTTCCAAGTTATCCTATCCTTCACCAGGTCTCTGCTGACACCTTTTTGTTTGAGATCCATCCTTATCACTTCCTCCCATGTTTTCTTCGGTCTTCCTCTGCCAGTGGTTCCTGTCACCTTAATTGTTCTGCATCTTCTTGCCCAAGCATTCTTGTCCATTCTCTCCACATCACCAAACCAACGAAGCCTCCCATTCTGCATACAGGTGCCAATACTGTCCAGATTCAATCTCGTTGCACATCCATCTTATCATTCTCATGTCATTCCGCTCCATGCGGCTGACATCTTTAGCTTTCACTGGCCAAGTTTCACTGCCATACATCATTGTGCTACGTACACAGGCCTGGTAGACTTTACCTTTGGTAGGTAATGGCAGAGCTCTGCTGGTTAACAATGGCACCTGCTCCCTGAACTTTCTCCATCCATTGTTAACCCTTGCTGTTACACTTGCACCAGTTCCTCCCTCAACTCCAAGGGTGTCACCAAGGTAGCAAAACGTCTGGACAACTTCAATTTCCTCACCCTCCAAATGCACTTTCCATAGCTCTAAGTCACAGGTTGCCTCTCCTTCTATGCACCTCTTGCAGCTAAAACGGTTACTTTCTGTCAGTTTGCCCTTTATTCCACCGTATAGTTTATGTACCCAGTGCTTGCAAGTACCACAATAGATTGAGTTGCTCCAAACTCACTTCCCACAGACTGAACAGGGAAACTTTCCTTTCTCCAATGGCTTTCCTAAATTGCAACTACTGACCATCACTTTTGTCTTTCCCATGTTCACCCTCAAACCTTTACCTTCCAAACCCTTCTTCCAAGTCTCTAACTTAGCAAGTAGACCATCCAATATCTCTCACTGGAGAGAACCAGGTCATCTGCATATAGCAATTCCTCTGGGCAACCCTTTTGAAACTTTCTTGACAGTGCTTCCAAATCACAAATAAAAAGCAGTGGACTTAGTACAGACCCCTGATGAACTCCAACTCCCACACCAAAACTCTTAGTATAGGAACTGTTGACCCTTACCCGACGTTTAGCATTTCTGTACATTGCCTGAACAACCTTAATCAGCCATTCACTTACTCCTAGTTTCCGTAAAGCCCACCAAACAACTTCTCTTGGCACTCTGTCAAAGGCTTTTTCCAAATCCACAAAGGCAAAGTACAGCTTCTTGTTTTTCGCAAGGTACTTCTCTTGCATTTGTCTAAGGATAAAAATGGCATCAATAGTTCCTCGTCCAGGCATAAAACCAAATTGCATGTCATCGATGTTTATTTCACTTCTAATTTGTTTTTCCATAACTCTTTCAACAACTTTCAGGACTTGGTCCATTGGCTTTAATCCTCTGTAATTACCTCTTTCTAGAGCTTCTCCTTTTCCTTTGTAACAGTTGATAATTGTACTTATTTCCCAGTCCTCAGGAATGACACCATCTCTTATGATCTGATTTGTTAGATCATTGATCATCTCTATACCTCTTTCACCTGCAGCTTTGACCATCTCTGCCACAATTCCTGAAGGACCGGTTGCTTTGCCTTTCTTCATTTTCTTTACAGCTTCCCTCACCATTTCTTTTTCAATGAAAATGGTTGGTCCAGATACTGTTTCTACCTCTCCATGATTTTCTCTGTCCCAAGAAAACTCTGTGTTCAACAATCTCTCATGATAGCACTTCCAGGCATTCTTCTTTTCACGTTCACTTGTTGCAAGTTCTCCATCATCATTCCTGATACACTTTTCTCCGATGATATCCTGATTAGTCTTGATCATCTGCTAAGCTATCTTGAATACTTCATTCTTCTGGTCATCTCTACGCATTATGTCTGGAAACCTTCTTTTCTCAGCTTCCATCTTTGCTTTGTAGATTGCTTGCCTAGCTGGTCTCTTGGCCTCCAGATACCTTTCTTTGTTAACTAACCCCTTTTTCCACTGACTCCACAGCCTTCTCTTCTCTTTCACATAATTTTCAACAGAAGCATTCCACCACCATGTCACTTTATGACGTGGAGGCAATGGAAAGACATAACTAGGGATGAAGTTACAGCAGCGCTTCGAAAGTCAAGTAACTGGAAATCCCCAGGCGTAGACAGAAAACTAAATTTTGGTTTACGAATTGCGGGTCCCTAAACGAAGGTCTAGCAAGGTGTTATAATGAGATAGTGAGAGGCCCCGAAGAAAACCCGACATGGTTAACACAAGGAATAACATAATTATTGCCTAAAACACAAGACACAAATAATTCATGCTTACCAACCACATACAAAATATTAATATCGATTATAGCAGACAGAACTTACAACCACTTAGAAGCAAACAATTTACTACCAGCTGAACAGAAAGGACGTAGGAGAGATTCGTATGGTTGCAGACCAACGTATCATAAATAGAATGATTCTTGAAGATTGTAAAACTAAGAGAAAGAATTTGAGTACTGCCTGGATAGACTAAAGAAAAGCCAAAAGCCTTTGACAGTATTCCTCGTAGTTGGATTATAAAAGTAATGCAAATCTTTAAAGTTTCATAAGATTTAATCAAATATATGAAACATAGCATGAATTCATGGCAAACAAACAATGATACGTAATTTCTCCACTGGTTGCATAACAACAAATCCTATTAGAATCAAAAATGGAATATTTCAAGGAGACTCATTATCTCCTCTCCTATTCTGTTTATCTCTTGCGCCTCTCAGCAATCTGCTAAATGACACAGATTTGGGATAAGAAATTAACAAGGAACGAATAAATCACCTATTCTATATGGATGACCTGAGACTATACTCAAATAATGATAATCAATTAGTTTTGAACACAGTTAAGATATTTAGTGATGGCATTAAAATGCAATTTGGAGTGGATAAATGTGCCAAGGCATCCTTTAAAAGGGGAAAACTGACAAATACATCAAGCGTCAAGCTAGATGCTCGTTCAAGAAGGCACATAAAAATATTTAGGCATAGAGGAAGGCAATTGTATCAAACACGCAACAATGAAAGGAAGGGTCAGAAGAGAATACTATCGAAGAATTAAGATGATCCTGAAAAGTGAGCTGAATTCATTCAATAAAATTACTGCCATTAACACTTTAGTAATCCTAGTGGCAGTTTCAATGTAATTAACTGGCATATGAAAGAAATCAGAAAAATGGATACCAAGACGAGAAAGATAATGACAATGCACAGAATGAATCATCCTAAAGCAGATGTAGAAAGGATATATCTGGCAAGAAAGGAAGGAGGCAAAGGGCTGCTCCAGTTCGAAAGTACTTACAAAAAAGCACAAAAGGTTTAGAAATGAACCTGAAAGAAACAAAAGTCGAGCTGTTGAAATAAGTATACAAACATGAAAGCGACAAGAAGTTATATTCTATCTAAAATGAGGCTAATGCGTTTCAAAGGGAAATGGGATACAAATGGAGAGTACTGAAATGAAAAAGCCATACCAATTACAAAGAAAGTGAAATCTCTGAAAGAAACAGTAAAGAAACACATTATGATTAACATGAAAGAGAGATGGAAAGAGAAACCGCTACATGGACAGTACCCAGAGTGAATTGACAGAGCAGATGTTGACAAACAATTGACGCATAAATGGTTGCAAAACTCAGGATTGAAAGAGGAGACAGAAGGTTTGGTGATAGCTGCACAAGATCAAAGTTTAGCCACACGATACTATCATCACAAAGTTATCAAAAATGGAACTGACCCAAATTGTAGATTATGCCATGAATTTGAGGAAAGTGTGGAGCACATTATATCTGGCTGTCCTGTCCTAGCAAAAAAATGAATATTTAGAAAGACATGATAAGGCACTCACACTTACTGGAATATTTGTAAATACTACCAGATTCAAGTCAGTAACAAACGGCAACAAACATAAACCAAACAAAGTTGCTGAAGGTAATGTTACAGTATTGTGGGATATGCCTATTAATACAGACAAAGAAATCAAAGCAAACAGGCTGGATATCGTTATCAAAAATAAATCAGAGCTTATGTTTTTTAATTGATATGGCTGTACCACCAGAAAGAAATATTGCGACAAACGAGATTGAGAACACTGCAAAATACAAAGATCTCGAAATAGAAATTAGCAAATTGTGGCACACTAAAACGACTGTCATTCCA
Organism: Morbakka virulenta; assembly: GCA_003991215.1. Lineage (NCBI taxonomy): Eukaryota > Metazoa > Cnidaria > Cubozoa > Carybdeida > Carukiidae > Morbakka > Morbakka virulenta. The sequence goes on from RDPX01000031.1 coordinate 3,381,251, forward strand.
GTTGTAATAGGAGCTCTTGGGCTTATTAGAAAAGGAATAAATCGGTATGTTGAACAAATACCTGGTAATATTAGAATCGGAGAACTGCAGGAAACGGTGCTTCTTGGAACTACACATTTACTAAGAAAAACTCTATGCATAACTTAGCCTCAGGATCATAGGTTGATCCCGGCATATTCAAAGTATTGAATAAACAATGCAAAGCATGTTTTTCATCATCATCATAATAATAATACTAGTTAATACAGTAATAACCCTGTGGTATGAAGTTCTCACACAAAAGTACACTATGACAATGCTCACTCTGTTCTGATGGGGAAATGGTAATAAAGGTGTTTAAAGTAAAAAAATCAGAAGAAAAAAAACAGAAGGCCAATTTTTGTGATCAGCTGTCTAAAACAATTAAAAATCGCTATTAAAATATTTCTGTTTGTGAGCGTGTGGGAAGAAACTGGGTGTGAATAGCCTTTGATACTTCCAACTGGAAGAGCGATCGACTCGCCCAATTACTAAGCTATATGATCTCCAAATTTTCACCACGTTCGAGGTATAGTCGTATTTTGTAAGTTTTGTTATAGCCAAACCTGAATGAACAGTTTCGTGGATGACCTTGTATTCCCCTTTTGTCGCAGACTCGATTAACACACAATGTCTGTCTTTAAATACTACCAAAGTGTTAATAATAATATTCTGTGTATCAATCTAAGAGGCCTACGCACCTGGCATCAGACCGAAATATTCTTTTCCAATGTGAAAGTACTTCGAATGCATTGGTGGGTTTACATTGGGAAACTGCCTTTGGCGACTTGATTTCAAATTTAACAGAAATATGGCCTCTCGAGTTACTCTGAGGTGGAAGGTTCGCTATTAGGGCCTCCGTTGACAGGACTTGGTCAACTAGATTATTTTTACAGAACAATTGTATGCAACTTGATCAAGTTTTTTGGTAGAAGTATACTAAATTACAGCCAATACTAAGCATTCACACCGGCGTCAGCAAAAAAAGCTTTTGACCCAAATCTGGGTGACCTTGACTGCAATACTGTAACTACAATACACAAAAGTACAGATCCTATGACCGAAGTACAGTGTCAAAAAATACATAAAAAGGATAATAGAAAAAACCGACCAAAAAACATCTTGGAAAATTAGTACTAAGATTATAAATCAGTGTAAAACTCCAAACCAATTTGTTTAATGATTGCTAAAAATGGTTAACATAATACAAAAACTTTCTTTCTCAGAATGCACCCGTTACAAACTGTATTTTCCATTACATTTCCTTGCCGGTGTTAGAATTGACAATTTCCACACAAATGAACAAGAAATTCCATCAAACCTCATCGTAATGCAAAAGACGGACCCACAGATCAATGGCAGTACCACTTAAACTTATCTTCCACAATATTTTACAGGAGTGCAACCCAGCTTGATAACAACAGCTCGTGCTTATTAAATCAATAAGTAAGATAAGCAACAACCTATTAACAACTAGAGTCCAATCTCTTTACTATCAATACCTGTCATTATCAAAGAAAATTATCTTTAATCACCTCTGAAGTTATATTACTGTTCACGATCTAACAATTAAACAATCCACTTTTCATGCTCATAATTTAGCAACCCATCCGTTAGTCGCGCTACTATTTTGGTGTCAAATCCATTTTAAGTTAGAGCAGTATTTTCAGTCATTTCCAAAAGCAATTTTAAAAGTCTGACAACTACGATTATTAATTCAGCTTAACTGGACTTGGATTAGTGAAACCAGGTTAGTGAGATCACTTTTTAACTCTTTTAACTCTGCATATTCAGAATCTCCATGCAAGACAAAAAAAAGTTATCGAGCGGAATATGAAAGTTCTATCATCCGCTTAAAATTGTTCCACCTTTATTCACCAATCTCAGCAATCTCAGTTTTCACCTCAGCCCTTGAGTTGCTTTCGGAAACAGAGGTTCTCCGCGCTCAAGCTATTTAGCAGCTGTTTAGCATTTGTGTCAAAAAACCCTGTTTTATTCTTTTTATGTATTATCTCACCATCCATTTGTAGCCTGTAGGAACCCTGCAGTACCTTCCAAAGGACTCGAAGTACAACCAGAAGACCAGGAAGAAGAAAATAGAGCAATGGATCAGTTTGATGACTTTAAAGGAGAAACGGTGATTACATTGAATTGGATGTAAATAACAACACATCTCATGATAGGTGAATTTTTGATAGTTTTCATTACTAATATAGTTATGGGATATTTATTTTATGGTGGCAGTAACGTTTATATTTTGTTATAAAATTAACTTTTCATCCCAAACGAGTTGTATATTCTGCTTGATTGAATTTAAACAAAGTGTGAGAATGCCGCCCAAACATACTTCAAATATTTTGTTGGCAAATAAAAGATACGTATCAAAAATGAAAATCGGCTAACACTACCTAAAACTGACATCGTGATTACGTAAAGATTATTTGAAGATGGGAAAAAATGTTTCAATATTTTTTATTAATATCCAATTCCAACCCTTAAGTTTGGTAAACAATTTCCTTAATTTTTTGCTTTAACTAAAAATTAACCCTTAGCAACCGAAATGCTTATAAAAAAAGACGTGTAGTGGAATAGTTTAGAACGTGAAGTAGCGAACGAATCTTTCAAGGAAACTACAATAACATTATCAAAAAAAATATTTTATACGCTTAAATCAAAACCATGACCAAGCAAATAGTCATTGTTGTTGTGAGTCACGCAATGTTGAACTTCAAATTTATCGCAATACCATCATAATTCATGATGGGGATTTACTAGGGAACAACCTTCCGAGGGGTCCCAAACCAATAGGTATTGGGGCAAAGAATAATATCATAGCTTACAAGGTGAAAGAAAGCAAGAACGTCTACTGAGGCCTATAGTTCAGGGAAGCTCTTATTTATTTAACTTCACACAGTACACGGTAAGGCCTCGCTGCTACCTTACCGCAAAATTGTCAAAGTTACTGGATGTTGCAGTAAAACATTGTAATGTATTTCCAAAGTTCCTATAAAACTCTGTAGAGCAAATCAGTTCTCTGAAAAGGCGTGAGAGGTGTTTGGAGACAAAGGGATTTACAGCGACTTTTAGTTATTTTTTCCTGTTTCTGTACGATTTTTCTGGCAAGCTCTCGAAACGTAGCTCAGAAAAAGCTTACGACTCGTGACACGATCCTACATCAATGCACTGTTCTGTTATAAAAACACTAACGGCAAAGAATTCAATTTTTTGCCTCTCAGTTTAAAGTCACATTTAAAAACGACTTTTTGGTCATCACGGTGTGACGTATTTCCTTATCAAGATTACGTTGACACGATGCTGGCTAATATAATTAGTGAGTCTGCCATAAGGCTAACACTATTAAATAATTTAGCTTACAGTGTTATTTCACTAACCCTGTTTTAGCAGCCTCCTCTGTTCCCAGAACACTGTGATAAATTCCTCTTTCGTACTAAATTAAGTTATATTTTTGTGCTCCGTTGTGCTCTGTTACATTGCACAAATCCTGCTTTTTGCTGCACGACGTTTAATCGGCCTAAAGTACAACTACAATGCCATTTAAACTTTGTTTTTTCCGGAAACAATTTTTTCATCGTTTCCCTGTACTTTCCTCCGTTTGTGTAACGAACCGAACGAAAAACAAAGTGAAGGATACATTACCTTATCGTTATCATTAACACTTTTTGTTTGCTTTACGCCGCTCGTCTTTTAAGATCCCAGCTCTTCACTAAGAAATATCGCTACACGTGACTTTTACAAACTCACCATACATAACCAGAAAAGTACGTTTGGAGATAAGAGTGGGAGGGAGTTTATTTCATACAAAGTTGTCCACATAATTTCCATTGTGTTTTATATCAGCAAAGTAAATAATTATATTATGCGTACGAATCCAATAAAACATATAAGTAAAACGTACAATTTCGATGTGAAATTCAAAAGTCTGTAGTTAAGGGTTCGGCAAATACGTTTCTGGAGTCGAGGATAACGTCCTAACGAATCGGAAGGTCATCAAGAACCTCTTTAGCGGGGGTTTGAATAAACGTTGAAAGACTGTATCAAGAAAAAAGTTTCTTGATAATCAAGCCTCAGAGTCCATTAAATAAGACACTTTAAACAATGTCGTTATAGTGTCGTGTGTGATGTATGATCAAGAAGCCATTGTTGTTCTTCTTCGTTTTGTTGGTCAGGCAAGGTTGAAAAAGGTTTCCTATGGTGCTTAGACAACCCTTTGACTCTGAAAGAGCAACCTCCATGGTCTAGCAATTCGGGTGTTATGATATTCACCAAGGCTTCCCGGTTTTCACACCCAGTGCCAAAATTTATTTAACTATGTTTTTTTTCTTCGTAAAAACTTACTTGTGCAACGTAAAAGATTAATACCATCCACTCACAACTGATATTTCCAAATATTGCAAAGTTCTGGCTATAAAAGAGCCATACACTTGTCTCACAATGCTTTTAAAACTGCTCAGGCAGTCAGGCCGACTGAGGCCAATTTAATGCTCTGGCCGAGGTGAACATGCGAAAAGTTCTCACGAGATTGGAAACTTTTAAGATTGAGGGGATTTTATAAATTTCAATCTGGCAACCCTGGGTTCATGCTTCGTTGCTTACTTCCAAAGCGGATTACAAAGGCTTATTTACACAACAAAGATAGACGTATTTCCAACTTCTGACGGCACATAACATGGGAAATAGAAAAATGTTTTGTGAAAATATCCTCCTTCGTCACGCAACGACTTTGACGTTGCTTGTATCCTCCCCTGATTGTAACAAAGTGCGAGGATTCTAATTAATTAAAATCTCCGTGCTCTTAAATAACGCTTCGATTAACTGTCAGAAATCAAGCGCTATTGTTCGTACTAACGTTCCGTCTTTTGCAATCCACCCAAACAGCCAAGACAACATATTACGAAAACCTTTTTTTACTAACAATATCAGCTGATAACAATAACAAATAAACAGTTTCTGTAAACTTTCCTCAAACGTCTCGACTATGTACACATTGGCTACTTTTTAACGTTGCTAAAAAACGATTGAACTCGAATTAGCAACGCCGAATTTAACATTTAAGTTTTTAATCCAACGTCCCCCAAGAGGGTGAGGCTTAACAGAAATAAACGAAACAGAAGCTTTAATAAAATTAGCAAAATCTGGTAGTTCAAGTCCGATAAATTTTTAGCCATTTGGTTTTCAGGAGTTGTTATTGTACCCAATGAAATGGAGATTCGTCAAAAATTCCGTTTTTAACTTGCTTCAATCACAAATACTAACAAAAGATGGAACCGCTATTTTAAAAAAACATATCTAGGTTTGTTAACCGAATCTGTTACTGATTGCGGATTAAAAACCCAGGAAGTTGTTAAACCTTACTTAACTGGTCCTTATTAGTGGATTTTTATTTGAAGCATTACTTTTAACAGTATAATTGCTACTCCCGAAGTTTAGAAAAGCTATAGTTGTATACCTGTACCACAAAAAGCAACTCCAAAAGCCAACAAATATCGAATTTAGGTATTTCGCCAACTGACTATGTGATGTATGGGCAAAGAAGGCACAACGTACCCAAAGGGTAGGTTATTCCTGGATACATGATTACTAATGGCATTCCTTAATGCCAGTCCTCCCCAATCTAACTAACTGGAGGTGGCAATTTTGATAAGACGGAAATAGAAAGACCATTGAAAAAAAATCCAGCGGTAGTGACTCAACAGTCTTGGGCCTGTCTTTTCTGTTCGTCCTAATTGAAAGTTGACTTGTTTAAATATTCTTCTGAGCAACCAAATTTTCAAAACATTTGTGTCAATCAATATTACCATACAAAAATGTTAATAAATTGTTCACACGGTATTTGTAATGGTCAAGTAGTTTTTATACGTATATCATTTACAATTATGTTTTCCACTTTAATCTTTTTTATTTCACAAGCAGCCATCCGATACGAAACCCATGTTAACTTTCTATTAAAAATTGTAATTATACAATGACATATGCATCTCACACTACAATCTAAGGATAACTTGATATTCACCAATGAAAGCCTTGAGATACTTTGCATAAGACGCCAGGACAGAAACTCTACAACGTTCATATAGTACCAGGCTGAATACCATCACCAACTGATCAGACTGCAACTGGTTCAACATATCCACCTGAAAGCCTGATAATATTCCATCAGGAAAAGCAATACATAAAGGACATGCCCGTGGAAAGAAACGACAAAACACACATGAGATTTTTGTAGACATTGCATTGGTAACATTGCTTAGCAAAGTGGCTTTTTATTCTTCTCCTGGTACTCAAAGGATTACTAAAAACATCTTACTTTCCCAGGCATGACCCTAATAAAAATCGCATCACACGTGACGCGTACTTCGCAACTTAGTTGAAAGGGAGCAAATACGAGAATGGGCTCATGCCAAATATCTCATCCATACAAAGCATAGTCTTCAGTGAATAATAAAGGACGTCATGCTGAAGATGTATTTCATACAGAAAACGGCTTTTAACGGTGGATTTTCTGAAAAGAACTATTGCCAATGGTCACAATGATTTAGGGTTTTTTTAACTATGTTGAACTTTTTATGTTGCCGCTACCCAAAAATAAATCACCGTTTTAGTGTGATAAATAACAATAGCCTTTTGAATCTGAACTGATTTTTATTACAGGACGCAGGAATGAATATCAGGCTACGCAAGAAATACATAAAAGTATTAACAGCAGAACTATTTTTGCGAATGAACTATGTTCAACTTCTATTTTCTGTACCATTAATCCCACTACACTAAAACACCACCAGTTTGTCCATAAGCGGAATGCCTTTGTCACAAGCATAAGTAGCCAGCATTCGAAATTCCCATCAATATAACCAAAGGCGATATTATAAGTCAGTCAAGAGTATAAAAGCCTTTTTGTTTTAACTGGATATTTTCGCGTGAAAGAAAACCAATAACTAAAGTTTATTTTCTAACACCATCTATCCAATAAAAAGGCGACGGTATTAAATCCAAGCTGTATGACAAAAGATGTTTTCAATAATGGAGGATTGCAAAAGAACGAGTTATTTAATTGATGTAGAAATTGGTAATTGGATAAACAGATAGAAAGATGGATAGAAAAATAGATAGAAAGAAAGAAAGTAAGAAAGAAAGAAAGAATGAAAGGAAAAAAAGGAAAGAACGAAAGGAAGGAAAGAAGGACGATGGATTGATATATAGACAGATAGATACGCAGACAGACAGATAGATAGATAGATAGATAGATAGATAGATAGATAGATAGATAGATAGATAGATAGATAGATAGATANCACCATCTATCCAATAAAAAGGCGACGGTATTAAATCCAAGCTGTATGACAAAAGATGTTTTCAATAATGGAGGATTGCAAAAGAACGAGTTATTTAATTGATGTAGAAATTGGTAATTGGATAAACAGATAGAAAGATGGATAGAAAAATAGATAGAAAGAAAGAAAGTAAGAAAGAAAGAAAGAATGAAAGGAAAAAAAGGAAAGAACGAAAGGAAGGAAAGAAGGACGATGGATTGATATATAGACAGATAGATACGCAGACAGACAGATAGATAGATAGATAGATAGATAGATAGATGGATAGATGTACAGGCATGTCTATCATATACACCTATACAAGCTATACAAGATATTTGCTGATATTTGTGCATGTATGTATGCATGTAAGTATGTATGTATGTGTCTGTTTGCACGTATACATGTGTGTATGTATGTATGTATGTATATAATTATGCATGTTTGTATGTACCTGTCAGTCGGTCTGTCTATCTATGTATCTAGTTATCGAACCATCATAGTTTAATACAAAAAACGCAGAAAACTTAAATAAACCTTAAAAGAAATTATTTCCAGTACACCTAATTTTGGGGGTATTCCCAATTAAACCACTTTTCCCTGGCTAAAACATAAAACTATAAGGGTAAATTCCACGGTACTTTATTTTGAAAAATAAAAAAGTTTAACCATTCTCGCAACTCTAAACGATATGAGAGGCTATGAAAAACACAAGTTAATCACAGATAATACCCTGGTAAATCATTTACAAATTTCAATGAAAATTATTCTGTTTCTTAGGTTTGTGCTGCCGACCGTTACCTCCAAAATGCATTTAACAATTGTGCCATTTATCTAACGTTAAAAGAACGGCAGTATGGTGAGCACTGTGGTGAGCACTATGGTGAGCTTCAAATGAAAGGGATTTTAACGATGTCATTTTTACGTTTCAGAAGGCTGAATTTCAAACAGCAATCAGCTTTGCGTTGATTATACTGTCAGCCGCAACATTTATAACGGCAAAAAATTTGCCGTCGTGAACATTTTCTCTCTATATCTCAGTAAACACTTTCAGCACAACAAGGAACTGCGCAATAACTCAGCAGCACCTGTTTTCAAAGTTCAACAAGCATAAATGAGAAAACAATTTTGAAAACAAATCAAAATTCTTTTTGCAGAAAAGCGATACTAGGTGATGAATAATATGGAAGCCCAACTGAACAATATTTTTTCTAATATGCCATCGAAATTAAACATATTGAGACCTTGGTAACACTACCATGCATAAAACAATTTTCATACGAAACCTCTTAACAAGCGCCTTGAATTTTTAAAGACTGGAATACACAAGTTAGCTCTTGACTTACATTTTTACCGTCATTTATCATCCTTGAATTGATGTTTTCAATAAAGACAAAGCAAAAACTTACAACAAAAATAACAAGTCTAGTGGAACATTTAAGTTGTACCAAACTGGGTTTTATAAAACTAAAAATCTTCTCTTTCAATATTGTTTTATTTAATTTATTACAATTATGGTTTAGTTCCTTGTTCTTGGAGAAAAAATTCGTCATCTCTGGAAAGTCTAACTGGAAAATACGATTATGAGGGTGAAGATTTTATCAGCTAATTCAAAATAAAACAGAATAGAAAACAGGCCGCTATCCTTTTAACATCCACATGCTTTAAAACTGACGTATCTGCACAACAAAAAAGCTACCTGTAAACTATGAAAATTGGGAAAAAAGTTTGTTTCAGCGGGTTTTTCAAGTTGGCTTAAAATAACAAATTAAAGAATGTTAACCGGTGTGAAAAGAGACAAATCATTCCGTTGTCATCTCGTATAAAAAAAGGGGGAGCGAGTGAATAAGAACGAGAAGCTGTGCAAGCGTGTATGGAAGAGAATGACAAGCTGTGTAAAATAAAAAATGTTATCAAACTTCCATCTTGAATAAAATACAAATAAATATTAATTGCTTTTCGGTCAGGCCAATCAAATACTTCGCTATGTGAAATGTACAGATCTTGACAGCTGTTGAATTATATCAAAGAAAGGCACTTGAACCAAAATATTAGCGAAATATTCTGTTTACCCTACACAAAACTATTGATTAGAAATCTTTAATACATGTTGTAGCGTTACAAAAAAACCCCAAGAGAAGCACATCCAATTGTTCAGCTAAGAATTATCTTACTGAAAAGCAGTAGTCTGGCTGTAAACAAGACGTTTTATACCTTTCATACATATGATACTTAAAAAACCAAAACAAAAAACTTACCGTAAAATGGAATAAGAGTCATGGCAGCCAAGAAATTCTGAGTAATTACTCGTCAAAGAACTAATCGCAAGAAAGCACGGTTCAGCAAAAAAAATTTGCAAGTGAACCCTAAGCAGCTATCTAACTACTATGGCAAAAAGGTCCAGAAGGCCTTTTCAAATAACAAAAGAGGCTTGAAACAGAAATCTCCAACTATCTCATAAATTATTCACTACGTTAAGTAAATCGCCTCAAATGTCTGAAATACATTTCAGAAGATCAACAAATGACAACAGCGGTAAAAAAAAGAATTCTGTTGTGAAACTTCCGAACGTTGATATTGTCGTTTAGATTATCAGGAGCACAAAGCTTTTATAAACCGGTCTTCCTCTGTGACATTGGTGGAATATCAGTAGAGAGGGACCCATTATTTCGAAAAAAAATCGGTATTAAATAGAATCGAACCCAAACAAATCATGCACATTTTAAAGCCCCAATAGCTAAACATTCGTAAGCTATAGGTTTCGATACTGTGTGACTACCATATGATTAACCGTAAATAAACCGTAAAAGACTGCAAAAAAAACCCCTGTATTAAAATCGTCAGAGCCACTGTTTGTGTCAACAACGACAAAACAAGGACCGCAGCTCTATGAAAAATGTTTGCACGCCCAAAACCAGGTGCCTTTACATGGTGGTGTTTGGAGTAGGTCCAACCATTGAGACGGGGCGAAAAAACCATCTAAAATATGGTAAAATTGTGGTTTTCAAATTTAAGTAGTACCCAGGAAATAAACGTTATTATAAAAGCCTAATTAATAATTAGATTGTCAAATAAGACATCTGAAATTACAAAGAAATGACAAATAATATATAATAATAATTATCATCATATTAAATATATTCCATTAGCATATTAGTTTATATCTTAAAGTTTATTTCTCGGTTAATTTTGTTTGAGGTGCCCATTGGTTATAAGAGAATAATATGCTGCCCATTAGTACAGACTTCAAATTTTCTTACGACTATTGGGGCTCATCAAAGTTTTATATTCTTTGGAAAAAACCGGTGTGTATTAAGGATCGATGGATTTGTGTCACTGTTCTAGATAGTTTAATTCGTCCTTCCATGAATATCGATTGTCTAAAACATTAAATACCTCCAGTCTGGAAATAAGTACATTTAAACTTTGAAACGTTCTCTACCTGCAGTCAATATAATTTTCCTGCAAACCATTTACTTTTTAAGTTGAATAAAGTCTTGAAATGACAGTGGTCAGAACGTACAGGCCGTGTTTTTTATATGGAGATCCATTTATTCTTTCTATTTATTTCGAATATAGATCTATACATTGCTTCCAATGCAATGTCAACATATCCATACATATATGGCAATGATTTCAAATTAACTCTTGATACAAAATACACTTGTCTTGTCAAAAAATATTTTTACAATATAAGAGATCTTGGAATTTGGCAGTAAAATGTGTAAGGAATTGTTCAGGGGCCATTTAAAACGAGGATGCTAATTTTGTCTATGACAAATTATGCGTTTTTGTCACAAACTGCAGCTCTAGCAATGTCGAAAGACCTTTTTTCGGTCATAATACTTCGTTAAATTTACGGTAACCAGCGGTAGACATACAGCATCGAATTAATTGGTATACAAAAGTTCGATTACGTGGGATACGAAATATACGTCATTTGATTAGGTGTGATCCTATTTCATTCGGGTCTTTTTCGAAATAGAATGGGAAACCCCTTGCCTTGATTCCACCTAATATTTGACAATCTTAAAAGGTATGGCTTTAATAGCTATTGTGTCATACCAAACGAAAAGAGATTTTCGAACTATAAAAACCACAACTGTTATATTTCACTATCTTCTGCTTGACAATGCAATAATAGAAATATTTTTCCATGTTGATTCACTTCTTTTGCACAAATGACGATGCTACGCTGATACAGTACCTAAAGAAAATTATTACTTGCTGTTATGTCACAATAACACTAACATTACGGCAATAACCTATGAAACGATATTAGTGTCCTACACAACAAAAAATAACGATATCCAATTATGCATGGCTAAGCCACAAGACAGGTGAAAAACTGACATGTGATGGTATTAAAATAGAAATCCTAAAGAAAAACCGTATGGCATAGTTTTATCTTGTCACCGCACCATTCTATTTCATACAACAAAGGGTTTCCAGGTAGAGAAAAGCCCACGGTACAAGGGTCATATTTTCTAAAATTAATAGAAGCTACAAGCATTTAATCACATTTAAGTGCAACTTTTCCTAGCCCAGGGATTCCGTAAAAGCCCCATAGAGCCCAGCAAATAGAATGCTTAAAACAGGAATGCATGGCAACGAGCGATGATAGATATAAGGCAAAAAGAGAAAAAGTGGTCACACTCTGAAAGCAGTTACAAATTAGGGGAATGATATGAACAAGCGTCGGAACAAGTTAAACTTTACTGGTGAGGCTTGGTAAACGTGATGTTAGTGCAACAATCTTGGTAGTCACATAGTCCAGTTAAGCTCTAGACATAATGGACCCAACATGCATGGTAAGAATAACCCAGAGTGCATGTGTAAAGTTTTGATGGGGCGTGTGTCGCTAATATCGCTGGTTACGTTAACAGTACCTTGGCCCAGGTTATCTGACCTTTGCAAGCACTGAGAAAGCAAGAAATAATAAACACGAAGAAAAGTACTAATTAACTCAGAAAGCAACATACCATCTTTATTAAGGCAAATAAAGACATACAATACAAGAGACCATGACAAAGGTTAAATAAGACGTAAAAGCCATTAAAAGCAACAAAAAACTTACCTTCACTGCTACTGTTTATAGCATCCAATATCATCCGGTCCTCAAATGCTTTGGCCCAATTTGTCTCTGGCCCTCTTTCGTAATGCATTACGTGAATAGACTAAATAGATAATAAATTTATTAAAACAATGTGTAAACCAACAGGTGTCTTTTAAAAAAAATACAAGCTGGACCCAAGTGGTAACAGAACCAAACAAGGATTACATGAGAAACTGTAGAAACTAAACGCAAAGCAAGTTTGAATTACGGGTCCTTAATTAAACCCCATGGTTCTCTATTAAGAAACAATTACTAAACCCAAAAGTGGTTTCCATAAAAAAGCCAATAAACGGGTACCTTACTTAGTACCAAAATGGCAGCAAGCAGGAACAAAAGGAGTTTATATCATCAAGGTAATTCTGAGTGCAATATCTGATTCTCCTAAACCATCTGAGATATTTGTTGAAGTCGAAACCCGGAGCACTTGACGAAAAGCTTCCTTCAACACTATTTTACATAATTCTACTGGCCTTAGATAATATTGACACTAAACAGATTTCTCAAAAGTATTAAGCGATGGAAACAACTGGTCGAAGGAAGTGTAGATGTATTACATAAAAGACATCGCTATGAAAAACGTGACCAGGGAAGCTCTATGACTCGTGTAGTGCCCAGTCCATCCAGTTGAAAGAATTAAGTAAGTGAATAGGTAAGTACCTGTATGCGTATTAAGGCGTACTAAAGTTTTCAATTAACTCCTTTATTTTGCATATGTACGAATTAATTTATATAGCGGACGTGACGATTTACCTATATATGTAAAATACAATAAGGAGAAAAGCGTCAGAAGACTACACTTTCCATCTCGACAAGCCTGTTCCATGGTTTTAATCACTCCTGAGAGTACATTTCCTGGAGAGCGATTAAAACCATGACACCCCATTCTCCTTATTGTATTATTTATCACGTTCTGCATTCATGTACTGAGAACTGTACAACGGAAAACAGAATCTGAGACCATAAAAAATATTTATATATGTTTATGTGAATATGTAAGTATCTGTTTACGCACACCTAGCCTACCAACCTAAAATAAATAATAATATCATTTAAACCCAAGAGCGAAGATTTTAAATGTACAGCTCCTTGACTATATAGTTGAAAATATCTCCGCGTGATCACATATTCATTCGCAAGTCACACCTCTACCTATCCACGCACTTAATCAATGGCCAGCTTTTAAATAGTCTGCTAATTTGTGACTTGGTAAACATCAACCAAGCGCGTGTCATTGTGAGGGGAAAAAAAGAGCACAGCAAAGGCATATTTAGTACAAAAAAATGCTCCTTATGAGACTATAGTTACATATTAATTCATTTATCATTTGGACGCTAGGGTCAGGAAAAAAGCATTTAAAATCCCTTCACTGGCCAATTGGATAACAATAGCTTTTCCTACTAATATATCAAATAAAAAATCCACTGCAAGAGTATAAACCCACCCCCTAAAAAACTCAAATGGCCGAAAAACCAATGCCCACCTTGCAGAATTTTAACACAAAGGAGCAACTCGCTTTCCTTGTCTCGTTCTTAACAGTTTTTAGATTGTTTCTTGCACCAATGCTGGGGCAAACGTTCAACATCCTCCTACAGGGTAACAATTACTAGTAATACACCTAACCAATTTTATGCATACGTCCAGTTTCTTTATAAGAGCTTGGCAGTGCGAAATTAAACCTCAGTAAGAACGCATTGGAAGCCACAAAAAACTGAATAATTTACCACATCGCTCAAACTATAAGCATCGCAAAGCACTAGTAATACACAGCTGCTAAAATCACTGCATCTGTTGGGCCAATTATGAGGCTTTTTGTGGCAATCTAAAGACTTTCACGATGGAAAATGCTGTAAAGTGAACAAGGGTTAACTGTCAAAGAAAAAACGTTGATACATACACTGTCAGTATTAACAGTTGCCTCCATCACGTTGCTAACTTCAATCCTTTCTTTTGATACATCAAGCCAGGTCAACTTGTCAATAATACAGTTACCTTTAGAATTTTCGTTGTTGACGTTTGTGTGATTAATACTTGCCATATTCTTCATTTTAACATAATTGCCATCTTTACACCTACCCGGTGATTGGTCATATAAAGATACATGAGCATCGACAATTTTTGCGGAACAATGTTCATCTTTTTTACTAAATGTCTGACTATCGATTAATTTCAAGCTGGAAGAAAATTTCTCGTCGTCGCTAACAGTACCTTCATCTATACTAGCAATGTGTAGCGTTTGATTATTCGAAAGAGATTCACTGGAATTCGGGAATACGTGCATGCTCCCCGATGCCATCTCTTCATCTTTAACGCATAAATTTGCAAGTTCGGGTTCATTAATACTTTTTTCTTCACATGTGTCGCCTTCCATTGCGACAGTATCTGTAGTACTGTCCGACGCTGATCGACCTCTAATGGCAGGGCGTTGGTTGTCCGTGGATGAACCATACCATGTGTCAGGTCTCTGTCTTCTTCTGGCCCTTGATGGCCTCCGTAAATGTCCATTTCCAATCTCATCTACGTCTTCTACTTCAAACACTGATGGCGACTCCCCTGTCTGTTCACTAAGGCTACTGTACACTGCCAGCCCTGGACGATCTACATCCTCAACCTCAGATTCCACTGGAAGTCTGCCATCATCTAAGGATATACCTGAAGACGAGCTACGGCTCCTTGAACTACGTGAACCTGTTCTAATTATAATTGGAACGTCTTCAAAATCAGATCCCTCTTGAGATCCATGACTAGGAAACCCGTGGATAGGAGGAACACGACTATCATCTCTACGCCCACCAAGTCGTCTGTTTTCCTCTCTATTATGTAAATTCACTTCAACATCACAAATAACGGGTAACCCCGCAGCACGTGCAAGATCTAGTGTCTGATAACCTTGAGGTACCGTGTAGCTACCCCGCAATTCTTGATGATTGTCTGTGACACTCGAAATCATATTTGTGGATAAACCTGCATTGACACTTTGACATTTATCGTTCAAAGGTAACTCTACTTCCACTGTATTTTCGCAATTTTCGTTTGGCTGGTTTCGTTCCCCACCCGTTATTAAATAATTGGCTCCTTGACACAGTTCATGATCCTGTCTCTGAATACTTTGGTATGCAGAACGTGTAAGACCACAACCTTCATGCTCGAAATCTTGATTCAATGTTTCTCTTGATAAGCTAATTTTTGGCGTACCTGCATTATCACTCAAAGTCGTCGTTGATCCAAAGGAATAAACGGAAGGCGATGTCGGTTCACTTCCTTCAGTTATTGTAGATAAATAATCATCGTCTAAATGTTCTTCATAATAAACAGGACCTTTGCTAACTGCCGGTGTCCCAACAATGCCATGTAAATTACTTGAGGCTTGACCCCCTACAGTACAACGCGGGGAAAATGCTTGAGCAGTTGTGGTGTTGTGTTTAAGTCCACCCTGATGGCAAAAACCATAAAGTTCATCATCTTCTAACTGCGGTTCGTCGAATTCGATATCGTTGTCAGTTCTACTTGAATGAGTCGTTTTCGCATTTTGAGCTTTCATTAAAACCTCTAGTCGAAAGTAATCAAGATCATCACCAACTACGTTTTCATTGATTTGGTCCGATTTTATACTTCCAAAATGTTCTTCCCCGACTCTGTCGCTGTGACTGTATTCTGTAGAATCTAAACGTGATGGGCCATTTAATAATCCTTTATTCAGGCCACTTTCTTCAATGTCCACCGTCTGCGAAAAACTTCTGTTTGGTGCAGGTGTGTTTGATGTGCTAGCATGTAGTCTCTCCAAATCTTCAAACTCACGCAAGCTTTCTGTTGTTGTCCAAGAAGACCTTGGTTCGTTTATTTCTCCTAAATAAAAACAAGGTGGGAAAGGCGTACTATTTCAAAAATACTGCTATGTATTTATCCTAGGATTAAAACAATAATTTGTAGTAAAAAGGTTAAATTGACTACAGTAATATCGATCACAAACTGTCTATATCTCGTATGTGTGAATAAATTAAAATACTGATAAGCTTGCTACTATCTCAAATAGCCAATAATTGCAAACTGCTATATTTCTGCTGTATTTATCAAACTTGGGAGTCAAGGGGGTGGTGATTAAAATGGGCCGAAGAGTTAAAATAAGTAGTTTTCCAATCAGTCCGTTGCAGTAAGAAAATACAATACTGATGTCAATGATGTATTACAAAATAACAAAAGTATCTAAATATATCTTCAGGCAATTAAGCTGATCAGGTAAACCAACCATGACATATTTCACAAAATAATAGTCAAGCCTATAGATGTCAAGGAGGTCCAGGTAAACAATCATTCTCCTCAGAATTTTAAAAAAATATTTACAAATCAAAATTGTCCAGGAACAAAAAAGTCCACCTTTCACAACAATAGTTACTCAGCATTTGGTCAAGAGCATAACAATCCTTCTTTTTGAACAAAAAGTCCACTAAGGCAGCCCCTTACACTTGGTAGTGGTATAATACCAACTATTTCTTACCTGTGGCATAAATTAAGCTCGTCATTGGTCATATGTTGCATGAAAAATCAGCCACTTTCGTTGGTACTTAACTCTTAAGCTCTAACATAAAATGATTGTCCAAAAATCGCCATAAAGGCAACTTTAAATCACAATAATACCCTAAAGAAACTTCTAGATGTGCTTCATCTTTTGTAACACTTAGATCAGAAGAACTTGTAATGTAGAGAATGAATGAAATATTTTTCCGACGCGGCCTTAACAGCCTTAAACATCTTTGCGAGTTTCACCATTAACCCACAAAAGCAGTACTGAAATATTAATCATAAACCTGAAAGACAACTGAAATTAATGTTGCCACCGACATCTTACACATTGTTTGACTTACTCCAGTGGCTTGTCCATAGTCAATAGGGTTCTGCGAACAATAAAATCGCCGTTAGTTCATTGCCATTGAGCCGTTGCTTTGCAATATTTTCACAAAGTGACAACATAACACATTTTGTTATTCCTCTACCGGTTTACCAAAATATACATTTAAAAAATGTGTTGTCAGTGACTATCCTTCCATGAATAATTCTTATCCAGCTGAAACTCTCAGAATGACTGCAAATAATAGACTTCCCAGAGTGACTGTCTTCCCACACAATAATGCTAAATATGGATAAATTCTAAACAATTGTATTTAGGAAGTGAATGACTTTTTAAATGAATGGGATAAGGGGACTATACCATATTCTCAAACGAAAGAATAACCAACTATTTGATGACAACCATATAAATACTGTTAATTGATGAGATTAAATGAACGAAAGGGAGAATTTAAAAAAATAATTATGACAATAAAAAATCAAATAAACCCAGGACAGTCCAGGAAAGTCAAGGAAATAAAGCAGAGTTTGTGGAACCTTTCTGATATAATTTTGAGTCTACAATTCAAAGATAATTCAAAATCTTTAAAAAAATCTTCTGTATCATGGGTAAAGAAATCTAAGGGTCGTCTCTGAAAGATATTTTATTTCTTTTTCAGAAAATCACTGTAACTGTATTTTGACAAAAATATACATCCAGTAAGTCAATGTTAATTGGAGGTTTAGCAAAAATCAGACTTGACTGCCAACCTTTTTATAGGTACATACCTCATGTAAAAATCAAAACCCCTCCAAACGAAGTTTCATAAATAGTAATAAATTCATATTTTTCTCTTTTAATTGTCAATAACCAAAGAATATACGTGCCTGTAGCTGTTTGTTTATTTCATATCTTGGAGGTGCATAATATAGAATTTTCAATTCTTTTTGAAGTCAAATGAGCAACAATCGAAATCTTCATATTCAAAAAAAAAAGGATGGGGGAGGTGAGCTTACGTGCAATACATACGCTTGGTTATATCAACTATCAAATGTTGCTTTCAAAAATTACTTACTCACACTTGTGCATAATTTAACCTGGTGTTGTCATTTTTTAAGTAAAAAGAAGAAATCAAATAAAATTCTTCTTTAGTTACAACTTGTGGTCTATAAAATTACGTTTAAGGCTGCAGCGCTTGTCAAAATAGCTCCCCATTCTTCGGTCGAAAAATGTAGCAAAAAATGTTTCATTATGTTGCGGCAATGCTTTGTGTGTAATAACTAAATGAAGTTGAGAAAAATTTTATTTAAGTAATGATGTCGCACTACGGTGAAAAACATCTGAAAACGTTGGGGTTATTTTGGTTTTACAAAATCAGTGCCGCAAAGCGCCACAAAAAAATCCGGATGAAAACTCTTGATAGTTTCATTGATTAAAAATGTTGCGTTAATTGAGGGATTATCATGCAAGAAAACAGGAAAACAACCGAAAGAAAATTCAGTTAAGTTTGTAGTTTCACTAGTCATGTTTCCTGCAAACAATGGGTAGTACAAAACTTTAATGTCACAGTCAAAATCACGTTCATCTTGGTCGAAAGATCAAGGCTGAACTCGACTGAATCGAGCCGCCAGAATATGAACACAAAAGTCCAGCCGTATCGCTCCTGATCGGAAGGGTGCTTTTCAATTCAGCACAATATTGACACTATTCATAATGAACTCAAACTTATCACCTCTGCTTTGCAAACAAATTACTCGCCTTCAGCTGTTTCAGATGGCTAAAAATTTAACCTTATCTGCATTTTCAACATTTTAAGTTTGACCAGTCACCAATATTCTTTGTAATTGACCAAACGAAAACTAAGGACATGACAATTTCAAGTCATAACTATCTCAAGAAGTGGCTATTATAACTGGCAACAGGTTTCATTAGCTGCCAGTTTCCAGCAGACAGAGTGGAAAAAAGCCTTCAGTTACAATTGTTTTAAAAGTATCTGGCAAGAGAATTCCCGTTGGTGTGAAAAACAGTATCTCTTTGTGTTTGTGTTGTAAAAGGACTACGAATGGGATGACACAACGTGTCTAGTTACGTTGGTAGGCACTACCATCAAGTCGACAGTCAAAGATCTCGACCGATTTATTATATTTGTTTATAATCTTACACCCCTACAATCCGAGTGGTTTAAAACTACTGATGCCGAACGCCACGGAATATGTTAGTTTGGCACGAAAAATTATACCTACTTATTCCAAGTAGTCGATGCTGCCATCGGCCAAAACTTTGATGGTTTTGAATGGTCAAAAAATCAGGAATGAGCTGACAATAGGGCTAATCTGGATTTGTAGTTTGTAGTTCTTTCAATTAATAAGGAGAAAAACGCATGAAATAAGTCGGGTTGTCGGGGCAGAATGAGCATCTCCAAATAAAGGAATAAAACTAAAATAAAATTAGAGATTCTAAAATCGTACCCTGGAGCCTACTGCCCCCAAAACTTCTATCTGCCAATTTGTATGCGTTAAATATGAATTGACGTTTTAGCAAGCTCAGTACCCCCCCTCCCCTCCTTACGTTACATTCAACAGTTTGTCTCTTCTGAAAATAATTAGTGAATGCATTTAGGCCCATATCCTAAAAACTAAATGAAGATTAAAGCTCGACAAAATTCTGCAGTTTTTTTCAAAAAAGCCTGTGTTGTATTTGGTCTAGAACAGACTTGTACCAAGCAAAATTTATACATGACTTTTGATTTTCTGGGATACGAAATATTATAAGTATAATATGAATTAAAAAAAGAGAACTTGGTCAAGTGTTTCCAAACTTGCTTCGTTGAAGGAATTCAAGGTTCTTAAGAGGAAACGTTCCTCTGTCGCTTTTGTCGTGATCTATAACATTTTCCTTCGCAATTGATTTTGAACATATTTCTGCTACCTCATGCCTCGTTAAAAATTCTGTCGATTTGTCGTCGCATTCGATCGCCATTGACGCCAATAAGTCGTGAAAAGGTTGTATTGTTTGTAGAAGCCGTATTTTCGGCAGAAGCTTAATTCGCCCAATCGTAAGTCAACGTTGAAGATATGATGGATGGCAGCTTACATTACTTTGCAGAGAAGTAATTTATTATTCTTATTCCCAAAATTGTTGTCTTATCGCTTCAAAATATTTTTAGGCTTTGTATTTACCTATACCTTTTCGTTAAAGAAGTAATTCAGACCAAGGAGCCTTCAGTCATCTTTTATTTCTCTACAGCAACCTACGTTGCTGTTGAACTGTGACAATCGGGTCGTATAATTTTCCTACAGCAAGGGAGACACGAATAGTCCTCTATCAACACGTTTTACTTTATCCACTTTGTTATGATTTACCTTTATATCATAAACTATTATCGGATAGAGTTTTACACAAAACTCCAACTTCGTCAAAGTTTTCAATATCCGTACTTTACTGTATATACCTACACAAGTTCAAGTGATCTTTCCAGTCATACTCAGAGAGTTATTCAAGTAGCATCCTTTCCTTCCCTCATAATTCAAACTTCCCTTATCCAACATGAATCTTTACATAATTGAAACCAACCACTTGATGCACATCAGTTCGGAATGACGTCTTATGATAGTCATCCTTTAATTACCATGACTTCTTGAATCAATTCACAGTGAACTACTGTGCCTGTGTCACTGTTAATACAATTCATATACTTTTCATTTAAACAAACGTACTTCTCCCTTAAACACTTGCCAGTAACCTGTATAATGCCTCATAAGCTCTGCCTTACATCCTTCATGATCTTCCAAGATTAAATCTGTCATCAAACTGGCGAACACAAGTCTTTGGATGGTATCCCATAATCTATAACCTATCCTATAATATAACTATAATGATCTAAGCTTGGGCATCCGTTTCACCCAAGGTGATAGTTTGGGTTTGAATAAAGATGGCTGTTACTGTTATAAATCTATTCCACGAAAAAGTTGGACAAGTCTTCCGCTCTATAATTGGGGCAGCGAATCAATTCAAAAAAAGCTACCTGGTTCCTTCGCGAGCTATTAAGTAACCCGTCCCAAAGAAAATAATGAAATTAAGCTTGTTTTGGAAACTACCGTGTGCCCTTTGTAAACCATGGCGAAGGAAGGGTTTAGTAATAAAGTGGCATATAAAAGTTTGCACTGGACCGGGTTTAAACCAATGATTGTGGGTTATAAGGCAATACGAACTACTAAGTGAACTATAGGCGCTAAATTCTTTACCCGATCATTTCGCGACCTAATTTTCCACCTTACCAAGTAATTCTTTTCACAACTTTCCATCGTAGGCCATCTTGACTAAATCTACGTTTCCTTTTAAAGATGGAAGCCGTCGTTTTGTTTCCCCGTGATGAGATGTCAAAAACATCTGATCCCGGGGTATGGAAAATGGTGTGAAAGAAGACCATCTGGAATTTGCATAGGCACTGGTTCGAGCCAAGCTTAGTCTAACTTACACTTATCTTTCTTTGAATATATTACAACATACACAACACAACATATGCAAATGTGGTGTTACACTTTCTTACCGTTCTCCATTCTTCTGCAAGCATTTTCTGTGTAAGAACGTTGGGCATAGCTATCATGGGCTATCGGTCTCGGTGGAACTACATCCGGTCTAAACCAAAACGAAACGTATTAAAAACGAAATAAAAATTTTAGTATAACAACTTATTGCTATCCATTTTGCAGTTAACTAAACCCTTTTAGGCAAATAAGGTAATGCAAGCTGGACTTCACAAGAAATAACCGCAATATGGTAATTAGCATAAATTGAAAAACATGGCGTTATTTTATACCTACTCTTATACCTAGGGTTGTAAATGACGACGGCAGCACCCTCAGGTATATTATCGGCAGCTGGCTGTTCTGTAAATGTTTGTGTGGCTCGTGGCATTATGGTGAGTCCTATTTGTTCTGACATGGCGGAGTTTAGTAAGTGTAAGTAGGTGACAAGCCTAGTGCAGTTGCAATATAATCAAGAGGCACTGGGTACGATTTCTAGAGCAGGAAAAGCTTTAGAATCTTACAAAAGGTTAACGAATAACGTTAGGAAGAGCATCCGGTCATTAAATTCCTCACTGCTTCAATTAAATTTCTCTCAGGGGATTGTCAAAGCTGCGGAAGTAAAAAAAGGAACATTAGAAGCAATAAAAAGTAAGTATATTGATGTTGTCGCTACATGTGTATGAGTAAAGTAGTAAATTATCAGCTTAAAGTACAATATACATACTGTCACAGAACAAATGCCAAATGTGTGCTTCTCTTACGCATTCAAATAAAATGTTAGTGGCATTATAAATATTGATGGGCCCTACATGACAAAAGGCTCTACAAAGAACGAAAGAAGGAAAGGTCAAATGAATGAAAGGAAGGAATGAATTATTATTATTATTATTTCTATCTTAGAGGATGATACAATTCAGTTGTTTACAATAAAAATATAATAAACACTGCTGTCAACATATGTCCTCTTATGAGAGAGAAAGTGTATAAAATTAAAAACTAAAAATCAAAGTACTTAAAAACCTCGTCCCCAGGGCCTCTCTCTCGCTTCCTGACATTAAAAAATGCCAGGAAAGGAAAGGAGCAAGAAGGGGAGCAACGGCAAAAAAATGAAAAGGCGGACAGAAGAAAGAAGAGTCTTCCCTACACCTTGTTTATAGCAAATTTAGACTGGAGTTTTAAATACTCCAAAAAAGTTTTAAGGAACAGCTTCAGTCTATACTTCTACATATTTCAACACTTGAAAGGCGTAGCATATGAAATAGGTACAGAAAACACATCACTGCAAATTTACATGGCAAAAACATTTATAGCTACCATGTCATTCAATTATGATTGCAAATTTCCACTAAGCATCACAAGATCATGATGGCGATGATGATTATGATAATGACGACGATAATGATGATAATAAAGATGATATTTGCGAGAATACAGAATAATACTTATTTTTGAGCTCATGTAAATTTTAAAAAGGTTCATTTATCTTGTCGCTTGTCTATCATTATTAACGTAAATAAAAAACTTACCGAAAATTTATAGAAATTTTTGCTTGTCTACTGTCTTGCAAAGGACTTTTACCATTTTTCCACGCATGGAAAGAGTCATTAGGGTTAAGATGGAAGTTGGCTTGTTTTATTTCCGAAGAAATAAATGTTGACTTCTGAAAATCGTAATCATCGATTTGTACGTCTAAAAATTATTAATCGTACAAGAGATAAAATACTAAATCAACAATACACGCCAAAGCAATATCTATTTAAATGACTAGCTCAATATGCATATTAGAATATATCCTCTTCAAAAACACAAGAATACTTGTATGAAATTATATGCCACCCGCAGGCTCAATATACACCCAAAACCCGAAACGCAAACAGTGAAGGTCACTAGGATTAAAGGGTATCGATTTGCACGGCAACGTGTAGCTCAGGTACATGACAATTCTAGGATGAAAATGTCTACCAGCTATAAACCGCACCAAATCATTACTTTATGGCCCCTTAAGCTTTACTTTGAAAACAAAACAGACATACCTTATTGAAGCCAAAAAACAATACCTGAGACCAAAAGAAAACCCAACACTTCAATTACATTTCAATATTTACGATGGCGAATATATTCGTAAAGCCGTCAATAAGACAAAAAGCTGGTTGGCTTGCAAGTAGAGCCCATCAATAATGGTGTATCCCAAAACAACTACATTGTAGCATCATATTTGGTCAGCCAAAGCCTTAAAATTCAATCAAGTAACATCGACCCCTCCACTGCAACCAATTTTACATAAAACTTGTATAAAAAAATAATTTTTATATAAAACTTGCCTTTTACCAACTATTTGAACTAAACGAAGAAAGAAGATTTATATGATTCTTATTAGGACCGGTGGTGTGGAAGGAGTAAATCTGTAAGTTAAACGAAAATGTGACAGAAAATGGAAGAAGTGAAATATTTACAGTATGCCCTCTGTATAATGAAAATCTGAAGAGGTTAACAGAGAAAGTAAGTCCTATGTACCAACTATTTACTCTGACATTTCTTATACACCAGTGTCACACATCATATGCACAGTACCCATATGACTATCAAACTGTTTTGGTTCAAATTCTGGAAAAATGAAGCTCATTCATTTTTTCAAATGGCTTTCATATAGCTTATGATTATTCAAATTTTCATGTGTTTAATACTTCACAGAAAATCAATGCAACAGAGATATGGTTTCTGCGGAGAATAATGAGAGTACGATGGGAAAGTCACACAACGAATGAAGAAATTTTAGTTAAAGCAGACACACAAAAGAAGCTGATGAAAACAATTAAGAAAAAGCAATTACAGTTCCTTGGACATTGCATGAGAAAAGACGGTATGGAAAAGCTAACACTTACCGGCAAGATAGCAGGAAAAAGAGCAAGAGGAAGACAAAGGGTTACATTTCTCCAAAGAATTGCAGAATGGAGTGGGATGTCAGCGATTGANGAGTACGATGGGAAAGTCACACAACGAATGAAGAAATTTTAGTTAAAGCAGACACACAAAAGAAGCTGATGAAAACAATTAAGAAAAAGCAATTACAGTTCCTTGGACATTGCATGAGAAAAGACGGTATGGAAAAGCTAACACTTACCGGCAAGATAGCAGGAAAAAGAGCAAGAGGAAGACAAAGGGTTACATTTCTCCAAAGAATTGCAGAATGGAGTGGGATGTCAGCGATTGAACTTATTCGATGCACAGAAAGTAGGAACGATTGGCATAAACTGGTCGCCAATGTCATACGATAGGGCACAAGAAGAAGAAGAAGAATACTTCACATTTTACAGATGGTAACACAAGAATGGCATGGAATTTACGAGAACAACAATGAACATCAGCGCCATCGTAAATTAACTACGGAATCTTCTCGAATTTAATCCGAATAATGCACCTTTGACATCTACTAGGCTCGTGTACAAATCAAAAATCAAAAATATACCCTGTCTACGTCTTATTGTTCTGAATGTATAATCGAGGATACAGATCAAACTGCATCATCAAAAAAGAAAACATTTACTACAATTATTATAGCTGGTATTTTACTTTTCATTTCACCGGAACGGAAAAAATGTCTATCATAGAGCATTTACTAGCTCTGATATCTGATTTAAATAATGCTACATACATCATTTCAAATAATCGTTAGCATTTATCACAAGTAACACTTTAGGCTTAATCATGATATATTTTCTTTGTTTTTTAATATCTTTGAATTTTCATTATAAGTCTTGATAAGTGTTTGACCTTTGGCCGAAGTTCTATTCATACCGTTTCAAATAGTTGTAGAAACCATACTAACCACTGCTCCACTAGTGCATCAGGATCAATTCAGAAAGGCAATACTTAATAGGCCTTTACCTTTTGTTTCACTCTAAATCAATTTTTTTCAAAACAAGTCAAATATTCAGCTCTGTCCAAAGTTTAACTCTGACATAACAAATGATCTGTAATTGCAGAATCACCACAGAACAAGCTTGGTTAACTTTCAGCTTCTTCCATTGACTGAATTTATGTCAACAACCTGTTCTCAATTATCTATTCCATCAATATTCAACTAGGAGAAATGTGCTCTTTTTTATTATTCTTTCACCGTAAGCAAGACTGGAACCTACTTCAGCGCAGTGGGTTACTTTTTTTCTTGGATTTTTTCATTTGTACTTTTTTTCTAATATTATTACTACTTACACATTTATTAATTCATTGATATATTTAATGGTCTCCCCTTCACTCCCTATTCCATCCCCTAAAACAAAAATAAACTCATTATCCCACTTAATGGGAAAATGTATTGGGCAAAGTACTCTCAGATTCTCACACTTAAACCAGGACCCCCTCCCCCCCCCCCGCCTGCTTTCAATATGTTTCAGTTTTTCTCTGCTGCAAAATCCACCAATGTCCCAAATCATAAAAAGTTGTACAGCTACCGTGTGCTCTTACATTACATCTTTATCATCCCATAAAAGTTCGGTACTCAATTTACACTTTCTTACCTTGTTCATGGTTTGATTTTGTGTGCACATTCTTGCTATCTAAATGGGCAAATTGCTTTTTAGACCTTTTTGAAAGTAAAGGCTGACGACTCTTGACAGAGGCTGGCCCGACCGACGCTGGCGGTATTTTTTTACCATCCAAATTATTTATTTCAAAGTTATATTCTTCCTCTGAGTACAGTTTTGTATCGGCCTGCCTCATAATATTCCCACCTGAACCATCCTTCCTGGGAATTGATGAATTAAGTTGTGTTGTTTGGAAGTCGCTCCTGTTCATTTCTTGACCAATATGGTCTTCTATTACTCCCGTTGCCTGGGTAGTGACCAAACCACTATATTCCATGTTTCTTTCTACTTCTGGCGAATTCAATTTACAAATAATATTATCTTTATCCTTCATATCCGATACCAAATGATTCGACAAGTTCCTTTCTATTTCTACTGTTGAAAATATGTCACATAGTAGAGCTAAAAAATTGCTTTTGAGCAGTGTATTGGAATAAAAGAAGTCTTCCGTACGCAGGGAAAACACTGACGTAGTAATGTGCTGCGCACAAAGTTCTCTGAAGAGTTCAATGTTATGCGCAGCTTCTTTATCTGAAGAATTACTTGTAAGCTTGATACCTAAACAAAAGTAAAGATGTTTACAATAATAAACACACATAGCCGAAGCAGATAAACAGCTACAGGCAAATAAAACACAAGGGATCATTTTCTCAAAATAAAAAAATAGTTTGACCTAAAGACTTATTCCCCTCTAATGACAAATTTCCATCCACCCTTCCCATTTCTCCTGTCTCCACAAAAGATGGCCTCTTTCCCGCATATCAGTTTCTGGAAGTCATTCCAAGATGGTCAACTATCCTTCAAAGAATAAAATGCTTGATAAAAAAAGATATCACCCTTCTAGAGTAATAATTATGTTAGGAACCAGTAATCGTTAGCATGAAAATTACGAGGGAGGAACAATTCCCTGCAACAACAAGCTGTCTTGCGCTCTGACGTTTATCTTAGATTGGAACGCTATCATAATACGCATATCAAAGGCTCGATTCAACTGTAAGGCGTTAAAAATTACAACCCTTTTTAGGTGGCAATCAACTATTTCCTCGTAACCTAAGACTACCGATAAACATTTAATGTGCTAACTAGCTTAAAGATTGCATTCCCCATTTTAATATTGACTACACTTTTGCAAACCATGTCTTTCACTTTAATATGCCTTTTTTCTCTCTGGTCCTTTATGATAGAGATCTCCTCCCAATTACGCATATTGGGATGCAGAACGATGTGGTTCCAAACGTATTGGTGATAGCTCAGGTGGGATCATAATATGCACTCTTAAGACTCGATTCAACAGAAATGCGTTGATAAGTACAACAATTCCTATGTGACAATCAACTATTCCCTCGTAACCTAAGGCTAACCGATAAACTTTCAAAGTGCTAAATAGCTTAAAGACTCCATGTGGTCATGATAGCCTAAAGCAATGGTTCGAGCATAGTTCGATGTACTGAAATTCTTTCCTATCCTCATAATTTCAAATCCTCTCATTCAATACCACTTGCACAATTTTCCTTGCCCTCCCAATTTTTGAACCCTTTTTGGTACACACAAACATTTTTTCACTTCTTCATAATTCAACATTTGTTCCTTCAATAGTATTTTACCTAATATAACGATATAATCTTTCTCACAGTACTAACCGTTTTGATAAATTAAGGAAACTAATGTACACAGAAATCGCTGTGGCACAGGAATGATAACAACAAAAACACTGCAACTGATATACTTAGGAAAAAACAACCATAAAAGGCAATACTTACAATCAAGAGTAATAGTCTCTGGGCAGTAAAACAAGATAAGGCTTAACAGTGCCTTTCCATCTCGCAAATCTTGGTGAAATTCCTCTATTAAAGGAAAAAGTCTAGATGACTGCTCCTCGACTTGGTCTTTTCTAAAACGAAATCTCTGCCTGCCATTTTGTGGCGAAGCCTCTACTTTCTTTTTATGGTAAGAAATGTCATTTGCAATGTTTACTTTATTCATCCATAGAACGAGAGCGTCCTCTAAATCAAACGGCAGCTCTTTTGCAGCATTGAATGAGGAAAACCTCCTGTAAATAACAAAGTGTTATATTATATTAGGTGGAGCAATAATCACTCCAGATACATTTCTATTTTGTTACAAAAAAATCAGTTGAGGTAACTTTTAGATGCTAAAACGTTTCTAACCAATATAGCATATCTCAATGGAAGGCATATAATACGTGAGAAGGCGTGAGTGTGGAAGGAAAGCAGAATAAAGAGACAGAAAGAGACACACAACCACACACCAAAAGAGTACACGTCTGTGTCTGCGTCTTCATCTCTTTGTGTGCCATTGAATGCTGTGGTAGGCGGGCGTGTAGAAATCAGCGGGAATCAGGAGTGCAGGAAACACTCTATACTGAACCTACACAGGAGTAGAAATTGACCAGTGTTCAGCAAAAGGATACTGTATGAGACTAATATATTTATTTACAGTGGCGCAAATTGCGCATTCTATCGTAATATCCCTCCAAGAAACAGTTAGTCAACGGCCATCGTCTGCCTGATTTTTTTGACCAGGAAAATGTCATATCCTAGGATAAAAATGTCAGTCGAAGTTACATAAATATCGACGTTGCATGTCGCTGTAAATTTACCATTTTCACCGAAATATGTTTTCTTAAATTTATATAAATAGTCTTCGTAATATCCGACGTGCAATCGCATGTACAGACCCCTACACATCCCCCAAATGCCCAGGGCATGCAAAACCTCGCACGGGCGAAACGAAAATTGCGTCGAAAATTTCCCCAAATCGTACTATTCTAAATGAGCTTTTTCGTGACAATTAATGACGAGGGCTATACATCGCCAAGTCAATAAGCTTAAGAGGGCGATCGCCCATCCAACAATTTTTCCTCCCTAAAGTGCAGGAATACAATATCGCTCATCATCGCAAGCGCAAAGTAATCAAGATGTGCGAATCGCCGTAAGCGGCCTATTTTCATACTTCATAAACTGGAAAAATAATTCGTGATACATCTTGAATATCACGAGTAAAGTTAGGTTCATTTTGGTGGAAACCATTAATTGGTGAGACTGAGCCAGACAACGACTTACCGCGACAGTGAAAGCAACTAAATATGAAATAAAAAATTGCGAAAATATTAATGGAAAGATATTACGCGTGCTCTCCTCTAAACTATGTACGCAGAATTAAAAACCGACGCAGAAAAATGCCAAGCCTATGAGCCTATCCATATTTTATCAATTTTATATGGTACACAAAAATAATGCATATTCAGCCTTCAGAACTTCAGACAGACAATCATAAGACAAAGACCTTCCTTTACATTTAATATTGTTAAAATACTCATAATTTGGGTCTCTTTATTTTGGAATCCTAGTTTAATTGTGATGTTTAAGTTCTCTATCGCCAATCGTTCTTTTCAATGTATAGCATAAAAACATATGCGATACTTAAATAAAATTTCGGATCCATATTTCCAAAAACCCAAGTGTCTTCATTAGCCTTCTACTACTTGGGTTCATTACATTCTTTTTTCACACCAGCAACTCAAAAAAGGAGTAGCTAACACACACAAAAACCCCGTTTTCACACAAAATTCACAAGAAATGTGTTGTAGCTTTTTGAAGGTTCAGCCTCAGGAAGGTCAGAAGTGACTTTATTGCAAAGGCTTCATGTTGTCCGGGGGGTTTAATACTCTTCATCACTTGTTACTTATCAGTTTTATCTCCTCCCTGTATCTCTCTCCGAAAACATTCACAAACTCAAACGTCTTTTCTAATTGAAAAACAAACTGGGTACAGTGCTACCAGGGCCATGAATGAGGCTCAAAGCGGAATATTTCATATGATAAGCTAACGATCAACTTCGTTATAGGGTGCACACAATACAGGCCTTGTGATTATCCTTCCTGTTACACAAGTTGCAATAGTAGACTACAAATAGAATCCGTACCAGTTGCATTTGTATTCGAAAAATGCATGTTCAACTGTGCGCCATATCAGGTCAATGGCCTGTGTTTCAAAAGGAAAACTCGTTGAAGTTAACAAGTCAATTTCCTTTTTGTGTAAGATATAGCTGATGACTGAGGTGAAACAATATCATGTCACTAGTTGAAATGATGGTGTAGCAGATGAAATTCCATAAAAGAACCACAGGTGGAAAGGGATCGTGCATATTAAGAAGCTGTTGAAACTAGAGTGGAAGCCAAACCTCCAGCAAACAAAACAAATAACTACTTAAGTAACAGTGGGGGGGGGGGGAGGAGTTAAAAGCTGGGTTGAAACACTTCGGATTAAGCAGAAATAAAAACAATGAATCCAAATAATGGCAGACGTTAAAACGTTGGTTTACCTAACAACTTACGTGTGAGGAGTATGAGGTAACGAATGCAAATTGTAAATAGGAAATTACACTTACCGCACGGCCTCGACAATTTGCTGTACTGATACTTGCATAGCCGAATATGCCATTAAGAGACTCTCCATTAATGCAACATGAGCAAGCTAGAATAAAGCAGAACCGTTTCAGCAAAGTTTACTTTTCACATAATATCAAAACCCTACAGTACATTAGCAGTAAATATTACAGGGCAGGATGAGAACTGGCTACTATAAAACAAGTAATCTATTTGCCAAATGGGTGAACTATTAGTACAGACAAGGCAATGATTAAAATGTTACTGACAAAGGTTCACATTTAATTCTTTTCTTTAATTTCAAAATCTAGGTGTTTAACATTTCTAGCAGCAGTTACGTTACATCACTTCACGCATTTATCTTTTTCCTCGCAAAAAACTCTTGTTCTTGACTGCAGCACTGTATTTCGAACCTCGGATTAATAAAACTTAGTAAGAGTTTTAATCTCTTCAAAGTCAATTTACTGGTTATTGGAGGAGACAAAGTGCTCGTAAATGTGAGTACACCAAAATTTACAAAGACAAGTAAATCGAAGCCAATGTAGGAACCAATTCTCAGAAACTAAAATTTATGCCTACGACTTACAGTGTATTTTGGCAGACTAAAGTCCCTCTTTTGCACCAGTGGATGAATCGACGTAACTTGTTAGAATGGAAACTGCGGGTACAGTCGAAATTTTGTTATGGACCAACCGTTCGAAACCCCGTTGGGTTACGCTTTTTAACCTCTACGGTAAATGTTTGATGCGAGAATGACATCCACTCTGCAACAACATAACGAAACCCGATGTTGTCGATGTTGAAGCGAATGAAATTCCGTGTGCGGACGACTTTGCCACGCTGTGTCTGTCGCACGAAGACGCTGAATTCATGCTGGGTACTCTCGAGCACGTCTCAGAAAGATAAGGCTTTATCATCAACCCAGAAACGGGTGAATACATGCTGATCAATGGTATACCTGCTACAACCATCTCATACCGCGGCAACATGATCCCACGAGTTGACAAATTCAAATATCTTGTGTAACAATTACTGCAAATCTGGATAACTAGCCCGGGCAAAGCAATCCTAAATCAGTCAAGAAATTTCCGACTACCCGGGGTCTCTCTTGACATCAATGCGAAAGTAGCTGATGGCCTCACTTTTTCAGTCATCACGTACGGTTCGGCCATAATGGTCCATCAGAACAGCGTGTTTAAACCGCATCGATGCTAATGGTCGCTACATCTGGAGAGTGCTCCTTGGTGTTAAGTGGACTGATCGCATCTGTGACGCTGATGAAGATAATCGGTGGCAGACCAGTAATCTCTTCTGACCTGTTTCTAAAAAGAAAGGCTATATGGTATTGCCATGCAATACGAAAAGGTGGTCCTCGCAAATGCTGTCATCTTTGGGCTGCCAATAGGAACCCGATGTCCACGCAGGAGAACAAAAATGAGGTGATGCGGGAATGTCTTAAAATGGACCGGTCTCTCTGCACACGAAATAACCACCGCAGCCCTAGTAAGGCAACACCTGTTGAAGACACCATCCCCTTCACAAAGAAGAAGCCACCGCCTTGCACGAGGGTGGCTATGCAAATGAAATGAATGAATGAAATACAGTTATGCCCAGCCCTTAATAAATAACATTCCTGAATCTTACAACCGAATTAATACTATTAAAAATCATACTAATATTGGGCACTTTACAGCAAGCACCCCGCAAATATAACTACCAAAAGTCTAATTGTACACGAAACAGTGACAACATGCCAGCCACGAAGACCAATTATGGTGTCTTTATTCCCACGCGTTGCCTGAGTTCGTGCTAGTGTCTTTAAACTGTTAGGTTTTCGCTTCTATGTTTGTTTAACAAATATCGCGGTGAAACAAACATGATCATATATCATCTTTAAAAGGTTTTGAAAAACAAAGTTAATACAAGTCACAGTCTGTGGTATCGATATAACTCGTGTACAAAAATCGCTTAAATGCATTCTCTCAAATAACCTTTGTTCCTGGGTTTGACAGTATACTCACTACCACAAAAAGATAAGTGACATATTAATACAAATAAGATTTTGCAAAACTACGTACCGTATCAAAATTTTCACTGTCTTGCAGTTGTGTATCCGAAACCGCTTCCCCATCTGGGCTTACTACGTAAAAGCCAAACTTGGAGACACTCTGTATAACTCCCCAAAAGGACTGCGGCTCACTGTCCAACTTAAGAATTCTTGCACATATCCTAAAGTACACATCTCCATTTGAAAGAAAATTTGCTATAGGCTCCTTTACCTTAAAATGTCCCTGTAACAAGAGAAAAGTAAAAAAGAATATTATGGTTGGCAAACATCATTACTTAATCCAAATGGTATTCTTCTAGTTTTCTTGAATCGGTTAGTTGCTGTAATGGTTACCTTGCTACTTCATATAACACTTAAGCGTACAATGAATGAGGGAGAAAAGAAGAGGGAGGGGGGCAGAGAGGGCGAGACAGGGAGGGAGAGGGAGAGAAAGAGAGAGAGAGAGAGAGAGAGAGAGAGAGAGAGAGAGAGAGAGAGAGAGAGAGAGAGAGAGAGAGAGAGAGAGAGAGAGAGAGAGAGAGAGAGAGAGAGA
>RDPX01000031.1:3414659-3441650 GCA_003991215.1 Morbakka virulenta
AGAGAAAGGGAGGGAGAGAGGGAGAGAGAGGGAGAGAGAGAGAGAGAGAGAGAGAGAGAGAGAGAGAGAGAGAGAGAGAGAGGGTTTTCACATTGTACTTTGTCCATATTTGTCTACCTAGTTGCCAAGGTAACATTTTTTCGACGAAATATAACGTTTAAAGCTTTATAAATCTGGACATTCATTTTGTTGGTTCCGTCAAGCTCTCAATTTGTGTCCATATATATATTACACGTGGTTAACTAGTACTGCGAGTCATCCAACATGTTTGCATATATATATGGTCTGTGATTCTCCTGAAGATCTACATCGCCAGAAGAATCATGAAGGATCATGTATTGACCATTGTGCAACGGAAAACCGAATTACAGTCCCTTTATATACATACATATATAAACTATTGAAGAAAGACGTGAAAAGTATAGTTTGCAGTGAACTGGATTCGAAATAGTGACACCGTTTCATGGCCATCTCTCGTAACAACTGAGATGTTGCCACTACGATCTCAGCCAGATAATTTTTCGAATGGTATCTTCACAATGCTTTTTATTTGTTTTTCAACAAAATTTCAAATCCTCTTTTTCAACAACATTTTTACATTACTTTAACTTCGACTACGCATTAAATAAATGATTTCAAAATTGGTCAATGGATCTTATTCTCTTTTAACCCAAATGACAATTTTATAGCAAAATGACTGCAACAACCAACCAATAAATGTGTCACCCTCTGCAATGAAACAACATGGGCTCATACTTAAAGACCTCTTTAGTTTATGAACACTTAGTCATCAATATTAATTCTCAATATTGTACCTATGTCTAGCTAACCAATATGTAACTGGTAATTATATAGTCTATTCCTTAGATAACTCATTTTTTATGTTGTTGAAAGCATATATCTGTGCACTTCATCTGTGTTGTTACAATTTATCAAACCTAAATTCTTATACCCCACGAAAATCTCATCCATGATTATTTCTGTTACTCAAATTCTCACGAAGAAACACCATGTACTATCAAGACTTGGGGCTATGCACTGCCAAGCCCAAAAGAGTTGCATATATCAGGCTGTATAATGGTATACAGGTGGTGTGTCGGTGAAGAAATATTTCTTTCATGAAGATAGTTTAGTCCTTAAACGGTGAAAAATGTAGCTATGCTGTAATATTACGATAGTTAATAACCTCATTTCATTTCCTTCTCTATTGTTTTTGTAATCAATTCATTGAACTATCAACACATTCTAGAGGGGTAGAATTCTCACAATAGGCATGCATCACACCTGATGAATTCAATAAATGCTGAATTTTTCAGGTTTCTTTAGCTGGACTCGTCAAATGCTATGTACTTGTTAGTATCTAAATAATCCTAAGGAAATACACTTATTTATATGTAGCAATGAACACTTGGAAAAATCAAATACCTCTTGGTTGATCTAAGATTCTTTATAGGTATACAAAAAAAATTTCACTGGGTATATTTAATGTTACCTTCCTGAAACAAATAACTGTGCAAAATACAGCATTTTGTAGCTCATTTACCCGTTTTAACCTGTACACTTCCAATAAATATTATCTCGAACTTTAAAGCCCCGAAACTGCTGGCCTAAATTTATAAAGCTCTACTTATATTGTCTTAAACTTTTGTTTGGCCAAGAGCTTTTCTTGCTTCATGGATAGCATTCAAACTTCCAGCTACTCTTTGTTTGCAGCGCTGCATTATGAAGAATCTGCTACTAATTGACTGTAAACGTAGCAAATTTTACATTTCTCCAAAAAGCATCTGATCTTGACCAAAGTCATAATCATGCCAAAACACTCTTAGCACTTACACAATAAGCAAGAGCACTATCTATCAATATGTCATGATCTTCTCATATTTCGATAAACGACTAGATTCAGAGATAAACTCTTTTAAAGAAAAATAAAAGTAAAGGATGCAAATCTTGGTTTCTGTGTTGGTTACGAGTTGAGATCTCAAACGTTTGGCCTCAGAAAGGCATTATCACCATTTCCGCTTCTTTGTTATTTTGGTGTGACATTGGTTTCAATCAGAAGTCATTCTGATTGTTAAAAAAATTTCAAATTAGAGCTGTCTTCTCCCTTTGTTCTCCATTCTTCTATTCCCAAGACTCCCAAGCGCGTTATTAAGTATGGTGGTTCACTTATGGATTAGAACTAGGTTGAAGCAACCGGCTCCTGGAAAGATCAAACTTCTAGATAGCAAAGGGAACGGTGCTGGGTTCTATTTTTTGGGCTAGATGTAACCCATACTGCGATTCGGGACCCTTGGGGTACTCTTGGCAATTCCTTATTCTTTAGGGATGGACGGAGTATATCTAGCAAATCGAAAGCTCTAATAAAAAAACAGGTCATAAGGCATCTAACGTCAGATCTTTGGTGGCAACCCATCTAGTGATGGTGTATACCATAAAGAAAAGCTAAAAAACCCCTACATAACAAACCACACCCATCTTCAAATAGGAGTGGTTTGATGATGTTATATGTCTTCTGATAATAGAAACAGAGCGAATGCAACTGGATACAGCTAAGGGAAGGTTCTTTTGGGCCAGCGGGAAGGTTTCTTTAGGCCAGCGGGAAGGTTTCTTTAGGCCAGCGGGAAGGTTCCTTTGGGCCAGCGGGAAGGTTTCTTGCATGACAGGAGTGCTTTGGGCCAGCAGGAAGCCCAGTAACAAAGGATCAAGAACAAAATAACCAAAAGAGTTAAACAAGCTTGTCATGAAATGCTATATCAAGAATGACCCCACCTAAGGGGTTTGGGAAAAGGATTTTCAATAAGTGTAATGTGATTGGAGTGTTTAAAATGAATGAACAGAAACTAGGTAGGCAGAGCCTTGATATCAGGATCGATTGCTGGCTATCTGAGATTGTCCTTTCAAACCAGATTGCATTCCTCAGAAGACACTTCATTGTTTTCTTGTACATTGTTGGCAGTTTCATCTGAGGTGATGTTTCTTTTGTGGATTTCTATGTAAATCGGTCGTATGGTTTTGTCCTTTCATGATCAGAGTTTCTAATCTTGGACTGCTGACATACGTGCAAAGGAAGATGGAGGTCGAGTCCCAACTCTCTTAAATGACAAGTGTTACCTCCTGCATAAAAGTAGCCTGGTAATATACAGAAAACTGGTACATAATCAAATAATAATAATAATAATAATAACAACAAGGTTTAATAATATTAACAAGGTTTTTAAGACGGACGCAAAGACGTTTTACAGAGAGCTAGGAAAAAGCAAGATTGAAGTTGAAGAGCCACAGATAGAAGCCATGGAAGAGTTCTGGAAGAGTATACGGGGTAATGAAAAGAATTTTAACTCTGAAGCGGAATGGATAGGTAGAGAGGAAGAAAGATTGTCTGATGTTAGTGAACAAGAATGGGAACCAATAACGATCAGGAAGTCCACTTGAAAGTCCCAAAAATGGAAATCCCCAGGACTCGACAAGACTCCCAAATTTTGGTTGAATTCCTTAACAGAGTTACATGATTCTCTCACAAAATTTTACAATGACCTGATGCAAAATCCTGAGATTGCCCCTGATTGGCTTACTGAAGGGACAACATATTTATTGCCAAAGAGAGAAGAACCGAAATGCTCTAAAAACGACAGGCCAATTACCTGCCTTACAACCACTTATAAGATTTTTACCTCAATAATGCCTGAAAGACTTTATAGGTTTCTTGAAAATAATTCAATCCTTCCAGAAGAACAAAAAGGATGTAAAAGGAATTCTTACGGATGTGAAGATCAATTGATGATTAATAGAATGTTGTTAGAAAACTGTAGGAGTAAAAAGAGAAATATGAGTACTGCATGGATCGACTACAGAAAGGCGTTTCATAGTGTTCCACACGACAGAATACTGAAAAGTCTAAACATGTACAAAGTTTCTCCACTTGTCACTAACTTTATTCGCAGTGGTATGTCTAAATAGCAAACACGGCTTTTTCTCAGCCACAAAAACGGCATGAGTGAATCTGATCTTATCAAAAACAAACGAGGTATCTTCCAGGGTATCTTTCTTTATTTCTCTCGTACCTCTTTCAAATGAACTTAATAACTCAGGCTCAGGCTAGTCCATCTTACACAAAGTCATAAATTACCTTTTTTACATGGATGACCTAAAACTATTTGCGAAAAATGACCAACACCTCGAAGGATTACTTACAACTGTTAGTGAATTTAGTAAAGATAGTTTCATGGAGTTCGGGCTTGATAAGTGTGCGAAGGCTACATTTATGAAAGGAAAACAGCGAGAAAACACTTCAATTAACCTTGATATTGAAACCACTATCAAGGAACTAGACCTGTAGTCAAGCCTTTAATATTTGGGAGTGAATGAAGGAGGCGGAATAGAGCACGCGTCAATGAAAGAAAAAAACAGAAAAGAATATTATCGAAGGATAACGCTGGTCCTTAAAACAGAGTTGAACTCAAAGAATCGAATAGAGGCTATCAATACCCTTGCCATACCAGGTCTACAGTATAGTTTTAACATTATTAATTGGAATATATCTGATATACAGCAAATGGATAGAAAAACACGGAAACTATTAACATCGAACAGGTCAATTCACCCGAAAGCTGATGTTGATCGTTTTTACTTACCTAGAAGGGAAGGAGGTCGTGGCCTTGTTCAATTGGAACTTGCTTATAAAACAACAACGATAGCGATGAAACATTATTTAAAAGTCTCAAATGATTGGATGATCCAACTGGTTTTGCAACACGAAAATAGTAAAAAGCTTCACTCAGTATTAAGAGAAGCTACGAAATTTGAAAATGAATTAGACGTTGTACCAATAGTTGAAGATAAAGGCCTCCATGCAACAAAAGTAGCGAAAAAAAGTGAAAGAACATGCAAAAAAGAAAGGTCAAAGCCAGCTAACAGAAAGATACAGTCCGAAGGCTCTGCATGGTCAATATGTAATCCGAAGCCAAAACGCTGATGTCGATCAACAAGCAACCCATCAGTGGCTGAGGGGTACAGAATTGAAAGCAGAAACTAAAGGCTTTATCACAGCTGCGCAAGACCAGTCTCTTCACGCGAAACTATCAATCGAACATCTTAAAAAATGGAGCAGACCAGAAATGCCGCTTCTGTGACAAATTTATTGAAACAGTAGACCACCTAGTGTCTTGATGCCCTGTCTTAACCCCAAGTGAGTATGTCAAGAGACATGACAGAATCGGACAATATCTACACTAGGGTATTTGCAAAAACTATGGTACTGACACCCACCAGTAACTGAAGTCCAAAATGTTACCATCCTGTGGATCTTCCCAGCAAATGCAGACAGAACAATTCAAGCCAATCGCTCAGACATTATTGTAAAAGATCACAGAAATAAGACTTGCCTTTTGATAGATATGAGTGTTCCATCAGACAAAAAATAGCTGTCAAGGAGTTTGACAAGCTTAGTAAATATAAGGACCTCGAAATAGAGATTAAGAAAATGTGGAACCTCAAAGCAACGACCGCCCCTGCCATCGTAGGCGCTCTGGGCATGATAACGAAAGGTACTGAAAAGTTTACCGAAAAATTACCAGGCGAGCATAGCCTCCACGAGATCCAGAAAATAGTTTTAACCAGTACTGCTCACATTCTGCGGAAGTGTCTTTCCATTTTTTGTTATTTTTTTTGACTCATGTAGTTATATTACATAATAATTACTTATCAATTATTTATTAATTACTCTTAGATTAACATTAAATTTTTAAAAAATTTTGCAGGAGAAATAATTTCATTTTCTATCAATTTAATTAAATTATTATTTTTATGCATATATGTATTTGTATACTCATAATTTTTTTATATACGAATCTATAATTTTTTACCTAAATTTCGTGTGTCTTACTCTAAAACTTTTATTTGCCTTAGGTCACTAATGTGACCTGGCAAGCAATTGTATAAATATGCAAGATAAGGAAAATAATAATAATAATAATCCCTTAAAATACCTTATAATTACCAATGGCATTTAGTGAGCAACAAATGTATAAAATTAATAACTGCTGGTGACTTGGCACAGCTTATATATAAACATAGCAAAGTCAAGACATCATCATAAAAATAATAAAAATGATGTTAATAATAACAAAAACAATAATAATAATAATAATAATAATAATAATGTGGAGGTTGAGTCCTGGTTTGCTCCCAAAGAGGGCAATATTAATGCAGGCTGGATTAGAAAAGAAGAAAATATGTAGGATATAGTACCCCAAGAATGCCTGGTGATATCTACTGAGAACAAGAGATATGCCTTAAAAAGATCACATAACTGGGAATTGTCAGGAATCAATAAAATACCAAAGTTTTGACCACAGCATTTGGCCACTGTATATGATAATAAGCATAAACTTTACTTAATTCTGTTAATAATCCTAGTAGCATACCAGACTGTCTTGGTAGAGGTATTACATTGTTCCTCCCCAAAATAGAGGACACAAATATCCCTAAGAAATATAGAACAATAACATGTCTCTCCACACTGTACTAGTCAAATAAAGACAGTAAAAACTTTTAGTAACAACATCAAAATGGAATTTGGGTTACACAAGTGTGCATAAGCCACCTTTAAAGGGGTAAAGTAACATCAACTTCCTCACCAAAATTAGACCCAATTGTGATGAGAAGAGACCTTGACCAGGAGGAAGTCCATAACAACCTTGGTGTAAATGAGGAAAATGGAATACAGCATGGCAGGTAAAAGAAAAAGTGAGAAGAGAATATTACTGGAGAGTAAAAGTACCCATAAAAAACCCTGAAAAAACTGAATTAAACTCCCAAAACCACATTACTGCAATCAACAGCTTAGTGTTCCAGTCATCAAATGCAGCTTTAACATATTTACTTGGTCCCTCCAAACTATAAGCCATTTAGACACTAAGGCAAGGAAAAATTATTGACAACAAACAATCTACATCACCGTGAATCTGATGTTTACTCCCTCTATCTTCCTAGGAAAGAAGTAAGAGGAGGCCACATCCAACTTGAAATGGCTTATAAAACTACTACCATTGGCCTTCAGAAGTACCTAGAGTCAACACCAGACTGAATGGTACAATATGGTAAGCAACATGAAAATGGGTAAAAAAGGCATTCAGTAACAAAGGAAGGAAACAAAATAAAAGCTGAACTAAATATTGGGTACAAAACACTGTTGGCAGAGAACCAGCTATCATAGACATCAAAATGATCAGAGACAAAGTAAAGCAGGAAGATTAAAACAACATGAAATACAGTTAGCAGGGCAAACTCCTCTGTGGCCAATATGTAACAAAAGCAAATAAAGTGGATCTGGAGGAATTAAATACCTATTGGTGGCTCATAAGTTGAGGTCTCCTGGCTGAGCAAAAGGGTTTTATTCTGGCTGCACAGGACCAGTCATTATTTACTGGAAGTAATTACCAAGCAAATGTTATAAAAATGCAGCTAATCCTAACTGTAGGATCTGTGATGGTCCTATAGAAACAATAGACTATGTTGTATTGAGACATTCTGTCCTTGCACCCAATGAATACAAAACTCAATATAATCGGGTAGGCAAGTATTTACACTGGACAATACAAATAACTTTGTTAAAGCAGTTTGTAGAAACTGGTATATACATTACCTTGAGCCAGTGTTACTGGGTCAAGGTTGGAGATTGGAGAAATCTTTATTCTATGGGTTTTCACTGTCAATGCAGATAGGGCAATAAAAGACTTGGTCAGTGATGTGAAAGAANGAAACAATAGACTATGTTGTATTGAGACATTCTGTCCTTGCACCCAATGAATACAAAACTCAATATAATCGGGTAGGCAAGTATTTACACTGGACAATACAAATAACTTTGTTAAAGCAGTTTGTAGAAACTGGTATATACATTACCTTGAGCCAGTGTTACTGGGTCAAGGTTGGAGATTGGAGAAATCTTTATTCTATGGGTTTTCACTGTCAATGCAGATAGGGCAATAAAAGACTTGGTCAGTGATGTGAAAGAAAATTAAATCTAAAGTAAACTTGATGCATAATGATAATGACTTATCAAGTCTACTCAGTAATAATAATTGGTTGACAAAAAATCAAAAATCCCTCCTTAAATGATACTTTATAAAAATGTGCTACAGAAATCACCATAATCATAGTGCAGAATTAGGAAATAAACATCTATTTTCAAATTAAAACAACCTGATATTCCTTGATATACAGTTTATAAAAAGTAATGTATATTTCTCTATTTACACTAACTTCATTTCTATCTGTTGTCCACATGACTGAATTGGCTAGCATTTTTACGTTGCCTGCCCTGGCTGTCACAACCCCCCTCTCATTCTTCCAGGCTAAGGGGCTGGCAATAGGATGCTGCTGGCTTGTAGCTCCCAGTGACTGAGAGGGCCACCATAACCCTGGTAGGGGGAAGCATAGGGGTTGCTCGCACTTGCTCAAGGTGCTACCCCAGACTAGTGGAGGGAAGGAGGCATCTTACTTCTCCATTGCATGGGGGCCTAAACCAGACCATGTCCACTGCCCAAAGGAGAAGGGAGAAGGGCATGAATGGAGTGGGGGTGATATCGCAGCAGGAGTTTACCAGCTGTGTGCTGGAAGTCACCAGGAAGTCAGACAGGTTGATTGCTATGAAGATCGATCTAGCAAAGGTCATTGTGAATGTCATCAGTGCATATGCACCACAGGTTGGGTGTGAGCAAGAACAGAAGGAGAATTTCTGGAATGAATTGGAGGATCTAGTAAACGGCCTGCCAAGCACAGAACGTATCATCATTGGGGGTGACCTGAATGGGCATGTTGGTAAAGGCAATGATGGAGATGAGCTCGTGATGGGAAATTATGGTTATGGACCCAGGAATGAGGAAGGACAGAGAATTGTGGATTTTGCCCTCAGCACTGGCTTGACAGTGGTCAACACATACTTTAACAAGAAGGAAAACCATCTGGTAACTTACGAAAGTGGTAGAAGGAGAACTCAGATTGACTACATCATGTGTAGAAGAAACTCTCTCATGGATGTGAGAGACTGCAAGGCAATACCTGGAGAGTCAGTGGCTAAGCAACATCAAGTGGTGATTGGGGACATAACCTTGTGTAGCAAACATCACCAGGCAGAGAAGTGTGAGCCTCGGACTAGATGGTGGAAATTGAAAGAACCGGAGTATAGTGCTGACTTCTGCAGGATGGTGCTGACAAGAATACCTGGCAACACTACAGAGGTTTCATGGGAGACAATGTCGAAAGCTATGAGAGAGGCAGCGAGGGTGTGTTGGGAATGTCATTGGGGCATAGAAAGAAAGACTTGGATAGCTGGTGGTGGAATGAAGACCTGCAGAGTGCCATAACCAAGAAAAAGCATGCACTGAATGAGTTGTATAAAAATAAAGATGAGGAAAGCAGACAGCAGTATGACGAGAGTAAGAAGTTGGCCAAAAAAGTGGTGGCAAAGGCAAAGGAGGATGTGTATCGGGGGCTCTACAAATCTCTCCAGGAGACAAACTCAGAGAATAAAGTGTATAGACTGGCAAG
This sequence comes from Morbakka virulenta, assembly GCA_003991215.1. NCBI lineage: Eukaryota > Metazoa > Cnidaria > Cubozoa > Carybdeida > Carukiidae > Morbakka > Morbakka virulenta. Next base: position 3,424,209 of record RDPX01000031.1, read on the forward strand.
ACAGAGGAATAAAGCCAGTAAAGATGTGCAGCATGTAAGGATGATAAGAGATGAGAAAGACAGAATCTTGACAAGCAAGAATGACATCCTGGCAAGGTGGAATAATTATTTTGAAGGCCTGATGAATGTGGAAAACTCTAGGGAAAGAAGAGCAGATGAACAGAGCGTCAATGGAAGTGAGGTCCAAGAAATCAGTAAAGTGGAAGTAAATAAGTTCATAAAGAAGATGAAAAAAGGGAAGGCAGTTGTCCCAGATAACATACCAGTAGAGGCATGGCTCGTGATGGGTGAGACTGGATTGGATTTTCTGACCCACCTTTTTAACAAGATCCTCAGGGGTGAACCTATGCCAAAAGAGTGGAGAAAAAGTACCCTTATCCCAATCTACAAGGAAAAGGGCAATGCACAAAGTTGTGGGAACTACCGCAGGATCAAACTCATGAGCCACGCCATGAAGCTATGGGAGAGAGTGATTGAGGCAAGGCTTCGTGAGATTGTCACCATCAGCGATGAGCAATTTGGCTTTATGCCAGGCAAAAGCACCACAGATGCCATATTTAGACTCAGAATTTTCCTTGAAAAGTATAGAGAAGGACAACAACAGCTGGTCTGTGTTTTCATAGACCTTGAGAAAGCCTATGATAGGATACCTAGAGAGGAAGTATGGTACTACATGCAAGCTGCAGGAGTGCAAGAGATCTACATCAAAGCTGTACAGGATACGTACTTCGACTGTGAGACTGAGGTTAGCTGCCAAATGGGAACGACAGCAGCTTTTAGAGTGGGAGTAGGATTGCATCAGGGTTCTACACTCAGCCCCTTCCTTTTCCCCATTATCATTGACAACCTCACAGTTGAAGTAAGGAAAGAAGCGCCTTGGTCAATGATGTTTGCCGATGATGTCGTGCTATGTTGTAGTACCAAGCAGGAAGCTGAATGTGAACTGGAGGAATGGAGGCACACGCTTGAAAGGAGAGGCTTAGGAGTCAGCAGAGCAAAGATTGAGTTACTGGTTCTGAATGATAAGGAAGTACAGACTAAGATCACCATGGATGGGGAGGAAGTGAACAAGGTTGACGAATTCAAGTACCTGGGCTCTACGTTAGCAAGCAATGGAGACTGCGATCAAGAAGTGCAGAAGAGGGTGCAGACAGGGTGGAACAGTTGGCGCAAAGTAACAGGGGTGTGTGCGACAAGTACATGCCTACAGAGGTCAAGGGAAAGGTACACAGGACAGTGGTACGACATGGAATGATGTATGGAATTGAGACATCACCTCTCACTAAGAAGCAGGAAAACAAACTGGAGGTGAATGAAATGAAAATCTTGAGATTTTTCATTGGGAAAACTAGGAAGGATAGAGTGAGGAATGATCAAGTGCGAGAAACTCTAGGAGTGGCAAAACTAGGAGAGAAGATCAGGGAAGCAAGACTTAGGTGGTTTGGACATATTGTGAGGAGAGATGAACAGTATGTGGGCAGGCAGGTGGTGAACATGGCTCCACCTGGAAAGAGGAGACGAGGGAGACCAAAAAGGAGGCTCTTGGACTTGGTAAATGAGGACATGAAGGAGAAGGGACTGTCTGTGAGCGACATCCAGGACAGGCAGAAATGGAGGAGACTGGTCCGCTGTGGCGACCTCTGATAGGAGAAGCCAAAAGAAGAAAAAGAAGAAGAAGAAGAAGACACTAACTTCATTTCCATTTGAGGGGCTCAAGCCTACAAAATATATGCCAACATCTGTATAAAATCTATTTCAAATTTGTTGTCCCTGTAGCAGCTGCTGCCTTAAAAGAGCCAAACATTTTGCCAAAAGTGTACAGGATGGAAAACATACAATATTATATATATATATATATATATATATATACAGTTAATTTCTGATAACAAAAGTCCAATTCTACATTGGGAAGTTCATTTCACATTATTACTCTTGGATTCTCATAATATTTAGTTGTTATGTCACATGGTATGATGAAGCTTTATATTATCATTACCTGAAATGATAGAAACTTGTTCAAAAAGAAAAATGATAAGGTTATGTACCATGTTGTGTAATGTCTCAGTGCCCCTATGTATTAGAAGTAATTGTGGAAAATGATGATAGTTAATTGGTTTCAAGTTAAAATTTTTAATTAGTTTATTTCAACTTGTGGCTGATTTAAAAAAATAAATAAATAAAAAATACAAAAAAACTATATATGGAAATGTTCTTGAATAACTTATAATAAACTGGTTTCCTGTAACATCTCATTCTTGGGATTCTCAAATGGTAAAATTGAAATTGGAAGATGCTATTAAATTAATTCTTTATAGGTGACAATAAATGTAATCCATGTAACCTGTTTTTAACAAATTATATCATTTTCCTATACTAAGATTTTTTTTACAATAAGGACATGTGTATCAAAAGGGATCTGGAGGCAAACTACAAATTTCACTCCATCACTTTCCCTGACATGACAACTAGTGCAATTTATTACATCCCTGTAAGCCTATTCATGGTACAGCAAGTACTTTTGTTTATTGTGTACTGTTACAATTGTATTTGTAATCAAAAATCCATTTGGATATTGGAAATAAATCACCCAAATTAGTTGTTCACTTCCAGAATTCAAGTAAGTTATGGAAGAACACATGGTGAAGATGATCAAAGCAAAAACAACATAAGTAGATAAAGATGTAATATCTAAATTGTAGTCAAACATAAATAGCCTATAATTTTGTACAACAATTAACCAATATACTAATTATTTCACTCCAATCTGCTTAAATAATATTATTAAAAGGCATTAACCATAACATTATCATGTATAACACTGTCCTTTTCAAAAACTAATCAAAAGAATAAATAAGTCAACACGTTAATGAATAATATTTAGAAAAAGCTTTCAATACTATTAAAAACCTCAATTGTTAAATTGGTTAAATCCATAATGCATGGTTTTCATTCATTGTAGCTCATATCGAGAAAATTGCAATGTCTAAATAGTGGAAACATTTAAATCAGCATTGTAAGTTCCCATTCTCTAAAATTGGTGCATTTTTGCATCTATTAATACCATAAAATAAATCACAGGAATGTTTTTTAACTAATAAAAAAATAAATAAAAACTTAAGAATGCTTTATGAGGATTAAACTGCTAAATATAATGGTATAATCTTATTCACTTCTGATCTTTTTATGTTTCTGTTGGTGCCAACCAAAAACTTTAAGATAAAAGTTAAAATGCTTAATCCCAAAGTTCATTAATTTAACAAAACCTTTTGGTAAAAAAAAATACTCAAAAATTGAAAAATGACAAAAATGTTGTGAATAAATTTTCAAAAAGAGCAAAATAAAGTGCTGATGAAAAATGCAGAACAAAAGAGGAATTCCCATATAAAAAGTGACAAATTGGTGCACCAAAAAATAAAGGTTGGCAAAGAGTAGTACCCTGCTACTAAAACACAGTTTGCAGCTTTCTTTCATTACAAATCATGTGTTGCCAATGTGAGTGAAAACTTTTGAAAGTAATGAAACATGTGACTTATTCAGTTAAAAGCAGTGAAGAGAAACATAAACCATACTAAAGAAGCTTTATTTATTCAAAATAGTCCTATTTAATTGCTTCAGCCTTAAATTTTCCTTTCACCATTTTAACATATTTTTTAAAAACAAACTGAGCTGACACAGCCATTAACACATAATTTCTTTCTTCTCATTACCAACAAAATAAGTTTTGTAGAAAATATTAAATATACAGTCTAGAAGTCATACAATATGGGTAAATAAAGGGCATATAGAACCCTGCCAAAATACATATAATACATATTATGTAAATATATGTATATATGGGCTTTTCACAGAGCACAATATCTTGTAGATTCAACTCCTTATTAGATATATAATTAATGTTTTACATCATAATACTTAGACTGTTTGAAAAACATTTGCCTGTGTGTTTGTATGACAAGGGTAATTGTAAATTTTGCAATGAAGCAATGCAGGAAAATGGTGTACATGTAAAATCCAATGACCAAGAAAACCCCCCAGATAAAACAAATTTTACTACAGGAGATTATTACACATTACTTTACTTACATTATCAGTAATCACTGTTGGATTCATTATTTCAGATGGAATATCAAGTTGTTGACCATCTTTGGTAGCTTGAAAGATAAGCCACAGTAAACTGGCTGAAAACTTTGCCTAAAATGGGAATAAAAATACAATCAAATGGCTATAGCTCAAAATAAACTAAGAGTAGGTAAATATTAGAAAACCATTTACTTGACTATCTACCTACCTAATCTATCTATCTATCTAACTATCTATCTATCTATCTATCTATCCATCTATCGATATATATATGTATATATCAATCTACCTATTCATTTAAATTTTTTACAAGAAAGTCATATTGATGCAAAATGATACTGCTATCAGTATGGTTATCACTAGTATTATTTTTTATTGGATTGCTATTTATTAAAAGGCCTTGAATTTTAAAGGAACAATTCAGTCCTGCAGTGGACCTTATACATCAGCAAACCAACCTTTATCTGCTGATTATTATATAATATAGTACTTGTACTTGATACATAACAGGGACTCCACAAGCAATTCTTGTAAAGTCATTGAAATATTTCCAATCAATAACATAATGTAAGTAGCCTACTGGATGATATTTAAAGTCAACACCTGCTATATATTTTCTGGATTAATGTATTAACTACTTCCAGCTGGTTAACTTTTGGTTTTGATGGAAGATAACAAAGCTGTAACATTGTGACTGAGTAGTATGTAGTCACCCATATTATTCAGATAAAGCACAAATTAGGTCTCAACACAGCTCTATAAACTTCACTATAGTGCTTAGCCATCAATTTATGGTGAACACAACATAGATACTAGTAGAAAAATAGACAGGTAAAGTTCAGTGAAACAATGGTTTACTTACACTTTAGATTAAATTGCATACAAGAAAACACTAGACAAATGAAAATGTTTGCTTCAAAATAGTTAACAAAAAAAAAATTTCAATTGGTGATGGTGACTGTTTTTCTTTTTATCTTACATTTGCAGCTTTGCTGACAGACCAAAGCTTTTGCATCTGCTTCCTCCATAGTAGACATTTTTTTCTATCCTCACCTCCCAACCTTTAAAGTTCCATATCATTGCACAAATTCTCTATCCACTATTTCAGTGGTCATCCTGCATGTTCTTAACCTTACATCTCCATTTTCATGTCTTCTTCACAAGTGACCATGCCATCTTGGTTGTCATTTGGATGTCTAAATCACTTTATTGATGGCATCACATTCTTTCTGGATATCATATTTTCTTAATTTGTCAATAGTGGTCTCTCTTTATCCTTCTTGGCATTTTCATTTCTGTTGCCTTGAGCATTTTATTCTCCTTTGTCCTTAAAACCCATAACTTAGATCCATATAGCAACATTGGTCATGAAACAGTTGCATATATTTAATTTTCAAATTTCTCAGTGTATGCTTGCATATTATGCCAGTAAGTCTTTCCACTTTACCAATGGCACACTAATTCTTCCCCAGACTGCTTTTTTACTACCTCCTGAGCCAATCAAGGTAGCTCTAAGGTATTTGAGCTATGTAGGTCATTGATATTCATGTTAACAATATCTAGGCAAGAAGCCATCAACTCCACCTTGTCTGCATTCATTTTCAGGCCTTATCTTGCCATGCTGAAACTCCACCTCTTTGTGCCACCACCACTCTACAACCACCTGTGAAAAGAGTGTCCCATGGAACACCTTCTCTGAAACTTATACTAACTGTATCAAAGATCACAACAGAAGGTGGCTTGGTACTGTTCATGCATGTAAATGCTGATTGTATCGCATGTATGTAAATGTTGATTGTATTCTATTTTTATGCTTGGTGCATAAGAAATAGAATAAAATCAGCATTTGGATGCATCCCTTACTCATATCTGTGGGAGTGGTTTGAAATTAAATAAAAACAAATACATCTTTGCTTCAAAATTACTTACTTTTTTCAGCCAAATTATTTTTGCCGATGGTGTGAAACCAGATCGTACTAAAATCGTTGCTATCACCGACATGCCTATTTCCCAGTCTAAATTTGATCTCCAACCTTATTTTCCAGTATGACAAATTACAATAACACACTACCATAACATAGCCCAAGGCCAAACATTGGATCTCTTGTCAACTTTTCTTTCTGAAATCTATATTTATTATTCTTAATGGTAAATATCTCTTTCAATCTTGGGTTAATTATTTGCTCCAAGAATTTCATTAAGTGACTTGGTAACTAAATCTTTTAGTAAAATTTGTACAATCTGAGGCCTCACTTTTCTGTTGGTCGATTGGTGATATATTACTTCCCTGTTAATTGTACTATAGTTTGTTACTCATGATGTTCCAAATTACATCTGTCATCCAGACCATACCACTTCCTTTCAATCAATTCACAACATCTGTTGGTAGCTTATCTGCCTTCTTCAACTGTCACTTCCTGTTCAGGGCCTTGTAATGTTGGCAGGTCTTCTCTCTATATGTCTTTAATTTCATTACCTTAACAGCTTGTTTCCCTCTTTACTCTTTACAAAGAACAATCTTTTAATCTCTTTAGATCCCCTGTGCCTGCTTTTTGGCAGGTATTGGATGATCTTAGGGCCATTCTAAGCAAGCTGCCACTAGAGATTTTTACATGCCTTTTTCAAGCAATTCTTGCTGTAAGAGACCTTTCCTTGCCGATCTTATTTGAATTTAATTAGCTTTCTCTTGATTTGTCCATGGCATTTTCCATTTATTACATACTTGTTTATTTTCTGATATTGCCTCATAACCTCTTTACGTTAGCTACTTTAATTAATCTGGGATAGGCCTCTTACAGTTATAGCTGATACCTGTCTTTGACCTTGACTGACATCTCTACTAATCTTCTAAGAAGATCTTGTCCCTTTAATTTCTTCAGCTCCCACCAGCTTTTTCTCTCCTTTCTTTTTTGTCTTGTCCTTTTTTGGCTCTCAGTGTTAAAACCTAAAATATAAGTCAATGCTCACTGGACACAAACATTCTAATAACTACCTTCCATTTAAAAACTTTAAACAAGCTTTATCATCTCATTGTGAAGTGGAAGGTGAAGATATGGGTTTCACTCTTCGTAAAGAGCATATCCCCCAAAGTCAAATTCCTTACTCATTTGAAGTTCAGGATTCTCTTACCCTGTGGAATGAAGTTTTCACATGTTTTGCTACCTTGTGATCTCTTGAAATCACTTCCGTCTGTACCAACATGCCTAGTAAGGTTATTAGCAACATAAGTTTTTTAGTTTTGTGGACTTAATCTGACACAACTCCTTGTTGTGTCTGGGATCTCTCTTTCTTTTTCCTATCACAGCTGTCCTGTGATCTGTAGGAAGAAATAATATTGTAGGTCCAATGTAGTGTCAGCAGCTTCATGTTAATGATCCTGACTTACCATTCACTTTGGTTATTTTATCCTTCTATTCCTCTTGACATATCAACTCTTCCTTGGTTAAGACCAACCACTCTAGTAAAACTTTCTACCATCTCAAATGTTTCTTCACCTTCCTCCAGATTCCTCATTTCCCAATAAAGAGTGTCCATGTTCTACCTCTTCATCATATAGACAATATCTACTTTTTGCTGCCTGGGCTTCCATGTTGAGGCTCATTATCTTGCCCTTTTTTGTCTTTCTTTTCTCTTTCTGAAAGCATCCATATCACTAATTCAATGTGCATTACTGGGAGATCCTTAATGATGGTCTTATTGTTTTCTATTGTAAGGCATTGATATTATGGGATAGCTTTTATCATCTGATGCTCTTCTTTTTTGTCTTTACCTAGGCCTGGGACTAGTTTAGAGTAACACTATCGTGTACAGCTCTTGTTTGATTTCATTAAAATAATATCTTGGGAATTAGTGATAAAAGAAATTCCACATTTAAATATTTAGGACTAGACATTAAATAAGACAGACCTGAGATAAAAATTAAACAAGTCACCTATATTAGCAATTTTGAGACAGTAGAAGTTGAAAAAATAAATTGAGAGCAAGAAAAATCTAGGTCTTGATGAAAAAATATCACTATGATCATTCAATTGACAAATAGCTTAGTTGGCGACTTGGGCTCATCTAAATATATTATTTATATTCTAAATATAAAAGTGTTACAGCGCCAAATCCCAAATAAGACAACAATGTAATCAACCAAATAAAATACAGGCAGGTCAAAACTGTAATCTTAAAAATTGATCACTTCAAGCAGAAGTGTAATATAATTTTAATATATTGGCAAATGAGGTCATAGCACAAATACTAACTTTCTCGGTACATCTGATGACACTTGCTGTAATATTGCTATCTGGGGCCACACCAACTAACAAGTAGATTAATATAGATGCACCTGCTAGTGCATCTTTATTAACTTAACTACTGTACATAATGGAAGCAGATATTTTATCCCTAATAAAGATTTCAGCCAATGCTTTGGTAAATCACTTAATGGTCAGCCTTTCAATGACTGAGGGGTTGAGTTGGTTAATAAAAATCCTGGCTACCAATAAGTAATAAGTCAACTTGGCCACATATCTTACAATAGATAGTAAGTCAACAACGCTCATGCATGATTTCTTGTTATTTTTACAATCACAGAGCACCTTCGAGAAAAGTAGAAAAATTAAAACAAAAATGAAGAAATGGGCTTAAGATACCTACTGGTACAAAACCAAAAAGTCCCATATTTGTTGTCACAAATGTGGTCCTAATACTAAAATATATTATTATATATTACTATTTGTCATGAATTAATATTTGAAATGACAAAGCTTAGCAATTTCAGTACAATTAAATATGAAATTCATCCTTTCTAGAAACCAATTGCTTACATTTATTTACTTAATAAATGTGCACAGTTTCTTCCTTAACTTTCAAGACTGATTTCAAAAGTGCAAATGTCACTTGTCTGTTTAGCTATACTTTAATTAAAAATTGAGTAATAATCCGTTTAGGACTCATCCTTTGCAAGACCAGAAGAAACTCTATTGCAAATACACGTTATTCGACAGTCTATTAAATTTTATGTTGTTTACTTATTTCTTATACTGTATATACATTTTATTTTCATACTTGCACCAATTTTTATGCAATGGATCCACTCCTCCAACCCCAACCCCCGAAATATGTCCACTCTAAAATAAGGCCGGTTTACAGTGCCACAGTCATGTAATGTATAATCTGGCTGGGTTCAATTCGACTAGTGATATCCAAATTTTGAAGTTATGTTATATGATCACAACACATTACACATCGTGGAACAAAACAGGATTGTCAAGACTAAAAATGCCCCGGCAAAACAAATACCATGCAAACTAAAAGGTCTAGACATTATTTATTTTCCATATTAATGAGCTTTAAGCACTATTGACAAACAAAGCAAGTTAATTGAAACTATCAACAAAAAATGTGCAAATAATTCGATCCATCAGTAACAAACAATATTGTGCTAAATGAAACTTAACGAATTAGAACGGTCATGCATGTTACTTTCGTTGTCTTGGTAATTTTTATTTTAGCAAAATCAAAATAAACTTGTTTCTCAAACCAATCAACAAAAACAATTTTCTTTCTTATCGGTCAACCCATTACTTCTTTTATTAACATTGGAAAATTTTACACAAAATGTCGGGGATCCCAATATTTACTGAAATGGTAAACACACACCGTCAGCCAGCCGCGGCTAATGAAATGTGAAAAAATGTAAACAACTCATAGTGATAACTCTTTAGTGGCTTTGCTCAGTGTCTTTGACATCGATCAATAGATTATATTAGTGTTTTGATGAACAGACACCATCGCTTGTAAAAGGCAATTGGTTCACAATTGAATTATTGCTAAATTTGAGGGAAATTAACTGCGAAGAAGTCTGAATGTTTGCTTCACACCCCCTGTGGCTCACAAGATTACGACATGATTGGTTTGGCAAAGTAAAAGTTCTCAATGCACACACAAAATTGTGGTAACATTTGCTGACATTAGATTTAAAACATACCTCTAATTCTTTATATCCAGTTCCAAACTTATCTTTTTCAAATTCCATTTTTTGGGCCATTGTCACTTAAAGCATCACTATACACCAGGGTTGACACACAACTGTGTGTTGTTCCAGAGGAACTATATAGCAGTAATGTCAACAACTCAGTTTAAGCATAGCTATTCCTTAACATTTAATGATAATCATTACCAGACAATCCCCTGCTGCAGCTCTAAAAACAAGGATTTTTTTTTTGTCACACAAAAAATGGGATCAAACGGCAACTGAGTATCAGTGTGCCATCGAATAGCACACGACCAACATTTACAAAGGTTGAACTGCGCGCGACTGAGGTCAGTTCCTACTTTTCCACTTTTCCTTTCATACCATCAACCAGCGACGAAAATATTAATACCATCATATCAATATAAATTAATTCCTTTAATCCCATTCGAACGGCCTTTTTAACACAAAATTACTTTTCCCAATTCTTATGTTGTCACGAATGGAATTGGCTGACACTCATTGTTCACTCAGCACTGTCCAACCAGCTCAGTATAATAAATAAATTTCAACTGTAAACTATGATCAAAACAGCCATTCTACAAATTCACCTGTTGATTCGAAACTATTCTTTTAATGTATCCTTTTACAGATAACTGCTTAAATATCAGTTTACTAATTTTGCTTCAGGACCATTACTCGGAAAATTAAAAAACAATAGAGTTATGGCGCCCATTATTACCCCGCTGACCTTACTGTCAGATGGCTTGTAAAGGGAGAGCAGAAGGGGCACATTCGCCACACACCAGAAAGAGAGCAAGGACAATCACTACATTCTTGTCTTCCATGTGCTACGAATTTTGAAAAGTACACATTGACTGCTATTCGAGAGAGGGCATTGGATTCGATAATGAGTATTAGATTGGTTACATTAAGAGTCATGCCTTTTGTTTTCTTCTGGCTTGAGGCCAAGTTGCTTCCCATATTTGTAAAATTGGTCAGTTTTGTTCTGCATCTAGGTATGGGGCTGTTACAGTAAGGCAAAGTCATCGACCAAACGTAAGTCCTCTAGAACTTTAAGTAATTTCCACTTTATTCCGTTCTCTAGTCTAGTCACCTATCTCATAATTATCCAGTCGAATCCATAATAATATAATAATATCCATAATTATCCAGTTAAATTTAAAAGGAGATAAGACACCGCACAACCCTTCATCATACCGGTCTTAACTTCATAGAATAATTTGCCATGTCAAACACAGCAAGAAAAATTGTGGTAAAAGCTCTTGATCATGTTGACAATTTCTTGTGGGATACCATAATGCTGTAAGATATGCAACAGACTTCCCTGCACACACTATCGAAAGCCTTTTCAAAATCCATGGAATTGACGTACACTTTTCTCTGCAATTCCATGCACTCTTCGATCCTATTTCGAAAGCAAAGATCTGGTCTCTACAAACCCTCCCTCATCGGAATCCCGCCTGTTCTCGTCAAAGTAAGTTATCAACATCACCTGTCAGCCTGCGCATAATGTTCTGTTCACTACCCTTTGAGTGTGCATCTACAGCATTCTCCCAGTTCCTGTTAACCACCTTGTCTGGTTGAGTTTGTTCTTGGTGAAGATCCTGGAGCATTTAAAACCCATCCTTTACTTCTTTACTCGTAAAAGAAACACCTTTAAGACCGTTTCTGTCTCAAACCTTTGTAGTCTATGAGGCTGCCAGCCTGTCTTCCTGAATGTATATCCTTAGAACGGCCAACACTAGGTGGTGGTTGCTTCCACAACCTCTAGTGATCGATCCCAGATCACGTTGATCATTGTGTAATCAATTTTTCTATTGAATAAGCGCCATGTCAGCTTGAGGGTTTCTATGTGGAAAGAAATGGTTCCGCCTATTATTAAGTCATTTATGCCACAGACATGTACAATGTGCTCAAGAATGTTGTTTTTGGTACCACACTCAAACTTTTTCATTACTCTGTCACTATGGCTTTTGTCACTGGTCACTTTGGCATTAACCTCTTCCGTTAATATAGTTAAGCCATGGTGAGCTACACAGTCTAAGCCTGCCTGAAGTTGTTGGTAGAAGCGATATTTATCAGTGTCGTCACTATCATTTGTTGGCGCATAACACTGTATAGCTGAGAGGTTTATGTGTCTTCCTCTAAATCTATTATATTGACAATAATGAGGCTTATTTGTTGATCCTCATCCCACCACGAGTACCTTCTCCTCAGTAAGAAAGGTCTGTGCTCTTGAGCCTGACTATCTGCATTCAACAAGCTTATAAAGACCATACTTCTCATTTCTGTAGTAATCTGGAATACTTTACCAAACTCATACGTTGTGCATAAATATTCCAGAACCAAATTCTGTTTTTGTTTTCGTATTTAGGATCTCAAAGCTCTTGAATGATGCTTCCTTTCGGCTTTCACTCCTTGTGTTCATACTGGTCACCAAGGATTTAGGGTCTTCTTCACACCAAATACTTGAAATTTTCTCCTTCGCTGTTTTCCGTAACTGACTTGCTTTTTGCGGTTCGGCGTATCTAGTCCCTACCCCAACCTCGAACCTGGAGGACGAGGGTAACATGCTTATAAAACTTAGGTCATGAGATATGACATGCATATTTCTGAAGAGCCTCTCACTAAAATTGCCCTTAGCGCGCAAACGAAGGGGCCAACTTTGAAGCAAAGGACCCGCTAGGGAACAGGCATCAATACTGAAAAAAACCCAAAATACATCCTGCACAACCCTCTGATTTAACCTGTATTTATAGTGTCGCAGAGGCTGCTAAAAGGCTTTCCAGCCACCATGTGCGAAAAGAGCTGACTGGCAGCTGACATGCAGCCGAGAAAAAAAAATGTAGATTTTAATATACGATTGGATAATTTCACTTTCAAAGCTCATTAAGATAGCCAAAAACATTCCATCTGTTGTTCAAGCTTTGTTCAAGTAATTTCACTTAGACTGCTCTTGATTTCTATTTCAACTGTTTGTAAAAATCCTCGAAAGTTAGGTTTTCAATAAAACATCGCTTTCAAAAGCCAACTACGGGAGTTCAATTTCTTTTTGCGTTTTCATAAATTTTCTTTCAGGAGAATCTATCCTTATCAAAAACGGAAAAATGCATTCTATTCCTGTTGAAGTGGAAACCAGCAGTAATGGCTAGCTAGTACAGGGAAGCTAAAACTAACACTTTGTGTTGGTGATTACTGATAACAATTCGAGCAACCTCTGTCAAAATATTGGTACCGTTTCCCTGCTTTGAGCACCTTTCTTTAAAAACTGGAGCTAAAATTCTACCTTTGGCTTCCAGGTCTTTTGCTGACAAATTTTCTTTGAAAGAGAATCTCGCAGTACTTTAATTTTCTTTGAGTACTCATACAGTGGTTTAAGAGTATCAAAAGCGAGATAATTATTGCAAGAAGAAAGTAAGACAGGCATAGCTTCCTGTAATAAAACGTTTTGTGAGGAAAACCTTAGGTTGAATTCTCTACTTAACCAGTCCAAGCATTCACTGAAAATGTTAATGTTTAGACGTCCATTGTTCACACTTTGTACAGTTTCAGTGGCCATAAAATTGTCAAAATCAGGTGAAAGCATCGTGGTCCACCTTGGTCTTTGGCTTTCATTTTCACTCTTTGGAGACTTGACTTTACGTAAAAAATCAATGGTCAGCTTCTGTTCATTTTCATGTGTCATTTCCTAAAGCCTCGACGTGATATATATTGGAGACATTTTACCACTTCTAACGCGGAAATTAGATTTCACAATGTAACAAAATTTCAAAAAAGTTGCGCTTGACTCATTTTTATTAACGTTTCTAAATCAGTTTTTTGCGCTGATTCCAAATATGCTATTTGTTGTTATGTAGCATCGTTCGTTTTTCCACAAGTGTTAACTTTGTATTTCTGGTACCTGGCATTTTTGTGGTGCCTTCATTTTTGTCAGGAGAAGTGATTACGCAACAAAAATAACAGATTTGCAACCATTAATCTTTATAAAGTTCAACTTCAAAGGAGNCATAAACCTATCTTCAAGTACTTTATCACTAACTCATTGCTTTCACTTTGTTTTCAGTGTGAAACTGCGATGGAGATATCATCTGATGATTCAACGGCTACAAGTACTGAAGGTCAAGATGAAGCCTAAAGTCCAACGTGTAGCACTAAACCTCACTATCCAAATCAAGAGGAGCTTGATGGTCTGATCAGAGATCTAGGTCTAACTAAGTCTGGAGCTGAGCTACTAACATCTCGATTAAAAGAATGGAATTTGTTGAAAGGAGACTGTAAGGTGTCTGTGTACCAAAAGCGTCATGCAGTGCATAAATATTCCAGAACCAAATTCTGTTTTTGTTTTCGTATTTAGGATCTCAAAGCTCTTGCATGATGCTTCCTTTCGGCTTTCACTCCTTGTGTTCATACTGGTCACCAAGGATTTAGGGTCTTCTTCACACCAAATACTTGAAATTTTCTCCTTCGCTGTTTTCCGTAACTGGCTTGCTTTTTACGGTTCGGCGTATCTAGTCCCGACCCCAACCTCGAACCTGGAGGACGAGGGTAACATGCTTATAAAACTTAGGTCATGAGATATGACATGCATATTTCTGAAGAGCCTCTCACTAAAATTGCCCTTAGCGCGCAAACGAAGGGGCCAACTTTGAAGCAAAGGACCCGCTAGGGAACAGGCATCAATACTGAAAAAAACCCAAAATACATCCTGCACAACCCTCTGATTTAACCTGTATTTATAGTGTCGCAGAGGCTGCTAAAAGGCTTTCCAGCCACCATGTGCGAAAAGAGCTGACTGGCAGCTGACATGCAGCCGAGAAAAAAAATGTAGATTTTAATATGCGATTGGATAATTTCACTTTCAAAGCTCATTAAGATAGCCAAAAACATTCCATCTGTTGTTCAAGCTTTGTTCAAGTAATTTCACTTAGACTACTCTTGATTTCTATTTCAACTGTTTGTAAAAATCCTCGAAAGTTAGGTTTTCAATAAAACATCGCTTTCAAAAGCCAACTACGGGAGTTCAATTTCTTTTTGCGTTTTCATAAATTTTCTTTCAGGAGAATCTATCCTTATCAAAAACGGAAAAATGCATTCTATTCCTGTTGAAGTGGAAACCAGCAGTAATGGCTAGCTAGTACAGGGAAGCTAAAACTAACACTTTGTGTTGGTGATTACTGATAACAATTCGAGCAACCTCTGTCAAAATATTGGTACCGTTTCCCTGCTTTGAGCACCTTTCTTTAAAAACTGGAGCTAAAATTCTACCTTTGGCTTCCAGGTCTTTTGCTGACAAATTTTCTTTGAAAGAGAATCTCGCAGTACTTTAATTTTCTTTGAGTACTCATACAGTGGTTTAAGAGTATCAAAAGCGAGATAATTATTGCAAGAAGAAAGTAAGACAGGCATAGCTTCCTGTAATAAAACGTTTTGTGAGGAAAACCTTAGGTTGAATTCTCTACTTAACCAGTCCAAGCATTCACTGAAAATGTTAATGTTTAGACGTCCATTGTTCACACTTTGTACAGTTTCAGTGGCCATAAAATTGTCAAAATCAGGTGAAAGCATCGTGGTCCACCTTGGTCTTTGGCTTTCATTTTCACTCTTTGGAGACTTGACTTTACGTAAAAAATCAATGGTCAGCTTCTGTTCATTTTCATGTGTCATTTCCTAAAGCCTCGACGTGATATATATTGGAGACATTTTACCACTTCTAACGCGGAAATTAGATTTCACAATGTAACAAAATTTCAAAAAAGTTGCGCTTGACTCATTTTTATTAACGTTTCTAAATCAGTTTTTTGCGCTGATTCCAAATATGCTATTTGTTGTTATGTAGCATCGTTCGTTTTTCCACAAGTGTTAACTTTGTATTTCTGGTACCTGGCATTTTTGTGGTGCCTTCATTTTTGTCAGGAGAAGTGATTACGCAACAAAAATAACAGATTTGCAACCATTAATCTTTATAAAGTTCAACTTCAAAGGAGCGCTGCATGCTAATGTTAACTGATCAAACATAAACTTATATTGAGCCGACTAGATGTCCAAGCTTCCCGTTTAGGCTCCTACCATTTTGCTAGTTCAGCGCAGTTTGTGTGTTTGTTTACTTAGCAAGCACCAAATAAGAGGGATGTGAACAAAGCTATTGATGTGCAATGATCTTCAGTGCAGAGTTTTGTGCAGCATAATAAGTATGATTACAATCACAGGAAAGGTGATCAGAAGTCAAGCATTACCCTTCGCTTCATAACTGCTTCATATTTTGTGAATAGTTTCCTCCACATTGCTCAGGATTCATTTTGGGATATTAATATTGATTTTTCCTTCATTTTACGATGTCCAGCACAAATAGGACGTGCAAGGACTCTCCCAACAATTTCTGTTACGTTTGTGGGTATTACATTACCAGAAAGCATGTCTCTTATAAAGTCATAGGAATAAGTCTTGGGTAGCCTATCGACTGTTCTTTGGGATACCAATGGGCGATCAGGATAAGCCATGGGCTCCGCATGTCATTATTTGTACGTGACTATCAAGCCTGAAGGATGGCTGCGAAATAAGGTATGAGTAATGCCGTTCCCAATTCCACGAGTATGGAGAGAGCAAAGAAATCATCATGACGATTGTTTCTTTTGCATGATCGATGTTTCAAAGTATAGGAAGGGTAAAGGAAGAACATCTCTTCATTGTCCTGATATTTCGTCATCCAGAGTGCCTGTTTCCCATGATGAGCAACTACCAGCACCGCAACCTCCCGAAAATGTAAGTACGATGTATCTGGTGATTTCAGCAGTGTGTTTTACAAATCAATTTGGGGATTTTAAGCAATAAGTATTATAATCATAAACCTATCTTCAAGTACTTTATCACTAACTCATTGCTTTCACTTTGTTTTCAGTGTGAAACTGCGATGGAGATATCATCTGATGATTCAACGGCTACAAGTACTGAAGGTCAAGATGAAGCCTAAAGTCCAACGTGTAGCACTAAACCTCACTATCCAAATCAAGAGGAGCTTGATGGTCTGATCAGAGATCTAGGTCTAACTAAGTCTGGAGCTGAGCTACTAACATCTCGATTAAAAGAATGGAATTTGTTGAAAGGAGACTGTAAGGTGTCTATGTACCGAAAGCGTCATGCAGTGTTTGAGAGCTTTTTTGATGTCCGTGGTGATAAGTGCTATTGCAAGGATATAAGCGGGTTATTTGCTGTTATCGGATTCGAACACGAGCCTTCTGAATGGCGTTTATTCATAGAGAGCTCTGTAAGGAGTTTTAAAGCGGTTCCACTACACAATGGCAACAAATACCAATCAATTCCTCTTGTTCATTCCGTACACCAGAAGGAGAATTATGACAACGTCAGACAGCTCCTTGACA
>RDPX01000031.1:3442662-3477606 GCA_003991215.1 Morbakka virulenta
ATTCCGTACACAAGAAGGAGAATTATGACAACGTCAGACAGCTCCTTGACAACATCAAATACAGCAATTTCAAGAGGGATGTCTGTGGTGACTTGAAGATGATATGTTTTTTATTGGGACTACAAGATTGTTACACGAAATATTCATGTTTCTTGTGCTTGTGGAATAGTGGGGAGGACAAAGAGCACTATGAATGGAAAACGTGGCCCCCAGGGAAGAGTTGCAACCAGGAAAGTTGAATGTTTTCCGGTCTGCTTTGGTGGGCCGCAAGAAGATTGTCTTAGCTCCTCTCCATATTAAGCTGGGACTTGCCAAACAGTTTGTAAAGGCACTAGGTACGGAAGAACCAGTTTTTCAAGAAATTGGGTCAATGTTTCCTAAGCTGTCTGAGGCAAAAGTCGAAGCAGGCGTTTTTGTTGGACCAGAGATTAAGAAGATGCTGGAATCAGATAAACTCGAAGCTGTAATGTGCGATATCGAACGGGACGCCTGGAGCGCTATTGGAAATGTTGATCAGGGCTTTCTTGGTAACAAGAGAAGTCCAAACTACGAAACTCTTGTCTCACAACTTGTCGCATCTTTCAAGTGCATGGGATGTCGTATGTCCTTGAAACTGCACTTTTTACATTCACATCTGGGCTTTTTTCCTTCCAATCTCGGAGCTGTCAGCGAGGAGCATGGCGAGCGATTTCATCAAGATATCCCTACCATGGAACGTAGGTATCAAGGAAGATGGGATGCCACAATGATGGGAGACTACATATGGTCAATAGTTCGAAGTGATAAATCGGAGTACTCAAGACAATCACGTTCGGCAAAGTTCTTCCAGCTATAGAGCACACATTTACTACGGTTACAGGTGTGACAGCATTTGATAGCTACATGTATAACAACTATTCTCTCCGTACTTATGCTATGCTTAATAACTAACATTAACTTCTCACAATCGTGCAAATGGTGTAAACTTGCTATTTATCATAATAAAATCACATTGTTGTTCATTGCCTTGTTGTAGTGCATTAGTGTTAGACTCATATTTCGGGTAATTTTCAGTATTTTTCAAAAAGTGACTATGCTCGGTGTCATAGAAACGAAAGACGATTGAGAAAAATATATGTGATTTTCGGATTCTGGGCACAAAAATACATTGGAAAACATCAAAAAGTGTGTCAAGCAAAAATGCTGTTACATTGTATTTTCATTGAAAGATAGCAATGGTTTCACAACAATGTCAATGGGCTTGAACACTTGCATTACCTTAGCATTGATGCACACAAACAGTGGATCTTCCTCCTATCCCATTTGACTTCAGAGCCCAACTGCCAATGCACGTTCTTCATATTTCAATTTCTTACTTACTGATCCACAGAAAGAGCTTGAGTAATTTGAGCATAATTCGTGACCAGACCGATCGCGTCACAGTTCGGTGTTTATGTGCTGCACTATCATATTACTCTGAATAGCTACTTTCTTAAAGAAATACAGTGTTCTATTGAAAGCATAATATTTATTTATATCTTCAATATTTTGGATGACGGAATTGACTTTAAGCTTAATCTTATGTAAAATGCAGTGAGCATAAAAATGGAGCGACCATAAAAATCACTTTTAAGGTTTTGCAACCCTCTCATAATCTGCTGACTTCACTCTAACACCTTCGAATGATTGCAACAAAAGATCTCCTGGTGATTTGTTGAATTTCTTCAAGGAGTTCTTGACAAAACCAGAAACACCATTAACGGACCGATCATAGGTCCCTTTAATGTTGAGACAGTGCTTCCCCACTTTCTCATCAGCAATAAACTAACGATAAACTACTTCTTGAACTTCTATTTGTATCATTAAGCCCACCTACCATAACAGTAAAAAGCTTTGCTTTACGTATAACCTCAGCAATATTGTTCTTAATGAAAAACCATTAATGAACTTTATCGACATAAAGATCCCGGTCAAGATTAGATTCAGATAGTTTTTCTCAAAGAGGGTATTTCTAAGCCAACTCTCTTACTGTGTAAAATTTTAATCATTGCCTATCAGAGTCTTGTTTTCTAATAATGACACCGCCATACTAAAACCAATAATAGGGCTAATAAGTTAAATAATAATAAGTTAGAGTAGTGAACATCAATAACCTAAGAGATCAGGATGACACCGTTCTTATAAGAGAGTGTAGAAAAAATCTGTAAAACTATTAACCAAGGTTGTTTTAGAAAATGAAAAGAAGGAATTACAGATAATGTCAACAAGACTGAATTTATGGTGGTACGTAAAAAAAAAAGCTGTTACACTTTTATCAATGTTTTAAAAGTCAAGGAGGTGCAGCAATTTTTTCAGTTAGGCTGCACTATTTTGTCAAATAAATGTGTTATAAAGAAAAGAATTAAAAATTGGGATTGCTGAAGATGTTTTTGAAAATTTAACTGCATAACGGAGAACAAATAATTTTAAATAAAGATCAAACTCAGAATGTAGGAACCCCATGTAAAGTCACTATTCTTGTATGGATGTGATGGTTGGACAATCGATGTACTGATATGGAAAAAATTATAGGGTATAGAGATTTGATTCATGGATCATGATAAGAACAAATGAGCAATAGAGATGTTTTTAATAAAGATGGAATGGAAAGAAAATTGGTGGACATAATAAGAATAGGGCAGGTGAAAATTTGGGAGTGTGTTATGAGAAGAAAGGGCATGGAAAAGTTCATGTTGAGCAGAGGGAAGAGAACCAGAATAAGGCCAAGTCAAAGAAAAGTAACAAGCTTGGGAAAAGTCATTGAATGGTAGAATGAGTTGCAAAGAATTCTTAAAGAAAACAAAAAAAGACTTGGAAGATGGGAGATTATGATCAGCAACGTTCTAAAACAACATGGCACAAGTAGAAGAAGAAGATGAACTCAAAGGGAAAAACAGCTATTTCAAGAGATAAAGTAAAATGAATATTATATAGGTTTTTAAGATGCCAATGATGAATGAGAGATATGAGATGATTGTCAAAGCAAAATAAAGACAGCTTTGTCAAATAACCATTTATTTGTTTCGTGTTTAGGGTTGGTGAGAGATTTTGTCAACTCACTCAGTTCATTTGTAACTACCAATACGTTTAGTATCTACGTTGTATATCCTTATTACTCTCATCATTTTAGTTATGAAATTTCAATGAAAAAGAACCCCTAACCCCTATTGTGATTTTTTGCACAAAATGTTGTAAAATACTGCATTTTTTGCAGTAATTATTATTGATTGATTTATACAAAGTGCAATAAAATATCTTTTCTCCCTGCAGGCAGACAGAAGGACCCTCTTTCAAAGAGCTTTTGGGCCTTTTTCTATAGGAAGGAAAAAATTATTGTGTATACACGTGGGTATATTTTTGTGGGATTCGGTAGGATTGTAAAAGTGTGATTCACTATAGACCTGGTTAAGTTAGTTGAAATGAAATTTTGCCACGAAGTGACAATAAACAGTTGGGCTACATTCCAACTTGATTTTTAAGTTGCCTATGACTTGGATAAGTATTTTATGTCTCTTGAGTGTCCAAAGGGAACCCTAATAATTGTGTATAAGAATATTGTCTCAGTAATAGTTTAACTGCTCGACTCCGTCTCCCTGACATACCAAAGATTATTTACCGAATAATTTTTCGTAATTTATTGGATGTACAGCATTTACAAGGAAAGGCTCAGCAAAAAACGTAAATAATGATCAGTAAATATTGAAATGACATAACATGTGTTACGTAAACTTCCGTATTTATGCTGTTTCAATAAGACTATTGAATGTTAAAAAAGAATAGCAGGGAATATGGAAACAGAAGGATATTGTTGAATTTTCGAGAGGAATATAATGGCATAATTTTGTTCTGAATTGATCCAAGTACTTGATTTTTACTTGAGTCTAACACGTAAGTAATAATCACTGCACTACAGAATTGCTGGTTGAATGTACTACCTTCTCTTCAGCTTGTTACAGATAGGTTTTATCTACACTGCACGGTTAAGTTGATGACATTAATTATCTAATAATATTACAACATTTTTAAAATAAAAAATGTGAATTTTTTTAGGGATTCAATTGACACATAACACATAACACATAACAAGACTCTTAAATAATCTAACTATGGGATACAGGGCCAGTGGGAAATATTTATACATGTGGCATTTGCTAAATGAACTTGCCGGCCGTGAATATTTGAAACTATGCTTGGGGGCAATATGAAACAATTAATGTTAATAATCAAAATATCGTATGACATTTTCTCATACTTTATATTTATAATATAAGCTGTTTGTTGTTTTTTTACAAGGCTTGCACTAATTAGCCCTCTGTAGTCATTAATCTTGTGGACCTAAAATGCTTTTGGTGAAGTTCATCATAACTTAATAACATCTGCTCTGGATCTCCATCACATTACTGACAAAATTAAGTCTTTAATCACCAGTCTTTACACTGAACTTACAACAATATTTAACACTGATCATTTCACAACTGAAGCCATAACAGTTTGTTATTGGGTTCTGCAAGGTGATTGCCTTAGACCACTTCTCTTTAATATGTGTTTTAACACATTAATTCAATAAAGTAAGGCTGAAAACTACAACCAGCTTGGTTTTTCACCTCAAGATAAAATGACCGCATGTTCAATCCTGTACACTGGGTTCAGTTCGCAGATGACACTACGGTCATTACAAATGGGGAAAGAGAGAACAAGCTTCTTTTAAACTCTTTTACTCGATGATGTCAATGGCCCAACATGATCATAAGGGTTGATAAATGTACCACAAGGATAGCCAGGACAGACAGGACAGANCCATAACAGTTTGTTATTGGGTTCTGCAAGGTGATTGCCTTAGACCACTTCTCTTTAATATGTGTTTTAACACATTAATTCAATAAAGTAAGGCTGAAAACTACAACCAGCTTGGTTTTTCACCTCAAGATAAAAATGACCGCATGTTCAATCCTGTACACTGGGTTCAGTTCGCAGATGACACTACGGTCATTACAAATGGGGAAAGAGAGAACAAGCTTCTTTTAAACTCTTTTACTCGATGATGTCAATGGCCCAACATGATCATAAGGGTTGATAAATGTACCACATTTGGTATCAAAAAATTCAGAACAAACCCCTTCGATTTCAATCCAAGCTTTTTGTTAGTAATGAAACAGTAACCCCTATAACGTTGCGAGATGTTTTTAAGCGTATCGAACGTTTCTACGACTTAGAAATGAGTAATCAATCTCACAAATCCAAGGTTATTTCTGTTTTAGAAGATTTTCTTAAAAGAAATTGATTCATTGCCTATCCATCTAAAACATAGACTGCTCCTTCACAGTAAATTTATGCTCTCAAAGGTATGCTCTCAAAGCAATAGTACCAATAAACAATACGATATATATATATAAATACTAAAACAGTTTTGAAAGGTGTGCAGACAGAACAAAAAGAGCGTTTACAAAGTCGTCTTACTACTCAAGATACCATTCTCTCATTTCTGTTTGACAACACCACTTCAAAATACAACAGTTTTTTTTCTGAAGTTCAAAGTAACCTACCCCAAAATATCTTCAGCTTTGCCATTCGTTATTTGAATAACACCCGTGAAACTCGTAAAAATCTTTCCAAATCTATCTTCTTTTTTCCCTTTCTGATTTGAACCAAAAATCCTTCTTCGTGTTGTCGCCGGCTGCAAAACGAGTCTTCAGGAAGATCATTATACTTGGCTACACAACTCAGCATTACAGTTTTTAGAAGGAACTCTCAAATCTCCTTGAAGCTGTGCAATATACACTTGTATCTGTGGATTCTTATCGTTATGTATTTTAACTGGAGAAGCCTTGCGACCTGAATTGCTCTAAGGCACTCCACAGAAAAAGTTATACATACTTCAATTGACAGTGGGGTATGAAACAAACCTGGATAAAAATGCTTCTCACAAATATGAAAAAGATCGTCTTTTCATTTGTGATTTACATTCCAGCTTTTGAAGAGTTAGCTTTGTAACTCTTTTCATTAGCTCTTTAAGTATTTTCGCTCAATTTTGTATTACTAAAGTGCAACACATTAAACATCGACAACAAACATAAGCGCTTTCTTTCCACCAAACTTTCCAATATAACTATTCAAACTAAATACTACATATTCTGTCGCAGAAACCAGCCATGGAAAAAATCTGAACTATTCTCGTTTTAATAATATTATTTGTAGAATATTTCATTTTGTTAAATAGCCAAGCCAAAGCAAACTACCTTGATTAGTGAGCTTTGTAATTGTATGTGTTAGGATGAAAAATAAAAAGTTTCCATTGTTATAACACACATTATACAGGTTTACTTCATAACAATAAAGACAATCGGTCATCAACAATGAATGTGATTGAAAAAAAATCCAGAAAGGAAAGAAAAGTATTGTGTAATGAGAATAAGTCGAACTCAAGATCCGGTGGTCACTTCGGGCCACGTGGTTGGATAGGATCGGGAAAACTCAACAGGGATATTGTAGACGTGAGGAGACTGGGAGAAATGGAAAGGAAAAGAAGGCTCAAGTGGTTCTGACATGTGACCAGGAGAGAAGAAGAATATATTGGAAGGAGAATACTAGATATTGATGTGCCAGGGGAAAGAAAGAGAGGAAGACTTAAGAGAAGATGCATGGGTGTGATAGAAGATGACATGAGACCAGTAGAAGTACAGAAAGAGTACGCAGCATATAGTGGGAATTGGAGAAGATTAATCCATTGTGGTGAGACGTAATGGAAGCAGATGAAAGACAAAGTAGAAGATGAATGGGAATTGTTGAACATAGATGAGATGAAGATAAAAATCCCCGTAAGAACAAAAGATTCAAAGTCAATGCTGAGTTAAAAAGTAAGATCTTTAAAAAGGTGCTTGAATCTACAAAGAGACCTTTGATGATTGTTCTGTCAATGCCAGAGGGTTGCTCTGAGTCTTGCCAAGATATTCATATTTGTTTTCTTGTTTATGGAAGAACCGAGAATGTTTACATTGCAAAATTTTGGGCAGTGTAAGTGTTTCTAAGTACCGTAAAGTACCATTTCAGTTTTTCAAGTTGGGAGTAAGTACAAAGTTGTTGTTATTTAAATGATTCAACAGCATTTCACCTTCACGTGTCAGTGGGATTTTTTTCTTATTTGATCGGAAAAGAGAAGTGCTTCATCATCAACGTACATCAGAATCGTGTATTGTAGAAGACTTGAATATATATATTGATTATCAAAATTACAAAAACAAGGTTGGAAAATGGACCTCTGTAGTACTCCTGAGGGAATTGGCTGTGGATTAGACAGTCTTCGAGACGAGCAATAGTTTTCTGTTGAAGAGTAGTCAGCTCTCCTTTGTTCTTCATTTCCAGAAATCCCATTGCACAAGGCTTTGCTTAGAAGGAAACAATGACTTAAAGTTTCAAGTGCTTTACGCTAGTCAATGAACAAAGCCTCAATAAAACTCCTTTTGTCCATATCTTGCCGTACATGGTCATGTGAGTATAAAACTGCATCTTGGAAGCCTTGTTCCTTCTGAACTCATTTTGTTGTTTATACATGAGGGTACTTCAAGAAACACTGCGATTTGTTTGCAAATAACGTTTTTTAATATTTTGGACACAGCACTCAGAATAGAGTAGTGACTAGACTTTGTCTCGGCCAGTCTAGAATGGAGATCTAAGATGCCTCCTTCCCTCCACCAGTCTGAGTGTACACCTTAGACAAGTGTTGGCACACTCAAAGCCTCCCGTGCCAGGGAAACGGTGAAGTGACAGTCCTACTGGCCAACCTGACTATAGCTCTGACAAACCGTTCTGAGAACGAGAGTCATGTTAGGCAGCCCTATTTGTCAATTCGACAGTAGTGCTGGCAAAATGCCCTGGGTTGGAGAACCCATTAGCCCTGTAAAGCAGTCTACTAGTGTTTGGTGACACGAACAAATCATTCTCTTCCAACTTGTTTTGAGCCAGCACGGAAGAGTACGGCTTATGAAATCAACATGAAATCAAATGTCAAACCATAGTATAGTAGACCAAAGGGGGCCACCTCCGGACCCTCACCAAGCAATCAGGAGGGCACATCAGCAGCCCTGGACTGGTGTGACAGATGCAACCAGAGGATCATGTCAGCAGCCTCGGACTGATATGATACATGAGATCAGAGGAAAAACAATACTTCCGAAAAGAACATTCAACATCTGCACCTACAATCCACGAACAATCAATGACCTTAATAACCATTCCTTAGAAACAATGATCCATGAACTCAACAACATAAACTGGGACATTGTCGGATTCTCAGAAACAAAAGTTAAAGAAAGTAAGATCGAAACCCACGAAGCAACTGGCTACAAGCTATTCTTTTCTAGAAATGAGTCTTCACGATCAAACGGCGTCGGCTTTCTTGTAAACAAAACCTGCCTACCTCCAATAGAGGACTATCAGCCAATATCTGTCATATCTGTCTTTATTCAGTGCTATTTCCCGATGTCATCTCACCCAGACAAAGAAATCCTAGAACTTTATGATGATATTCAATCTATTGTCAATGACATAATGAAGAGAGACCACCTTTTTGTCATGGGGGACTTCAACTGTAAACTAGGTCAACTACACAATACTTTCCCTTCAGCAATTGGCAAACATACCCTGAGTACTGCCAACACCAGAGGAGAACTCTTTGCCCAATTCTGTGTAAAAAATAATTTGCTAGTCACCAACACCAGGCTTCAAATAAAGAAGCTCTTTACTTGGACCTCGCCTGATGCCAAGACGAGAAACCAAATAGACTTCATCCTTTTCATCCAAAATGTATCACGCTGCATTAAAAAATCTTAAACCAAAACCAAAAGGCATAAGTTGGGGCATCAAAGACAGAAACGGGACAGTTCCACCCAACAAAGATGAGATTCTCGAACGCTGGGCAGAGTTCTATGAAGAACTGTATTTCGACAACCTAAACTAAATCGCTATCGATGGCTCGACTTCTGAAGAAATTCAGCCGATCTTAAAAAATGAGATATCCTCTGCGATCAGCAACCTGAAAAATGGGAAAAGCCCAGGTCTAGATAATATCTACTCTGAGTATATAAAATCTGGCGGTGAACCTCTCCTAAATGCACTACACCACCTATTCAATTGCATCCTAACAACAGGAACAGTACCACAGCTTTTCAAAGAAGCTCTCATTGTTGTGATCTACAAGAAAGGAAATCGACTTGACTGTAGCAATTATCGCCCGATAAGTCTACTAAGCCACGTCTACAAACTCTTCGTTAACATAATTGCAACCCGAACCAAAGCAGACCTGCATGCGTCTTTCCCTAAAACACAAGCGGCGCACCAACTTGGCAGAGGAACCATCGAGCAAATATTAGCCCTGGAACAAATTATCGAAAAGTCTATAGAATTTAACAATCCTGTCCATAATACTTTCATTGACTTTACGAAAGCCTTTGTCAGTATCAAACTTTCCTGCCTATGGAGCCTAATAGAGAAAACATCGATCAACAAAAAATACATCAGCCTTCTGAAACAATCATATGACAGCTCAAAGGCATATATCAAAACAGATATTGGGACGTCACGATGTATTGACATTCTGAAAGGAGTAAAACAAGGTGATGTGCTATTTGCTATTCTATTCTGCATCGTCATTGCAGCACTCGTGTTTCAAGTTGAAAATGAATGCACATCTGGCTTCTCAATTGGCGGCCACACCCTTTCCAATCTGAGCTACGCAGATGACATCGCTGTTATAAGTAAATCACGTTGCGAACTGCAAGCTTTCCTCCATCTCCTAACTGAATATGCAGCCGAAGTCGGCTTGAAAATTAATGCTTCCAAAACCAAGTGCATGACAACCGGTAAAATCAACACAAATCTCCATCTTACCATTGATAACAATAAAATTTCTCAAGTAACTGAGTTTATTTACCTGGGGGATAAACTCTCCTCTAAAATGACATACTTGTCGCCGTCCAACATCGCATCGGCCTTTAACAAGAATAAAGCAATGCTGACCTCGAAAAGGATATCATATCAACTAAAATCGAAGATCTTCAACACCTACGTGTTACCGGTAGTTCTCTATGGACTGGAGTGTGTTAATTGGACCTCAAAATCCTTGCAAAAACTTGTCGTTTTCCAAAATCATATGATGAGATTCATGACAAACAGAGGACTGTCAGATTATACGCAAATCGAAGACCTTCTTCATACAACAAAACTCACTCCCATCAAATCCACAATTAAATCTAGGGTCTTGAAGCTCTACGGTAACACCAAACGCTGTACTCAGGGCGTAAGCAAAATCTGCCTAGAGGGAATGGTGGAAGGAAGAAGAAGTAGTGAAAAACAACCAAAACGATGAAGCGACAACATAAGCAATTGGACTGGACGAAACCTGATGTCACTGAACACCGTGGTCAAAGACAGAAATTTATGGAGACAGTTATCACATGTTGATGCGCAATCTGCCGAAGGCGGAGTAGATGAATGATCATGATTCAGAACAGGTATTTGACACTAGTTGTCAAACATGCTCTTGTTACTGGATTATACATCGGCATTACGTTCGCTGATTTTTCGATAGTTGGAAAAGCTGTCAGAATTAATGATGTACGTAAAGGAATGACAAGCTATTTATAATCAACCTTCAGCACAGAAGCTGGAAGCTAGAAGTTGTCACGTCCAGTTACTTTAGAGGTTTTCAGAGATTTTAATAGTTTTTCCACAGCTTAAGATTGACCTTAAAATGAAGTAAACAAGGCAAGTGATTGTGATTATTTCCTAATGATTTTTATACACGTTTTCCAGATCCTCTTAAGGTTAATAGCTGTTCCTAAATCTTGGACCAATTTCGGAGAAGAATGAGCAAAAGCGGTTTGCACTAGTTAGTTTTACAATCATCTTTTCCTCAATGGTTTTCGTCGTTGATGGTAAGTCATTAGATATCAACTTTGAGAGATCCTTTTGTACTTTTTAAAAGTCTTTCGCTCAATAGGAGTTTTAAATTACGACAGAAATTGGATTTTCTGAATTTTCTGACTGTGTACCTCATTTTATCCCTAATTTAACGATATGATGCTCATTTGGCCACAGAATTCAATTTACTTGTCTTTCTCATGAATTGGGAATGTTCAATAATGGGGTATTGTTTGAACAAAGGATATCAATAAGTTTTTTGAATGTCCAGGACCTCTTACTGGCTGTATAATTAATTGTTTGGAGCAGCTACTATGCAAGATTTCTTCTATCTTTTAATGATTATTTAAACCAAGATAATCACAGTTCAAGTCTCCTGTCAATAGGACTTTTTGTTTCCACAGATTAGACCATCAATCTTGTTCTCAAACTTGTTTTAAAATGTTTATCAATGTGTCGAGTGGAATCTGAGGGATAATAGAAAGAATAAGCCAGTAAAGAGCCCGATTTTTTATCTTGATTTCCAAGTAATTGCTTTCAAATCCTTTACATCCAAGGTATTTTCTTCTATCATAAAATTAATTTGTTTGTTATTTAGCAAGCAACCCCACCATAGCTTCCTTAGAGTCGGCTGAGCTTACAATTAGGTACACATCCACGAAGATCTGCTGCCTTAACATAGACTTATTAAGGGCAGTTTTCGATATGCTGAAGAATTTAATACTTTGGTTGAGTGAAAGCTGACTAACAGTATCCATTTTCTTACTAGTATTTACATTATGATGTAGAACTTGAAGCCGCACTGAAGAACAAATTATCTGAGTGAGGTACCAGGATGAAACTTGAAACCTTCAGCTACAAGCACTATTATAAGCAACAAGGTCACTGATACCTTTTCAGTTTGCATAGAGGGATTCTTCCTTGAGAACCTAAAGGCTTTATTGGATTTCTGCATTATACTTAGTATTATATACTTCTGCTGTATTCAAGTTTGACTAATGCTATCTGTTGTTACATAACTGGCTTTTGAAACATGTAATGTTGCGAGTATCATAAGTGCAGACAACGAAATGTCCACATAGATTGCTACAATTTTTCAATAAATAAATAATGAGTTTCCAGTATTCAAGCTGTTGTGAGATTCTCCCTGAGCTGCCATCTTGATGTGGCATTGCCGCCATCTTTATGGTATATGCGCAGGTGCGTATTGTTGTGGCAGGAATCAAACAGAAGCCTACACGCCCTGGTGTTGGGAAGATGTGCTTTCCAGTGGAGTTGAGGGAAGTATTTTGTTCTACTTGATTATTTGTACAACTGTGTACAATAACTAGTTGGTTTACTGTGAACGAACAGGGTTCGTTCGGTTCGTTTATTAGTACTTCTGTGTGTGTTTAACTAGTTGTTTTGGCCACGTCATTGAGGGTCAAATTCTACGAGAGAGTACCCACCTCCATTCATGAGTGGACAGTGACCCACGAGCAGGCATATACTGCTGATTTTGGGTCAGTGTTGACCCGAGTGCGAAGCCGTATAGTCTCGCGGAGAGCAGTAGAGGGGCGTGCCTTCTCTGCTGTTGCAG
The DNA here is from genome assembly GCA_003991215.1 of Morbakka virulenta. Taxonomy (NCBI): domain Eukaryota; kingdom Metazoa; phylum Cnidaria; class Cubozoa; order Carybdeida; family Carukiidae; genus Morbakka; species Morbakka virulenta. Next base: position 3,455,174 of record RDPX01000031.1, read on the forward strand.
CTGCTGCTCCTGGTTAGCAGCAGGGTAGCAGCTCAGGCTGTTATCGCTGTGNTGCGAGTATCATAAGTGCAGACAACGAAATGTCCACATAGATTGCTACAATTTTTCAATAAATAAATAATGAGTTTCCAGTATTCAAGCTGTTGTGAGATTCTCCCTGAGCTGCTATCTTGATGTGGCATTGCCGCCATCTTTATGGTATATGCGCAGGTGCGTATTGTTGTGGCAGGAATCAAACAGAAGCCTACACGCCCTGGTGTTGGAAAGATGTGCTTTCCAGTGGAGTTGAGGGAAGTATTTTGTTCTACTTGATTATTTGTACAACTGTGTACGATAACTAGTTGGTTTACTGTGAACGAACAGGGCTCGTTCGGTTCGTTTATTAGTACTTCTGTGTGTGTTTAACTAGTTGTTTTGGCCACGTCATTGAGGGTCAAATTCTACGAGGGAGTACCCACCTCCATTCATGAGTGGACAGTGACCCACGAGCAGGCATATACTGCTGATTTTGGGTCAGTGTTGACCCGAGTGCGAAGCCGTATAGTCTCGCGGAGAGCAGAGACTATACGGCGTGCCTTCTCTGCTGTTGCAGCTGCTGCTCCTGGTTAGCAGCAGGGTAGCAGCTCAGGCTGTTATCGCTGTGGTGGGGGTCCCCGTGTCAAGCAGTGCCCCATGAAATCCACTGCTAAGGGGACTGCCCCTAGGAAGTCCCCTTCAAAGAAGAAGGTCGCGTGCTTCCGCTGTGGAAGCACGAAGCACTTGGTGAAGGAGTGTCCTGAGCCCCCACCAAGTGCTGGTGCCTTAGATAGGCAGTATTTTCATTCGGAGGACGGAGACGGGGGCAGCCCGTCCTCTCCAATGGAACTTTAAGATCCACTGGGATCTTGAGTGGTGCCTCTGCATCACGGGACAGTCTGACGCTGTCCGGGGCGGCTGGTAGGACTAGCTGTAGTCGTATGCCAGTCATCCGTGCAATCTTAAATGGTATTTGTTCCTTGTGTCTTATTGACACTGAAAGTGAGCGGACCCCGGTGAGTCCGCGGGTGGTGGAGAGCCGTAAATTACGGCCGGGAAGAGCAGTACTGACTGCAGATGGCAAGGCCTCCCATGTGAAAGGCCAATGTCGAGTCATCATTGGGTTGCAGGGGCACTGCTTTGGAGTGACTGCAATGGTAATGAGTGAGCTGAGTAACCTTGGTGTTGACTGTCTCCTTGGTGGTGATGCCATTGACCACATGGGTGGTGTTACTGTTAGGAGAGGGTCGGATTCCAAATATTCAGTTCGATGGGGTAAGCCTTAACCTAAACACTGTTGTGGAGTGCCTCAAACTGAGAGGGCTCGTGCTATTGCTGCCACTGGGGTAAGCAAGGTGGACCAAAAGTGATGGGGAAGTGACTCCAGGTCACTTCGGGTTGAGGACCCGGATTTCACTGCTGAATTCATTGACGGTCAGTGGACAGTTGGCAGTGGTCGGACAAGTCCCCAGAGGGACTCCATACTCGAGTGTCATAGTACAAGTGTACTCAAGCACCACATATGCGAAAGCGCTACTACGCTGAGTTGGAAAGCTGGATTTCCAAGGGCTGGCTGAAGCGGTGGGATGGTCCTGTTAAGGGTGTCATTCCTTTGTTGGCTGTGTTTCAGCCAACCAAAGACAAAGTGCGACCAGTCATGAATTACCGTGAGCTGAATAACTTTGTTGAGTGTCATACTGGTGATGACATGGTCGCTGTGTGCGGCGAGAAGGTCAGGGAATGGAGGCAGTGACAAAGCAAACTGAAGGTGGTTGATCTGAAGTCCGCGTATCTGCAGATCCATATATCCAAGGACCTGTAGACGTTCTAGATCGTAAGGTATAAAGGGGTGCACTATGCCTTGACACGCCTAGGGGTTTGGATTGTCTTGTGCACCAAGGATTATGACATCCATTCTACACAAGGTGTTGTCGTTGGACGACAAGATTCGTCGTGGAACTGATCACTATATTGATGATATAGTGGTGCAGGAGTCTGTAGTCAGTGTGGGTGAGGTCCATGCTCACCTCACCAAGTATGGGCTTGAGACGAAGGAGCCAGAGGACCTTGATGGAGGTCGATTGCTGGGTATTGCTCTGCACAAGGGCTCAAGCGGAGATATGTCGAGGGAAACGCCTCTTACTGACATCAACCTTGATATGAAGGGGTTGACTAAGCGAGAGTTGTTCTCGTTGTATGGCCGTCTGGTTGGTCACTACCCAGTAGCCGGGTGGCTACGTATCCACTGTAGCTTCTTGAAGCGCTTAGGGAGTAGTGGGCCCTGGAACTCTCCTGTTGAAGAGTCAGTCGTAAAGTTGATGAGGGAGCTACTGAACAGAGCTTGTTTTGAGGACCCAGTCGGGGGTGTTTGGCAAGTGCGTCTACGTGGTGTTGTGACTGTGTGGACTGATGCCAGCTCACTTGGTTTGGGTGTGGCCCTGGAGGTTGATGGCAGCATCGTGGAGGATACGTCATGACTCAGAAAAGAGTCGGACCATCAACACATTAATGTTGCCGAGCTTGAGGCTGTGGGTCGTGGGGTGAACATGGCCATAGCGTGGGGGTTCAAAACCTTTACGCTGGCTGTTGACTCACTCACAGTTGTCAGCTGGATGACCAGTGTCATCGACAAGCGCAATCGTGTTCGCACGAAAGGCGCTGCAGAGATGCTTGTCAAGCGTGGTCTGGGAGTGATTGGTGACATAATCACTGAGTATGATCTCGATGTGACAGTTCGTTTTGTTCCTCCGGTGGAAAATAAAGCTGATCATATGACCAGGGTACCTAAGAAGTGGCTTGAGTACCGTGGGACTAGGGAGGAGGCTGCAAGTTTAGTTGCAGCTATCGCTACTGGGGAAAATCCCGAGGATGCCATTTGGGCGGCACACTTGCCTCGCCATCTGGGCATCAACAGGACACTCTTCCTTGCTTGACAGATAAACAGTAATCTGTCACGTCAGCAGGTGAAACGAGAGTTGGCTGGATGTGAGGCATGTCAGCGAATTGACCCCGCTTTTCGGGATGAGAATATGGTGTCAACAGATTATTTAGCTGTTGATGACAATTGGCGCCAAGTTGCAGTCGACGTAACTCACTTTGGTGGCCAATTGTATTTGTCGATGGTGGATTGTGGCCCATCGAGGGTTGCGATCTGGCGACGGTTGCAGACTGAATCTGCAACGCATATCAGTTCTCAATTACGTAGTGTCGTGATTGATCAAGGGCCGTGTGACGAGTTATTGCTGGATAACTTGACGGCGTTCAGATCGGCAATGGTTGCCCAGTTTGCCGATGAGTGGGGGATTGCTCTGCAATTCCGAACTGCTTACGCTTCGGGTGGCAATGGATTTGTTGAGAGGAATCACCGGACAATCAAGAGGATTGCGGAGAGGGGAGGAATTACTCCTGAGGAGGCCACATTTTGGTACAATGTGACACCTCGAAAGGGGACAGAGGAGAGCTCTGTTCCTTCAAATCTGTTGTTTCGGTACTGTTGGAAAGTGCCGTTTGACATCAATCTCTGTACTGAAGACGGAGATGTTGAGAGTTCGTTCTTAGTTGGTGACGAAGTCTGGATGAAACCTTCACTTCCTTCGTGCACAAAGCAGTGGATGTCTGGTAAGGTGACCAGGATCGTGTCCAAGCATACAGTGTGCGTGGACGGCATGCCGAAGCATGTGAGGGACATCAGAAAACAGCATTCTGGTGTCAGTAGAGGCTCTCGTGGTCTTTTCCAAGTAGATGATTTGAGGGGCCGGTCTGCAGCTATAGAGCCAGATGGAGTCCCGTTTGTTGTCTATCCTCCTGATGATGTGGGGGAGACTGGCATAGCTAAGCAGATGAATGATCAGGAGGCACCTGAGCTGCCCCCTGGTGAGGACGAGGTTCCGGAGGACTTAAGTCAGGGTCCCGCTGGGGAAGAGCCTGATGAGGTTCAGTCGGATTATGAGGCTGAACAAGTTGTTGAGGAACAGGTCCCGCTCAGGAGGGTGCAGCGTATAAGACGGCGTCCTCGGTACTTGGACCAGTATGAGTGCTAGGTGCCACGTATGTAGCTTTGTAAAGCTGGGGGAGATGTTGTGAGATTCTCCGTGAGCTGCCATCTTGATGGTATATATATATGCGCAGGCGCGTATCGTTGTGGTGGGAATCAAACAGAAGCCTACACGCCCTGGTGTTGGAAAGATGTGCTTTCCAGTGGAGTTGAGGGAAGTATTTTGTTCTACTTGATTATTTGTACAACTGTGTACGTTAACTAGTTGTTTTACTGTGAACGAACAGGGTTCGTTCAGTTAGTTTATTGCACATTACCGTTGTACCAGTAGTTAGTAGTATTAATCTGTTATTACTACCGCTACGGGACTGTCTGATACAGTTAGTAGGTGGCGTTGGTAGTGACAAGGGGAGGCTGGAGGTCACCTAAGTTATTTTATTGATTTTTCTTTTTGTGCATTTAACAACACAAGCAATAAAAAAGCTCGCTTTATCGGAAAAGTCAGAATACAGTAAGTTACTTAATATCAATGCTCTAATTAAAAATAAACAACGCGTTGTGATATTTTTCATAATGTATGTTTCCATACCCTGTCATCATAACGGTTGCCTTTTTGATAAGATGCCATGATACACAATTTCGATATACCTGATTTTCAGGTAGAAAAGAAAGTTGAAGAAACGAAACAAATTACACTTTGTGTAAACGTACTAGCAATAGAAGAAAAATGCTTATCATATCTATGGTTACTAGTAATACTATTAAATGTCAAACATCTTGACAAATTAACGAAAAAAAACAGGGTTTTGTATAATAAACGATTTAAGCTTCCAATGTTTTACATAAACAGCCATCCATCAGTGGAAATACTTGAAAGACTATTGATGGTGATCAAATATATTTTTGGTTTTATTACACGTCATAATTTCTATTAATATTCCTTCCTTTTTCAAATATCTGTCGCTTTTTCTAATTGAAATAAACCCGTAGTTATTCTGATTATTAGCCTCTCAAAAATTCATGCTTCAAATATTTTAATCTGTTGTCAAACGCGTTTAACCATTGCCCAAATACATAGAAACGTCATTCTCCATTTCCATCTTAGTTAACAGGTTGAAGATTCTACATCTTCTCTCTCCAGAGTGCACGGTTTTCTGCACCCTCTTCGTTTAGTCCTACTTCATATGCTGATATATTCTCCATTCACCTTTTTCTGCAACCTTCCCTTTGATCTCTTTCCTTCAAACTCTGTTCTCCACGTCTTTACTAAACTTGGTTTTTCCATCCTAAGGAAGTGTCCATACCAACCCAAATGAGATTGATGAACCTTAATAATTACGTTGCTCACACTCAGCACAGTATTTTCGTAATTTATTATGCCTGGTTACTCTCTTGACCTTCGTTAACATTTTTATCTTTGTCATTACGAGCATTCTCTTTTTCTTATTTCTCAGAATTCACAATTCTACTTCATAGACAATAGTGGCCTAATCACAGTCTCTCAGAGTTCATTTTCTTCGTGCTAGCCATACGTTTGTTATAGTTGATTCCAGAGAAATCTTTGCCCTTCCCCTTCCCCTTCCCCCTGATGTTCTGACTCTCGCACTAATTAGGGCTCACTGCCTTCTGCCTCACTAAGGGTAACTTCCAAGTACTTAAGTTTCCGGACCTACTTTTTCTTGTTGCCACCAAGGTCAGTGATGTTCATCTCAATACCTTGTTGACAGGTTGTCATCATCACTGACTTCTCTGTGTTGACTTTCAAACCACAACTCGTCTTTCCTGTTGCCATACAAACCACCTCCACTAAACTTCTCTCTTAGTTTGTACCAATACAGCCAGGTTATCTTAGAAAAATAGCTTCTATGATACACTTTGTTTTAAGGTCTTACTGATGGTATCCAACATTGGAACAAATAGGAATGAGCTGAGTGCTGACCCTTGGTGTACGCCTATTGTAATCTTAAAAACTCCGTGTTTCTAAGTGCTATTCGTCCTCTTGTGTTGGCATCTTTGTTGGTTGTCATTAGAAGTTTGACTATTCTCTCCTGGGACAACTCTTGTTGTACGGCACCAAGAAACCACCCCTCTGGGAATTTGGTCATTCCCTTTTCCAAGTCCACGACAGTGGAAAGAAGATCCTTCCTTTTTCCACGACACCTTTTTTGAAGCCACTGAATATTATGTTATAGTCATTTTGGTAAAACGTTTTTAAGTAAATGCCAAGTGGTACAAAACTTAAATATTGCAAGTGAAGCAGATAGTCATAACGACATCCTTTAAAAGAAAGGAAACGTTTTCGCAAAGAGCAAATTCCTTTAAGCGTTGTAAAGTTACAGCATTCTGAAACTCTCCTCTTTCTTTGATTTTCAAATTCCGATTGGCAGAAGAGCAAATAATGACAGTAGAAGTTTTTAACTGGGTAAAGCTGAATACAAGAGGCTGGTTATTTTAGCTTAGTATCTGGTCTAAAAACTGAAATCTACAACTTTATATCATAGATGTAAGAGATCATGTCATGAGTCGCAAGCATTTTCTGAGTTACGTCTCGGGAGATACTTTTCCCATCATCAAGCTGCCTATGCTCAGAAAAAGCTTGCCACTCATGACATGATAAACCCTTTATATCTATGGCTTCTTCTGAGTCTATCAATTTCAGAATTTTCAAAACTTATACCCGTTGCTGATCACCTCAATGAAAAGAAGGACAGCAACCTAGTTATTTTTAGCAAGCAAGTACCAGTGATTAATAGGAAAAGCATAAAAGGATAACAACCACCTTATAATTTTTTTATAAATTTCCAGCATTTTCTCACAAAGCTGGTTATTCCGTTTCAGTTACTGACCGTTGCATTTAAAATTATTTATCAAAATTCAAACAATTAAAATTTAAATTCCTACAATAGAGAAGGAAGATCTTCTACTTTCATTCTTTTTGGCCTCTTTAATTAAGCTTTTCCTTTCACTTTCTTAAACCTTGACCAAGATAAGTGGTTGCTTGCGGTCTTGCCAGAGTAAACAAGATTTTAAGAAAACAAAAAAAAACAACACAATTTATTTGCCGCAAAAAACACAACTTATTTCACCGCACTCAGGTCTCCTTTCGGAAAAAGTTCTTAAGAACCTACGTGAACGTTCAATATAAATTTCCTCCTTAACGTTGCTTCCAACATTAGGTCCAGACTTTCTAGTGTTGTAATGATCTCATTTCTGCCATTGTTGATAGGTTTTCGTGTGACACATTTTTTTGATATGGCCAGGCTAAACAGCATTTAAAGGTCAGAAAACGTCAGCACATGGTTAGTTCTCTTTCAGTTGGTAATAATTAATTAACTAAAAGTAATAAAGACTATATTCTATAATTATGACTACTTTAAGACAATTCAAATTGGTATGTGATCGACGAACCAGCATGGATGAGTTTATCATATCTGTCGACACAGACAGTAGATAGTTGCTAAAAATTGCTATAAAGTGCGCTGGACATATTATTGAGCCATGGAAGTAAAAGCAATCGTCGCTGAATTTTGTTCTTTTCTTATGGTTAGTTTTTTTTTAATAAACATGTTTTCTTCATCGCACAAATACTAAAGGGGGAAAGAAAGAGGAAAAGGAGAAAGAGAAGTAGTAGTAGAAGAAGAAAAAAAAGGAAGAAGAGGAAGAAGGAAAAGGAGATGACTTCAAGGCTTACTTTTTTCTTTAAAGCCAAAACAAGTTTGTATTAAAAGGTTGCCATAAACATTTGGACAAATGACCCGGAACAAAGGTTTCCTTGGTATAATATATACATGTAATAGCTAAAATGAAGAGAATGGTCTAAAATAACATAAAAATAGAAGGTGAATGATTGCGACTATTGTTTCATAAAAATGGGTTGAAAATAACATAATCATAAAAAATCTGCTAGAATTTCCTATCAAATAAAACCCCTAGTTAATTTTATGATACAAAAGGCCTGTTGTACATATCCGCGTATAAATAATATTTAGATGCTTTTCCGAGCGTACAACATTGCATTAATTATCTTAGTGTAAAAATCAGATGAGAACATATAAGCCCTTAACATAAACAGTTGGAAGTACAGAACAAAAAGCCACTTGGATGAGAACGGTCCAATGTTGAACTTTAAATGACAGCACTAATTTCCAAAACTGCGATTCAGCACAAATACAGATAAACATTTCATGAAAAACACGATAGTTTTTAACCTTTTCATCATTTACATGTTTCGGTATTCACATACCTTCTTCAGAATGTATATAAAATGTACAAGAAACATCAAGGCTTTTATACTAATCAAAACATAATTCAGTGTTACAGAGCGTATGTAACAATACCCAAGAGAAAAAGCAGAACAAAGACACTAAACAAGCAACTGTCCTATGTAACAATAAAACTGTTTATTTAATGCCGGTTGTTTCNGTTTTATTGTTACATAGGACAGTTGCTTGTTTAGTGTCTTTGTTCTGCTTTTTCTCTTGGGTATTGTTACATACGCTCTGTAACACTGAATTATGTTTTGATTAGTATAAAAGCCTTGATGTTTCTTGTACATTTTATATACATTCTGAAGAAGGTATGTGAATACCGAAACATGTAAATGATGAAAAGGTTAAAAACTATCGTGTTTTTCATGAAACAGCACTAATTATTGACATTTGGGGTGTGAATATCCATTGGTTTTTATATGTAATAAACTAATCATATGTGAAAATACTAGTCTATTAAAATTATGTTCCAAACATTTTCAAGCAATCTTATTTTCCATAATTTCTCATAGGCACACTTGGGAGTGATTTCGAGGGAGAGCAAACAATCTGGTTTCTTCTATCATTCACTCAGAAGAAGCCTCTTTTCCAGCGCACACTAACTTGCCGAAATAAATTATCCTTGGTTTGGATGATTACATCACAAAGAAGATTTACTCCCACATAATATAATTAAAATCTAATTAAATTATCTGTCGTTTAAAATAAAAATTGTGGATAAGTACCCTGTTGACCAAATATATTGCAAATCGCAATTTCATTATTGCTAACATGATGTACATTTCCCCCCTGAAATTTTTAAAAGAATATATCGGTTCTAGCACTCTTCTCAGCCTGTGGGATCTGTTTGCCCTCCAAGTTGTCTGATAAGGAATTCTTGTGCTTTAAACTTTTCATAAGCTTACTGCGAACCTCATATTAATGCCTCATTAAAAAGACATTAATTAAACAGGTGACGGAGCACCGGTTCCAGACTGTAATATATGTTTTTTATTTAATCCATTGTTATTTTCCCAAGCTCTTTGAAAACGAGATTAAAACAACCAACATAATTCAAATATGCATTCTTTCAAAGAGAGACTTCAGTTCTGAAAGGATCGATTGAGCTATGAAAAGTACATGCCGAGATCTTAATTTCAGGATGGCTTACAAGTTATAGGGCATTCCTGCTGGGGTAACCTGCAGAGACTTTGCATTGACTTTTTTTCAAGACGTTATAAAAAAATGTAGTGTATTTGAGGACCTGTGGCTTAATGGTTAGTGCAGTTGCACCGTAACCAAGAATTAATATGTTTCGATTCTCCGAGCGGGCGACTTTGGAACTTCACAAAAGAAAAAGCCATTGGTTGGCGTCAGGAGGGGCATCCGGCCAAGAAATTCCTTACTGCCAAATCCAAGTCCCTGTGAAGGGCACAGTCTGAAGCCCAGTTACCGGGGAAAAATGACGTTAAAACAAAAAAAAAGTATTGTTGTGTTTTTGCTATTGCTAAGCACAAGAATGAAAGAATTATTGGAGACTTAACTTGAAATTTGATTTTCTTTTTCTCACTAAGACGCAAATTTTCTTAATTACTGTAAAAGAAGACTTTTTAACAATATAATTTTTTTCTCGTTCCCTCTTTTTTCACTATCGAAACATATTCACTGCGTAGAATCTACTTAATTTAGGCTGATGAAGGAAGTAGTTAAAGCAACATAGAGTGTATTTATGTATATATATATATATATATATATATATATATATATGTCATCATACATGTACATAATAATTTCAATTTATGTTTACATCAAAACATAGGCGTAGATATCTCAACTTCTACTACCAAAACAGCTTCAAGTCTCCTTCTTGCAGGTAAAATAAGGCAAATGACAAAAAAACCTTAGTACCTTAAACTAAAATTTAGAAAACTGAGCGAAGAATTAGACATTTGTACACTTGCACAGGACAGAGAAAGGACTAGAAGTTAGTGATATTTTATACAATGTATATATGTATTATTTACGATATGTTACTGCAGACCACAATTCCCGATCGGTTAACACAGTGGAAATTTTCCATTCGATGGAAAATTTTCAGGAAGAGATCATTACGGAATATTGGACGAAGGTAAGTTTCAAAGAGAAAAAAGATGTGAAGATCGGTAATATATTTGAAAAACACAGCAGAATTTATCTACCTTAGTAATGCCTTAATTGACGTCGACATTTGTAAGGGAGAATAAAGATCAAGAATTGTAATCTCCTAAGTTACATTCAAAGAGAAAAAAGAAGTGCTTACTAAAAGGTTTATTTAGCTTGCTGTTTTCTATCCGTACAAAATATCTATTCCAACGCAACTAAACCTCTATGAAAATAACTATATTCCGTCCACATGGCTTTTGTCCAAAATATCAACTTTCAGGAACCTTTTTGCCTCTTCATGGAATGTGGCAAAGAAAGTCTAAATAAAGCTGACCAATTCAGTAGGAATGCTGTGGTTACAGTGTCCAAGTTTCTGCACCAAAGGAAAGACATGTGAAAAGACTGATTTACGTTCACTACTTTCGTTGCACAACCTGATTTCACAGTTTTTTCACATGCTGATGGTGACAAGTTACTTTCCCTAACCAATTGGCGATTTTAACATTAAAAAAAACACAATCTTAAACAACTTCTCGGTACTTTGTTTGTGCGAAAAAACAGCCATTGATCAAAATAAAAGTAATTTAATTCCATTATTAATATTTTATGCCAAATCTTATTATTATTTTTATATTTTTTGCAATTTGCACAAGCTGTTCTTTTTTGCATAATAATACCTCTTGGGCGAGGCACAACTAGCACCCAAGGGCCAAGAGGTTTCTTTCACCTTGCATCTCCAATACTCTTCGAAGTATCCTGGCTGTTCCCAACAAAATTGTTTTTTGTACCACCCCAAGACCTACTTCAATCTCTTATTTTTCCGTCCATCTATTNCACATGGCTTTTGTCCAAAATATCAACTTTCAGGAACCTTTTTGCCTCTTCATGGAATGTGGCAAAGAAAGTCTAAATAAAGCTGACCAATTCAGTAGGAATGCTGTGGTTACAGTGTCCAAGTTTCTGCACCAAAGGAAAGACATGTGAAAAGACTGATTTACGTTCACTACTTTCGTTGCACAACCTGATTTCACAGTTTTTTCACATGCTGATGGTGACAAGTTACTTTCCCTAACCAATTGGCGATTTTAACATTAAAAAAAACACAATCTTAAACAACTTCTCGGTACTTTGTTTGTGCGGAAACCCATCGGGTTATTAGTACACGTGTACTAATAACCCGGTGTACTAAATTGTGTACTAATAACCCACCAGGTTATCAGTACACATTTCTTTAGCAGTGAAAGGGTTTCATGACAAAAACCAGTGGTCTGTATTATCGTCACATTCCAGCCAATCTCGTTCCTCGATACCAATCAATTGCTTCAAAACTTGAGCGTATCCGGCATCTACAGGCTGACATAAATCTGTTCCATTTGGCAAATCAAACCAAACAAACCCTGATTGCTTCGAATTGTCGTTTTCAAATTCATCCTTTTCATGAGCCTCCAAGTTATCACACAGTAGTAGGAACTTTCTAAGTTTTTCGTTTTCTACAAACTTAAAAAGAACCTTCTCCGCCCATTCCATGTTCGCTTTGTGGTCCATCTACGCGTTGGCTTGGAACAAAACTTGCACATCAGGGTGCAAAGCATCTTTTTCTTCCTAGTTTATACTCAATCCCTTCCCACGAAAAATAACAGATATCGCAGACTGCTTCCCCTCTGCACGAAACATTACTTGTAATGAGCATTGTCGTTTGTCTAAGATACTTCCAGGCTGCCTTATCAATGTGTTATGGTGATTGTTCTCAGGTTCCACATATTCGTATGTTCGCTTCACATCCAAAACAAATGGTAAAGGGCTTTGATCTACATTCAACTTCTCTGAAGGAGAGAAACGACCCCATTTTTCATCATCATCATCTCCAGCACCTGTCTCAGTACAACGCTCGAGGAAGGTACCATGCCACGTTTTCAGGGAATCAACCATATCTTCTTGAACTTTTTTCTTGTTTTGCTGTCTTGCACGCATCCTAACATTGTACCTTTTCAAGAAATTGACAACAACGTGGGCCTTTATACAATCGCTTGAACCAGTATTTTCTTTGTGTATTTTTCTTGCTTTATTCCATAACCAATGGAATGAAACTCCCTTACCACTGGCTCGAGCTTGCTTGAAGACCTCCCATAATTTCGGATATGTCAGTAAACTTTCGCATTTTCCTTCCTTTGGTATGTAGTTTACGCAACCTGTCACTTGAATCCTTGCAAATAGCCTGGCGATCAGTCTACTAGCGTGAAATTTGACTTTGTGGCAGTCCAAAGTTTTCAGCGACAATTAATTGCGGTTTATTCGGATCTTTGCACGCATGAATGGCAACAGCTTTAAATTGGGCCGTGAACTTGTGCCGCTTTCTCCTTTTCAGTTGCTTTGCCCCTTCACTTTTTCCAGCGATACCAACAACCTTTTTAACAATGCTATTTAAGATATCTTTCACCTCTCCCATGACAACAAAATTAACAGATACTTATCCTTTTGATTTTGAAGCAGGAGGTAAGGTTTCCTTCAAAACCTTTTGCTTCTTTGTTGGTGGTTCAAAAGAATGTTTACACTTAGTATGTGAGCCCAAAGCCTGGTTAGTTTTAAACATCAGTGTGCAGTGATTGGAAGGGATATTTGGAACATCGGCATCGTCATAATCTGGAAGAGATACTTTTGTGGAAACTCCGTGATGTACAATAGTCTACGTAAAACCAAACGCAGAAAGACTTTGTTTACTCATAATTTTTCTATCTCTATTCTTTGTTCACTAAAAAGAGAATAAAAATTGATAACTGATAACTTATTCTTCCTTCATAAGAAAATACAATACGAAAACACACACCAAACCAACTCAATACAACATGCCCAGAACGTTTAAATTCTCAAAGAAAAACATTCGAATTCCGAAATAAACATTCGAATTCTCTGCAAAGAAGCAATCTATTCGATCTGATTGAAACCACTACAGTGTCAAATACATACAAGCCTCTTCAAAACATTACCTAAGCATTAAAAAAAGCTTAATTTCAGGCTCAAAATGAAAAATGCTTAAGCATACTGAGCCTAAGTCGAAATTTACCGTATGCTTATAAAAAAATGAGTGTATGCCTAGGTATAAACACCATCCTGTCCTAGAATATGTTCACTCAAGCCATAAACTCGTTTTTAGCTAACTATTAAATCTACTAAGCGTAAATTTAACAAATCTTAAGCCATATGTATATTATATTAATGGATCCCTCTGTATAATAAATTTTTTTGCTATGTGTGTATTTAAAGCTATAAATATTTGATATATCATTAGATATTTGTTGAAAATCAACTAATTTTCCCCGTAAGAGATAAATCTAACGATTAATATATATTATGGAAGATACAATTTATGCACAAAGTGTTCTTGAGAAAAAGATTGTTAAAGAATTGGGAAAACTTACAGCTACACTAAACTTAAAAGATTATCAAAAAATTTGTGTGTATATATATATANATATTATATTAATGGATCCCTCTGTATAATAAATTTTTTTGCTATGTGTGTATTTAAAGCTATAAATATTTGATATATCATTAGATATTTGTTGAAAATCAACTAATTTTCCCCGTAAGAGATAAATCTAACGATTAATATATATTATGGAAGATACAATTTATGCACAAAGTGTTCTTGAGAAAAAGATTGTTAAAGAATTGGGAAAACTTACAGCTACACTAAACTTAAAAGATTATCAAAAACTTTGTGTGTATATATATATATATATATATGTATATATATGGTACTTTCTATTCGGTTAACCGTATTAGAATGCTCGATACATAAATGCAGAGCGTAATAAAAGAGATATAATAAGTTGGAAAGAATCAAAAAACTAAACTGTCCATTTCATGGACAGTTTAGTTTTTTTATTCTTTATTTCTTTATTCTTTTTTTAATTATTATATATATATATATAAATATATATATTTATATATATATGCATATGATCTAAAACGTATGAATGTTCAACTGTCAAAAAAATCATATTATAAGGTAAAGTTTGTAGATTGCAGCCACTGTCGAAGCTCTTCGTTCACAAAAAGAAGCTAAAAGTGCATTATCAAAATTAAATCAATCTCTCTGATCGATCAGATTCAAGCACAAAAGATTGTTTATTTTCTAATTCTATTCTTCGTTATTGATACATGCGAACAGAATTATAAGAAGTTAGTGAAATCATAAAATATCTTTATCCGACGTTACTTTATATAGCATCACAACATAAGAATTACAAAATTTTAATGGACATTGACGCGTAATTTTACATCTTCGAAACTTGATGCAGAAGACGTTGAATTTAGATTATATTCACAATTATATGGTAGGTATGAAGCGAATAAGAAAAATAGAATAACTAACGATCTTCTTGAAGCTAGAGAATCAAAAGATACCGGTACTGAAGGTTTGTGGTTGGAAAATGGCAGCTATTAACAAAGTGTTTTAAACGTAACTAAAATTACTCAGCTTAAAGGTTCCAGCTTTGTTGAATTACCAAAATTTATACGAGATAAGAAAGCTGTTATAAATATACAAAATAAAGATAATAGATGTTTTTATACTCAGTAATAGCACATTTGTACCCACCGATTTCCAATAGTTGTTCACCATACTGTTATACTAATTATTTAGATAAGCTTGATACCTCAATGTTAAAGTTTCCAGTAAAAGTTTATTCATCTGTTGATAAATCTGAAGAAGTTAATAACTTAAGTATTAATATTTACATCTTACAAGGTTATAACGTAGTACCAATTAAAATTGCATCGAATGTAGATAAACAATATGAAAAGTTATATCACGAAATGCAAAGTTATGATGTTAATAATAACTCAAAAAGCAGAGAGAAAATTAGAGAGTTAGATAAAATAATGTTTTGATTTTAAGAAAGCGTACAAACTTTATCAACTTATTACTATATGAAGGGCATTTCACACTAATAAAATCAATGTTAGGATTATTACATAGTCAGTTAAATAATAAAAAATCAAAACATTAGTTTGATATTTGTAACCGTTGTCTTAATCATTGTCAATCCCCAATTAAATTCTTTCATCATCTTAGATTTTGTATAGGCAATAAAGCATCTCAAGCTACTATAAATTTACCAGACCCTGGTTCAAAGGAATCAAAATTACAGCACGTAAAATAAGAACATTTCAAGATTATGTAAACTGTATTTTAAGTGAAGAACAGAAAAGTGTAAATGTTAATTCATTTGAAAATTAAGAACATAACGTCTATTATTTTTAGATGCGTGTAACTCAACATCACGTTATAGTGTTTATGGGGTAGTTCTTCATATACCTATTTCTAACTGCTAAATTGAAAATGTTTGCTTTTTGGGCGAGAATGCTAACATCCAAGATTACATTAGATGCCAACGATGATAAAAGAATAGCCTTAACTAATAAAATTAATACGCTTGCATATGGAAATCGGCGATTAAATTTCAATTAGAGGAATAAAATCTAATATAATATAGAGATGAATAACGATATAAAACCAATTAGCCTAATCAAACTCATTTAAAACACACAACAACAACCAATAATGTTTTAGACAACTCAGATTCTAAATTTGAACAACATGCTTTAGACAATTCATTACCATTTCGTGACTTACCACTTGGTGATTACAAAATTGTTTTAGAACGAATTATTAAAACAAAAGATAAACGTGATTATCAAGTATTAACATTGATAAATAAAAATCAAGAAACATTTACTGTATATTCTCTAGATAGACTTCGAGATCAACTATTATCAACTCCCAAGACATTTTATTATTTTATTGGTAACCTTAGTTTAAAAACTTCTAAAAGAACTGAAAATAAATACTATGATTTTCGATTAGCCTAATTGAAAAAATGATAATATATATATATATGGATCTAATAATTTCAGTGATCAATGACGTTTACAATAGTTTAGAATCAGGACTTTCAGAATCATGTATGCAGAAAGCTTTAACATTACGATTAAAGCAAGATTTTGTTAAGGTAGAAACATAATAATCAGTTCCTATTATATATTTAAATAATGAAATCTCAGTTTGTAGAGCTGATATTATTGTAAATGATAAATATATTTTTGAATTGAAAGCAACTTACAGTAAGTTATCATATAGGGAAATAAATCAAATTATATATGAGATATGTGAAAGATATATGAAAATATTAGATATTTCAAATGGTTTTTTAGTTAACTTTGGTAAAGATTTAGAAATCAAAATATTTTAAAATAAGAATCTAAATGTTATATAATAATGACAGACGATAAAGATACTAAATCAGCAGATGAAAGCCAAGAGATAGAATATACAAAATCTATAGAAGATATTGAATATGAAACGTTAAACGAGTATCATTTTCTGATTAGTGATTTAATTACAGATTATGAATTAACATTTAACAACGCAAAAGACTATGTGGAGCAACAAGTAAATTTATTACTTACAATCCTGATTGTGATTTTGAAGAATTTTTCGATGTCATTACATATATGTTTATTGAATAATTATTCAATAAACATTGATGTAATGACATTGAAAAAATTTTTTAAATTTTTTTAATTCAATTTAAGATATAGAATCTAATTAGTATATAATAAAAATGTCAGATATAAATCAAATGATTACAGAAATTTATAATAAACTAATTAAACGTTCAGATAACTTTGAAAAAGTTAATCCTAGAATGCCACTGAGACAATATTTCATTCATTCATTCGTCAAAGAAGGAATTTACGAAGACTTAATACCATTTGAATTAAATAGTGGTAATTTTGGTGAAATTAAACACCTTGCTGCAAAAATTACATTTAAGTTACTTTCATCTAAACAAAAACAAATTGTTGAAAAACAGGATTCTCAGATGACAGAGGAATAATTAGATCAAATAAAAAATATGTAAATTAAAAGGTTATTGAAAAATATACGGAATTTCAAAGAATCTACAACAATACAACATCAGATATCAAATTACGAAATCATTCCTGTTGATAAAAGAGTCATATGTTTTTATAAGCATTGTATGAGAATGTTATTCTACATCAAAAATTTTGTTTTGAGTCAGCGTGATTTTTAAAAGCTTTATCTATAACTTTTCTATATAATTTCTTTAATAAAGGTCATTAAAATTATTTCAAACAGCTTACATTTACATTTTAGTTAAACATTTTAAATTTCCCACAGAATCAATTTCACTTGATCTAGTACTTCTTTAAGTATTAAAGTTTGTTGTAAATCACAAGATGAAAAAGACCACACTATCCTATGAAATTCATTAAAGTAGACATTTATTGGAAGTGCAGTGTGAATAACTAACGATGGCTCCAGAGTGTTTTAACTTTTACAGCCGTAGTATATTTTAGCCGAAATAACGCAGAAACAACAAAGTATTATATTATAGGCTATGCGCTGTGTAAAACACTTGAGACTGACTGTAAGACTGGATTTAAAAAATTACATAGTACTTTGTAATAAATTAAGATTAAATGTATTATATAAGATTATGTCTCACATACTTTCACCCAATCATCTTTTGAGTTGTCGAACAAATTTTCTTTAAATCCGCATACCTAGGGGTGAACTTCAAACGTAATGGTAAACATTTAGCGGCAGTTAACCATATTAAAGTGTGGGTTAAAAAGGAGGAGATACGTTGTCTGAAAAGCAGAAAGGGATAATGTGCCCATTGATTTAAAAATCAATCCATACGACAACTTTCTCAGGCTAATTTTACTATATGGTCTTGGAATCTTGGGATTCGAAAACAAAGCTATCCTTGGTAAGTTAGAATTAGAGTTTTTCAAATTATTTTTAGATGCGTGTAACTCAACATCACGTTATAAGGTTTATGGGGTAGTTCTTCATATACCTATTTCTAACTGTTAAATTGAAAATGTTTGCTCCTTGGGCGAGAATGCTAAAAGCAAAGACACAAAAATATCTCATTAAATTAATTAACAATACAATCATCGATTTAGATGGTTTAACACGGAAAAACAAATACTAGATAACACTGCCATATCATTCGTGTGAAAATTGCAGTACTTTCCAGATTGCAAATGTACAGTTGAAGTAGTCAGATGTATTCTTAAAGACCAATTTATACTGCTTTGTTATAATTATTATTTGATTTATAAAACATGCCAATTTAATCTTTCAGTTTCCTTATTTTCTTAAAAAAGAAATGAACATATCTATTTACTGTACGTGTGTAAAACGTTTCTAATCATTTTCATTTTGATGTTACTTAAGGTATCTAATAGTTATGAAATTTTGAAATATTTTGTAAATTTTTTGTGAAATAAAGAAAAGAAAAAGAAAAATGGGAATATTTTGGTATTAAACCCTACAATCCCATCATTGTTTCCTTCCTTTTCACTTCTTTTCCACTTCCTTTTCGCTTGCTGAGGATTTCCCATCGTAAACCGTACTTAAATTCATTTAAACTGTAACATGGCGTAAATATAAAGATGCCATCCAAATTCCGGACATAATTAGTAAGAAATTGAGTAGTTTTATCAGACTAAGAAACACGGCGTAAGCTTGTCATTTAATTGTTTAGCCTTGGGTCATTGCAATAACTTTCTTTTAAAGTGAGAAGTTTTTTTAAAAAAGGCAGTTAGTTTAGGGAACTCCTGAAGTGAGTTGTGAGTCTTTTCTGCCAAGAGTCCAGACTGTGAGTTATTTGCAAGAAACGTAATTGCCGATATTACTAACCTCCTTTTACAGAAGGAGATTATTAATAATATGGCTGTGAGCATACCGGGGACATCCAATACATTGAATTTGCATCTGCACAGGACCCTAACTACTCAAATAGTAGAAGTGAATTGGAACATAATGTAGACATTCATTAGTGTGTTTGCATTGGAGTAGGACAGGAACGCTTCAATGCAAGAAAGACAGATCCAAAATCACAAGGATGGTACTTAAATGGATAAAAGAGAGATGAAGAAGGACCTACCAATCCATCTGATTCTGGGTGCATCTGAGTACTCAAGGATAAAGATGGACGAAATAACCAGAGGCCGATGGATAGCTTGGCCTGTAGCAAAACGAAGACACCTAGGATGGACTATCTTACACCAGACAAGGAAGCTGATCAAAGCAACATGTACCTGACCCAGTTATCCTATGACAATTCTGAAGACATATGCAAGCTAGACGTGCATGTTGCAGCAGATGGTCATCAAAAATGCGGAGATGATACGCAGCTAGGAGGAATGGTATCAAACTGGGCGGAGCTGGAAGATGAATCATAAGTGATGTCACAATAATAATGGCAACAGTTTCAGAAGATTGTCAAATGTTCTTAGGAATTTGAGACGTCACCCTCTACACATCGAGAACTACCGCAAAACCATTCAGGAGCAGTTCAAGGAAGGAATTGTAGAGTATGTGAGAGAGGACCAAGCAAATCCTGAATTTTGAATCTCCCACAAGCCTGTCATTAGACAGAATGCAGAAACAACGAAGACGAGGATAGCTTGTGATGTATCAGCATGAGTTACAACAACCAGGCAATCTTTGAATGAATTTTTGGATCTCGAATGTGTTTTTATGACGCAGGTTAAGTACTAATTTATTTATTGGGGACATCAAACAACCATTCTTTCACATCCGAATACCAGAAAACGTTCGCAACGTCCTTATATTCCACTGGATAGAGGACATATACACCGAGAAAGTCGTAACTCTGCGAGTTTTGAAACTTCTACTTGGTTTTGTGCAGTCCCGTTTTGTTCTCGAAACAACACAAGAAGAGCATTTGAGATCCTTTGCAGGCAGTTACCGAGACCTGCTGGCAGAAATCAATGGGAACCTCGTGTTTGTCGAATTATCACTAGAGGAATCCATCAAAAAGTTCAAGCACCCCAGGGCCAAAGCAGAAGCTTGTTTAGGGAGGGAGGAATTGTTCCCCACAAGTGGCATTCCATTGTACTCTCACTAAAGGATGAAAACGTACCAGACAATGATGACACTACCTTTGCAAAGGAGTAGATCGGAACAAGTTTAGCAGAAGACCAAATTTTTGTCTTGCCATGAACCAAGAGGACAGACGTTATTTGACCACTCATCTCAAAAACAGATCCACCAGTGTCAAAGAAAGGGGCTGATGTCTCCAACATCCCAGATTGAAAGGGCTATATTTTGAGATGGTTGTGATACGACAGTTACTCACTTGGAATGTTGCACTCCCTGATGACCTTCAACAAAAATGGACAAACTGTTTGAGCAGCCTTTCAAAAAGGTTTACTCTTCTCAGGAGACTAAGTCTCTCCCCAGAGACCATTCAGCAAGTTAAACTGCATGCCTTTGGTGATTGAAGCGAAAATGGAACTCGTGCAGTCGTTTACGTCATAATGACACCAAACGCATGGAAGAAGCCAAAGATTGTTTGTTTCAAAGGCAAATCTGGGGAAGAAGAGCCTTACAATACCAAGATAGGAGTTGAATACACCTAAAATGGCTGAATATATACTGGAAAATGAAAAATGTTCAACCCCTAATCTCCATTTACGTCAAGTGATAGGGTGGTCAGACAGGCAGTAGTACTACATTGGCTGAGAGGAAATACCAACTATGAGCAGTATGGTTGAAATCGTGTCCTGAAAATTCGAGAAAAATCGTTTATTACCTGGGAAAGAAACCCTGCAGATTATAAAACAGAAGAGCTCCCGTTGAAAAGCTATCTAAATTATGGTGTAAGGAACCAGAGTGATTAATTGACTTGGCCTGAGGACATAGCGACAAACCCAAACAATGAAACAGAATCTGGAGTGAGACTGCATGGCAAGGATGAATGATCACGAGACTGGAACTCAAACTACAGATGAAGTGTTGGAGCAGCTTGTATCTACAAACATACGAGAACAAGAGAGATGCCAAGAAACAAGTCAGTTTTCAGAAGACAGAGAGTCATTTGAACTGCATTTTTAAGGGTCAGATCTAAGGACGTTAAGCAATATATCTACCAACCGAAACAGAATTTACGAAGAAACTGATTATGCATGACCATCTGAAAACCGTACATGGATTAAACAAGATAACAAGGACAGGATTTCGGAAGGAATTTTGGGTACCTAGGTTGAGATCACGATAAAGCGGGTCATGAGGGACTGTCGTGGCTGTGCAAGATTCAGGGCTATTGCCTACTCCGCCGTTCCTGTGGGGAACGAGCTGAAGGACCGTACTGAACGTGAACGTCCTTTGCAGGTTGTTAGAGTTGATATGCTGACCGAAGAATGTACAAGGTTTGACATAAAAAAGAAAGAAAAGTCTACATATTACTACTTGTATGTAGTCTGAGCAGAGCAATGTAGAAAACCAAACAGTGCCAGAATTTATTTTAACACCAAAGCGCTTCATTTGGAGAAACGAAAGCCCAGAGAAGATTTTCCCAGACAACGAAAATCCCTTTAACGAAAGTGTACCTTTAACGAGGAAAAGGTCATGTGGCTTTTGCAAAAAAATTCTATTATGTGGTAGTTCAATCTTACTTGTGCTTCCCGGTGAGATGAACAGTTTAAGAAGAGTTATTGAAGTGTTTAAGCAGGCTTTGCACAAAATTGCCGCATAAAAAATATTGTTCTTTAGTAATTTACAGACGCCCGTAATTGATATGAAACAACTCACGACAACCATCCTCTCGACTACACTGAAGACAATATACAGTCACCTATTCTAACACCAAATGTACTGGTGTTTGTTTACGATGTTAATACGGTTCTGCCAGTAAAAGAAGAAAAGAATTTCGAAGACCAAATCTTGACCAAATGACCAAATCTTTGACAGCAAGAGAGAGAGAGAGAGAGAGAGAGAGAGAGAGAGAGAGAGAGAGAGAGAGAGAGAGAGAGAGAGAGAGAGAGAGAGAGAGAGAGAGAGAGAGAAAGATATAGACAAGACAAAACAAAGAATAGAGAAAAGGAGAAAAAATGTGGAGTTGACAGATACACGAGAGCGTAGTTACGAGAAAAGTGGGAGAGCAACAAAGTGTGCAACAGAGAGTGTG
>RDPX01000031.1:3494892-3524981 GCA_003991215.1 Morbakka virulenta
GAGTTGTGTCGCCAAGTATATCGACCTTCCTGAAGGTACGTTTTGCAGCCGGCGACAACATGAAGAAGGGTTTCTGGTTCAAAGCAGGAAGGGCAAGAGGACGATAGACTAAGTTTCCATTTAGATAGATTTTTATGAGTTGCAAGGGTGTTATTCAAATAACGAATGGTAAAACTGAAGATATTTTTGGGCAGCTTACTTTGAACTTCAGACCAAAATATAATAATATTTTGAAGTTGCATTATCAAACAGAAATGAGAGAATTGTACCTTGAGTAGTAAGATGACTTTGTAAATGCTCCTTGTGTTCTGTCTGCACAGCTTTCACAACTTTTTTTGTGTTTTTATATATGTCATGTTGTATATTGGTACTGTTGCTTGTGTTTTTCCACAATGTTCGGATATTATCATTCGGTGAGGACTTCAGAGCGTTACGGGTGACAGTTTGGCATTGTAGGGGTTTTGTGGTAGGTAGCTGCAAGTTGAGTCCAAATTGATTTTTCGAAAGAATAAGGGAGCTAAGAGTGGCACTTATCGGCAGGTCAAGCCACTGGCGTATGTATTTAGAGACCAGGTTGTCGAGATTTTCTGCTACCCAAGTCATAGTAACATTCGAAACAGTAAGGTGCCAGGAAACCTTTGGGAGGGCAAATTCACTACAGAGACGCAGTTTGTGTTTTGGATTGATAGGTAAAGAATCAATTTGTTTAAGAAGATCTAGTAAAACAGACAGAAGCTTGGATTTGTGAGACTGATTGGCCATTTCAAAGTCATAGTAACTTTGATCCCTGTTGTACAATATAGTTTCAGTATAATCAATTGGAATCTCCAAGATCTCCAAAGAATGGACAGAAGACAAGAAAATTACTAACATCCAATCGCATGCTCCACCCTAAAGCTGACCTTGATCGTCTCTACTTGCCTAGAAGCAATGGAGGATGGGGGCTCATACAACTAGAACTCTTGTTTAAAACTACTTTTATTGGTATGAAACAGTATCTTGCATGTACAAATGACTGGATGTTGTTGATTAGATCATGTCTGTCTCAGACAGACATGATCTAATGGCGATTCGGTTGCTATTACTTTATATATATATATAATACGTTCAGCAAAAGTTACCTGACGTGAAAAACTACCCGTCACTTTGTTGCTTATTACTGTTTAAATAATACATGGATATACCCCTTTGACAACGACGGTCTGCTTAACTTCAATAAAGCCAACCTTGTACACTCACCATGCATCAACAAACCACAAATAAACAAAAATTTGTAAACTCATCAACAAGTGAAAAAAAGTACAGTTTGGTAACCATAATCACCACAAAGCAAAAAAAATTTTCGTCTCTCATCGAAAACATGAGTAATTTTACAGAAGTCACGCACTCCAGACTTCAACTGTAACCTGGAATTACCAATAATCTGCTAACATCTTAAGAGACATCAAGATTTTTAATATCTGTTAACAGAAAATGTTTGCACGTCATACAGTAAACTATTGCGAATTAAAATAAAGAACTCCATTCACAAACCAAAAGTACAAATAAGATACGTGGAAACGCCTTAAAAATGTAATTGAAGGCAGAAGGCAGACTTATACGGAATAGAAAGTTCACTTACCAGCCCAGGCAGCAAAGAGGGCAAATATTGCTACGAAGCCCAAAAACCCTTGCATTTTCAGTGCCATCTTAAAGACCATGCTCCATAACACCTCAGATAATTCTAGAAAACGGATATAGTACATATGATCATCAGTATGTACGTCCACCTTGATCATTTCCCTGACCCTTCGCTAAAAAATACTTGGTTTACCCACAAAATCGGGTTTATGTGCTGAAAGTCCTGATAACCGGTAACATATTTTTCTCGGTCATACGTTTAAATTTTTATTGCTCAGTAGACTTAGTCAAGGATAAAATGGTTGGGTGCATTTGACAAAAGAACAAAAAATTGGCCTAGCATGATCAGTCATTAACTAAACTACGCTATGTAATTATCAATACTAACAAATTAACAATTGGTAAAGGTACTTACGTGCGTGAGCCAAACTCAGGGCCCAAAGACGCAGGTACGATGCCGTATTTGAGATACAACCAAGGCAATATTCTATGGTGTGGATGGCCTGGTGCACAAATATTTCCCCTGCATCAAACTACAGGAAACAGTAAGCAGTCTGATCATTAGTAACAAGATAAGTATCCTTTTCCAAATAGAAATTATTCAAACAAAAAATAAACGACATCAACATATTAGGATGGACATGTGACTTTCCTTTCCTTAAAAACTCCATAGATTCTAAAAGCCGGCAGCACAGCTGGGTGTACACTCAGATTACAATCCTAATACTGCCGACAGTACCGAGAATGTTTCTCTAAAGGTTCCTACCAAAAAATGCAATTCCTAGAAATCACGTAATTGTTCAAGACGACTTCTATGAAAAAGTTGTTCATGAGATTGTGCTCCTTTTTTACGAGAAATGAAGCTTGGGTGTAGCAAAACTAACAAATTCTTATTTAACTAATTAGGCTCTAAATTCTTCTGAAAACAATACGGCTATAACATATTAAAAAATTCAATGGTATTAATGTAATCTCTGCAGAAGAGTTTGTCATGTTTTTAGAAGAATTTTGAGCCTCTTTCGTTTTATAAGAATTGGTTGATTGTGCTACACCCAAGTTTCATTTCACTTTGTAAACCCCCGACAGCCTAAGGTCTACGTACCAGACTTGAGACAACAAAATCAAGAGCAAATAAACAACCAAAACCATAATCTATCAAATAATCAATCTAAACCTAATCAGCACTGGGTTTTCAATGTAACCACGATATACCTGACGTCCTTACGTTCTTGGCGCATCACGTTAAATCAAAATCAAAATCAAAAAGTTCTTTCTTTTTTAATATCACTGCTTTGCATCAAGCATTTATTTTGAATGCTTCAACACTATCACCACACATTATTATCTATTTGTCCATCCATCAGTTATCATTTACTTAAAAGATGTCCCAAATGGCCAACCCTTCGAGCAGATATCCTTGTTATGGGACGGCAAGGCACAAAAGGCGAACTTGTAGTGGGCAGCGCACTACTCTTTTAAGTTATCCGGTAACAGACTGCTTTAAAGATTAGTTACTTCGGGGGCGTCTGCTGTTTTCCATTTTTAACAAACCAATGTTCACATTTTTCTACTGAAATCGTACTGTTTTTACCTTTCAAAAATCAACTTTAAACATTTTCCGTCAGAAATTCAAATCGAAGTAAATTTCACCCAGGGAGTATACAGACATATGCTTGAATTTTACTGGCTTTTGGTGCTATCACGGCTTTAAAAGACGTTTTGACAAATGTAAAAGTGTATCGGCGTCCTGTAAAAAGCACCAAATATAATTGCCTATAATGCAACTACTACCAATCCTCTTTCCTCGATTTCCGGTTAAGAAGCTTGTATGCTTTCTTTAACAACACAACTTCATAAATCCATAGGGTAACAACGACTTAATTCTGATGACCCACCCAACCCCTTTTTAACAAAGCCAGTGGTATTTTTAAGAGTTCTTTTTTAAGCTTTGATGCGCAGTTGATTAGTTACAATGAATTAAAATTACAGTTTGTAAACCACGTTTTCTCCCCAGGTAGAGGCTGATAAAGTAGAGGGGGAGAGAGAACCGAGGTAACAAGAGGAATTTAAAAAATAATTATTAAATTCAGAAAATGAAATGGTTTAAATAAGAGCTTCGCTGGGAGAAGTATGACATTAAAAATCTCAAGAAGTATTACAAATATCATCAAAATAATCAATCCCTACTGAATTTCTTCATAAAATTAAGAACGACTTCGAATTGACACAGAGTCAGACACCTAAAACTGCCTGCATATTACCGTCATCTCTGAAATGAAGAATGACATATTACCTCCTCCTCCTCTTCGCCATCTTCGGTAGTGTGGAATTCTTCATGATGCATAACAGCTTCTTCATCGAGCATACGTGCTTGATCATTAGTACTTACCGGAGAGTTATTTTCATTAGGAGTACGAAACTGCAAAAGCAGAAAAGATCCAAGTCAGCTGCATAATCTAATTAAGCTCGTCAATATTTCCTACCTCGGCGAGTTATAAGAAAAAATCGTGTATTTGAATTATACCTCTTTACGAAATTAGTATAATAGAGGTAGTATAATATTCCATAAAAATATTTCGGGAATATTATACTAGCTACCCCTGTTTGGTAGGGGATGACTGTATTATCTCGAGACCGCGGACCCTTGATATTACAGACAAGAAGAATATACCCACCGTATCCCCTGCGTATCGTAAGAGGCGACTAAAAGGGGGTTTCCGAATACGTACGGCAAACAAGGGAGAAAGCCAAACAAAAACCATGGCAAATCTTTCAAGAAACCCGAATCAGATGGGTTGGCTCCCGGACAATCGATATGGCAACAGGGAGGCACGTCACCAGCCTCAGACTGGTGACATTAAAGCGATCAGGGAAAACAACAAACAATCTAATACATCTCGTTGCATATAACCCTAGAACGCTTAACTATGTTTCACTTGACATTCTGCTTCATGAACTGACCGACATGAAATGGCACATAATTAGTCTTTCAGATACAAAACTAAAAGGCTCTGAATTCATCACAATTTGCGGCGGGCATAATAATACGCCTGTCGCAATGGCCTCAAAATCCAATGGAATAGATTTTTCAGTGCAAAAATCACTAAGCAATTCAATAACGGGATATCACGGATACTCTGACAGACTAACAACATTGACAGTTCACGCAAAGTCGAACAGGATCCATCTTATTCAAGACTATATGCCAGCGTCAGACCACCCCGATCCCGAAATTGTAGATCAGACACCAAAGCGTGATCAGCTATTCACCCTTGGCGACTTCAATGCAAAGATTGGAGGCCTCCACTCTTTACATCCGAGCCCCAATGGCAGGCTCAGCCTTGGAGATTACAACAACAGGGCAATCTCACTTGCAAATTTCTGCGCGAGTAATCGTAATCGTCACAAACACTCTCTTTCAGAAGCCAGCTGAGCGTCTCTGGATCTGGTCATCCCCCAACCAGCAGTATAAAATTCAAATCGACTACATCATCATCCGTCAGGACATTAGGCATCAGGTGCTCGACCAAAATCTCATGACTGGGCTTTGAAAAAAAACAAATGGTTCCCTAACGACAAAGCTGAAATTCTCGAAAGGTGGGCTTCATTTGATGAAGAAGGGGGCGCACTTGGAGATAGTCAAACTCGTGCTTTAGGTGTGGCATGGAATTTTAGTTAAATACGTTACTAAAGCACAGTTATTTCACACTGCAACCTATCACAGCCTTTTACTACAAGGATGACGTAGCTTAGCAAGAAGTGCCTGACCAAATAATACCTTATTTTCACCTACACTTAAAACAAAAACAAAAGGTCTTAAAAAACCCCTAGATTCAAAAAAACTGTGAATCAACTGTAATGAGAGCTTAAGAATAAATCATTGCTCTTTATTTAAGTGACGAAACTTTGGATTAGACATCGCTAACAATAATCTGGTAATGTAAACAAAACTGAAAAACCTTCAGTCTATCAGCGCGAGCCTAGTACTTTATTTATTTCATTTTATTACTGAGCAAAGAAGTGTCTAAAAAACTAACTGAACATTACTGAGCAAAGAATTGTCTGTAAAGAACCCTCTGAACTTCACTTAAAACATGGATGTGTGCCTATTAGGTCTACATTCAACTCAGTTTCAGAATTGACCAACTTATTGTTCTATTACACAATGTAACACGCAGGGCACGCATTAAAGACTAGTCTGTAATTATGTAAATTGTCTATAACGAAAAGATAAATCGTCTAAGAACAAGAACAAGAACAAGAACAAGAACAAGAACAAGAACAAGAACAAGGAAAATACAGATGTAGAAGCGCGGCAATACTTGCTCCCGCTTAGAAACACCGTTCACTTCGCCAACATGAGGTGGTCACTTCCCGGTGAAAAATGTTGATTAAGCAATAGTCAAAAACCTGTTGCAATCACAACAGCATTGACAAGTCTCTTTACACAATATTTAGAACATACCTGCTTAAACCCAACCTTCTGTTTGTGTCTTCTTAGTAAAATAATAGGTTTGATCAGCAACATCCATGGAACGCATAAAACGGCCACCACAACAAGCAAAACCTGTATATACCTCTGCAATGAAAAAGTGAATTATGACAGAATAAAAACCCAGCAAAATAGTTATGTGCTTCAAGACCTATAAATCAATATGCAATCAAAGCATGAATTTACTAAGTAGTCTACATAAAAATAAAAAACTGGACCCAGTAACATCTAAGCGTCTACGCCTAATCACGGAAAAAATCAAGCATCCAAAGAAGTTAAAAAGAATAAAGCTAGTCCGCCTTATTGTGATAACTGTGATAACATTGATATAATTATATAAGTTATGTTCTTTCCAAAGCGATGACTCCCCCCAGCTGACATAAATTCACATGAAATTAAAAGCGAGACAACAGTAGTTTATATATCCTTGAAACTATTTGCCAGAATGGATACTCAATCTATGCTTTAGTCACATTTTAGTCATCTAAGATTTATTCCATAATATTTGGTGGGGCCATACTTTCAAAACCTTAGCTAATTTACCCCACAAGCAAATCTACCTTCTATTTTTCTTGTCTAGGGGTATTATGGATTTTAATTACTGTACTTGTGTTATATAAACAAATTAGAGGCAGCCAACCAAAAACAGTAATCTCTTTGGGGCTGCTTTTTAATTCTTTATTTTCTTCGTGGCTGAGAAAAGGGGATTTGGGTTCTCGGGTAATTTGCCTATGTTGACTCTTTCCTGATTACAAAGGCCATCAAACTTAGTTCAAAATAAATTTGGAACTGAGTTTCATGGCCTTTGTAGCCCTGTAATTTAACTTTCTCTGGCCCTAATAAAAACGAAAATCGCTCAAATAAGCATAATTTTTAACGTGAAGTATCTCCTGTCTAAGTTTATAAAAGTCTACCATCTTGAGCTTGAAAGTTACAGTCCTCATTGGCTGTCATTTTTAATACAAGCAGCAACAGGAATGGTAACTGAAGCCGAATAACTTCCCATGTGCGTGGTTAGCTCCAAAGGGGCTCCCTCATGCACCATGTCATGAGAAGCTTCTGGCTTATGTTTCCTATTTTCCGTTTTTAATTACTCATCACCTTAATTCCTCAACCAATGCTGGCGAAAAGGCATGCAAATGTTAAACTGCGTTTATCGTGTGTTCAAATACACAGTTGTGATAAAATAAAATTCCATTCAATATTCACTTCTGTTGCTAAGCACGTTTTTCTGTTCGATTCCATAAATATTTTGTAAATAATTTTGACCTGGTACTGATTTTTGATTCTCAGAATTCTGTTGGTGCACAATCTTTTCACACATTTCAACCATCATACAAATTTCTCGGTACTAAATTTGGCCACTCCTTTTTCTTTCTCTACGTTTGGATTTGAAAAACCTATTACTTCTGAATAATTAATACGGTGGCGCGCAATTACCTGTCCTGCATACAGCTCACTGTTTTCCTCGATTTTCTTGCCAAAATTCAGAAACATTCCAATAAGAGTAAGAAGTAAACTTGGCAGCTGCATAAATGAAAACAAAAAGATGCCAAGTCAACAGTAGAACGCCAGTTAAACAATTACGTTAAAACGTCAATTTTAATATCACGCTATAAAATGTAGCAAAGGACCTATTTCAAACCTATTACAAACTTTACAGCTGTGGGAACTCTTTTCTCCTTTTGTTCTTTTTTACGAAACCTTGCACCACGAGATGAGTTAAAATAATTACAATTCATAGGCAACTTCAACTTCGTGTTACATTATACACCAAGAGTTGTGGTGGTTGATAATGTAAACACACGATCAAAAGCAGGGCTGGGATGTGAGCAATATAAATGTCACTGGAAACTAACTAAAATAACTCCTGTATATTCTGATAATCTCAAAGAAAATGACCATCGCCAATACAACATACCTTGGGTGAGCGAATTGAAAATGCAAGCCACTTGTAAAAAATAAGGATAACAAGGTATCCAAATATGCAACCCATAAACAATACCTAGAATGAGAGAAATACGTCTAGTTATGTCAAAGAGAAGACCTTGGGGATTATGGTGGAAGATATGCTTCCAAAAAAGTTGGCTCACTCTAGCCGTAACACAGTAACTTACACATCATGATTCTTTATCCCTAAATAACTACAGCCTGACCGTGTGTCGTAGGTTTTCCTGATCTGATCCAGTGTTCAAAGATTTCAATTCAATTTTCATGACCAAATCTTCCTACGAGTTATTTACCTAACTGGACTGGGGTACCTGGTACTATTTAAATTTTTTTCACAACACGGGGCGGTCTCATAGATCAATTCTCTATGAATAATATAATGATAGTTGTAGTCATGGGCGCTCTTCTCCTGTACAGTCCTGGAAGATCGTTAGTTGCATAATTCCTGATAATGTAACAATTTGCTGTGGAAGTTCCTAGCTGCAAAATGAGCACTCTCCTGAAAGTTTCTTTCCGAGAACCGTTGCAATCTGCAAATCTCTTCTTTCTTCCTATTATCCAGCTGACTATACCTTGAAATGTTTTAAATCTCGTTCTAACGAATACCTTTTTCAAACGTAATCTACCGTAATCTCCCAAATATATATCCTTCCTCCTGTAGCTCCAAACCTCTTGGGTCCTATCAGCCTTCTCTGCATATTTGTTTACAGTTTTTTGACATGGAACTACTATGCAAAGCCAATTTCATGAATCAGCTAAGATAGTGTAGCTCTTTCAAATTGGCTATCTCGGGTTTATGAAAGGTTCGATTTAACCCAGTACCCCCAACTAAGGGACGCTAATAAATTCCGATAGAGTAAATGCAAAAAATCTAATAATGGAAATACCCAATTCTTGTGGCTCTGTTCAGCACCACATTTTATCAAATTAACAAGTGGCTTTGGATCCTTAACGTTGATAAAAAATGTCAACGTTCAAATAACAAGACAATAAGCCATGGGCCAAATACCAAAATTGGTGTTGTAAACATAGCATAAGAAAATAACGTTTCTTCCAATTCAGCTGCTTGTCTTAAAAGCGAACTACCCTTATTCTGTAGACTACTGAGCTTTTAACTTCAATTAATACTAGGAGACCGCACTTCATTGTGTGATACCACGGAACAATAAACTCTCTGGAAAACAAAACACAAAAATAGATTTTATACCTTTAAGAAAAAACAACAACTTTGAAAATCAATTGTTATCCATGAAAATGACCCTACTCATATACACTCACCTTTGCGCCACACAATATGACCAAGCGTGATAATAATAAACCGAACAAGTCCATAAGCAAGACACAATGCACAAATCTGCATTCTTCGCCTTCTCCGCCTTTCCTGACTTCTCCTTGTAGTTATAAGCATTTATTGTATACAAGTAAATTATGGACAAATGTAAAAGCACAATATAGCTCACAAGACAGTACATTACCTGAGGCACAAATTCACACCAAATATTGATCGGCTGCTTAAAATGCCTGTTTTAACAAAATAGGAACAGATGCCAATAAATATGTAGCAATTTTAACATGGTTTCAAATGCATAACGGTAAATGTAAACATTTACCCAAAATCTACTCTGAAAAAAAATACACCTGCTAACAAACTTGGGGTGGGGTTAAATACCATATATATACCTATGCCGATTTAAGTCTGCCAAAGGCGAGTGTCCGCTCGGCGTGAGGCGGTACCACGAGTGACAGTTCCCATCACAGTTTCAAGTATGCCTTTGGAAGATAACACTACGGTACTCCGTCAGGACGCTTATTTTCGTATTCTTGACTATGTCTGCCAGGTCGCAAAACCAGCGCCACATTTTGGAACCAAAGGCAGGAGTAAAATCTGGCAAATGTGCACAAATTCAATCTATAGTAGTTACATTATTAAAATATTAATATACATAACCCATATACACAGCGAGAAAAAAAAACACAACAATATCCCTGATACAAAATTTTTTGTTGTTTTAGTAACCTGATCAAGTACGAGTACCCTCTTAAAATAATACCCCCAAAAATGAGCCTGTCATTTCACTAAAACACCGTGTCCCGATATAGCAAATATAGGGATTTGTTTTCAAGTATATTTAAATGCAAATGGTTAAATTTTGTTTTATCTTATTTGAAAATGTCCAGTGGTTTTCATCCATGCCTGGGTTAAAACCGACTTTCTGGCGGCTAACAAAGGATATCTGACCACTTTATGGACCCTTAGAGCAAACGCATACCATATAGGTGCCACGAAAATCTGTCACAGTGGCCATAATGCATTGCGCCTCTATTTCAAACTGCGAGATATCGTGCTATACAAAAGGGGTCCATATTTTGGGAAGTACTGACTACCGGCTATCTTTTATTATCTGTTGTTGTTATGAAAGCCCAAAACGTAAAGACCCAAATTCCTTATCTGCCTTCACAATAATATTTGTTCGTTTGTTTCTGTCTACAGTGATGCCTGCTGGGACTGGGAGAACAGTAAGGCAGAATGTCAGAATGTAGTAAAGTGAGGTTCCAGCTCTCTAGCCAGTTTAAACACCTAAGGAACTAAAAATAAAATACGCTACAAATACTTTAAACATTAAAATATTTAACAAGAAAGGACATCACGTCATAAGCAGATAGACAAAAAATATGACCAATCCTTATATAAACACACAAGGACCAGTAAAATATATCCTTTAGTAAAAAGTGACGTAAAAAGTTTACCTGTGGTTACACAGACTCAGTACAATGCCAAACATCATATGTGTCACACCAAAAATAACTGAGATTTTCATCTTGTAGGAATTCAAAAAATTCAGTTTGTTGACAGCAGCTTGCCAAACCTGGACAAAAAAGACATTACATGCAAATACATGCTTATAATACATTACATTACTTCTTACTTCAGCCTGGAGGTTGTAAGTCAAACCTCCCGACCACATCTCTTCTCCATCCTCTTCTATCCAGGGCTCTTCTTCTGAGTTCTTCAGGCGTCAGCATGGTGATATTTTGTATGTGCTTGATAAAGTTTAGCCTAGGTCTCCTCGTCGGTTTCTTTCTTGGAAATGCTCGAACAAAGCGAATCTACTTATGATATCATCCTTCCTTATCCAATGCCCTAGCGATCTCAGCTGACGTTGGAACATTTTATCGCTCAAATTACCTCTCTTTACACGTCTGAGTATTTCATCGTTTCTTACTCTGTCTATTCTTNAACCTCCCGACCACATCTCTTCTCCATCCTCTTCTATCCAGGGCTCTTCTTCTGAGTTCTTCAGGCGTCAGCATGGTGATATTTTGTATGTGCTTGATAAAGTTTAGCCTAGGTCTTCCTCGTCGGTTTCTTTTTTGGAAATGCTCGAACAAAGCGAATCTACTTATGATATCATCCTTCCTTATCCAATGCCCTAGCGATCTCAGCTGACGTTGGAACATTTTATCGCTCAAATTACCTCTCTTTACACGTCTGAGTAATTCATCATTTCTTACTCTGTCTATTCTTGTAATCCCAAGGATGAACTGGTAACAACTTGTTCAAAAGGAGTCGATTTCTTTCTTCATTGCTTTGGTTGTAACCCATGTTTCAGAGTTGTAGAAAATACATTACATACAGGTAAGAAATTTGTTTTATGTCCAAGTGGGGTTGTAATGGAGGAGTGGCGAATCGCGAGTCATTTTCAGGTTCTACTAGTTATTTCTTTGATGATAAATCCAGAAAAATAGCGCACTAAGTGTTTCTCTGATGGCATGGTATATTAGATTCTTTTAAAAAAAGGTACTATAATACAGAAAAGATTAACAACAACAAACAACTTTTTTTTACTTGACTTGTACATAATGACATGCCTTTGTTCTGTTTTCAAAAGGTTAAGAGCCATAGAAGTCGTAACTACTAACTGTACAGAATTGTGAAAAAATGAAGATAAGAGAAAGGGAAAAAGGTAAGCCAAGAGATAAAAATGACATCAGAAAAAAGAGCCAAAATAGCCCTTTTTCATGCAAATTTAAATCGACCAGGTAAAACCAGATTCATGCATCGAGAGCAATTTCATTTATTTATTCAAACAAATTTTCTGATGTATCACTTTCTCAATTACATGTCTTGTTTTTTACGCTGCTGCTTTTGGCTTAATGTATTTCCGGGTATGAATTTTATTTCTCTATTGGAACCCTGATATGGTAAAGCAAACAATACAAATTAGCTTCAGTCTCATGCTATGGTCATTGCTGATAATGGTCAAAGCCTGAAGAGCTACTGCGATGGTTGCGAAACAAAATTAGCAGATCTCCAACAAACCCGTCTCTTTTTCCTTCCTTTGTATAACAGGAATTATGATGGCACAAAATATCCCAAGAAAGCGTGAATACGTCATGTATACTAATGGAGTTCTCACTTTCATCGCAATGACCTAAACGAATTATGTGTGAAACTTGGAAGTTCAAAGGCGCAAAATAAACACCATGTACAAAATTAGTGTCTTTTTCTTAGTTTTAAATAACGCAACCAGTACAAATGTAAACACAAAAAAACCCAACAAAAATAAATAATAATACTGATAGCATTTCAAAGTCATAAGTATACTGCGATAATCTGGCTAACTGTCGTTCTAGTCATTACATATAACGTGCAGGGATGTGACTTACAACCTTTTCCAACATGAACGATACAAGGCGAGTCCCGGCACACGTTAAGGAGTCATAGCATCACAATATAGCTAACCAACAACGGCTACAACACAACTCACACATGGCATAGCACAATTGGGGAAGGGCGGGTCACATTTTAAGGGAATGTTGTTATACGTCAACCCAAGGCTACACTGTTATACTGGTTTCATAAAAACCCAAAACTGGAAACTTGTTTCCCATTCGAATAATACTCTCCCTTGACAAACATATTCTAGTAGTTCCAGGTATTACAATTTTTGGCAACAGTTTTACCCACTTGGTATCCTATGTTTTCCTCAGAAAGATATAAGTCCATTTGACATTAATTACTGGAATAAATAACTTTTCTTAGCAAACAGATCATTCCTACCTCGCTTCTGACTAGAAAATCGTACTTTGATTTTTTTTCTCTGGGGATGGTTTCTGGCAGTTCTAGGTATTACAACTTTTGGCAACAGTTTTACCCACTTAATAGTCCTATTATCGCCCCCAATCTTCCGCCTTCTTTCGCTGTTATAATATCACATACTAAATCAAATTTCTCCCAACTTCATGTTAAACATCTACCCAAATACTTTTTTGTGTTCGTGTCATTTGCCAGTTCTTCAAATGTACTTGCGTAGTCTTAAGCTAATCTCTTATCTTTCTTAGTAAGCATCCAAGGGTAGATATTCCAGTGTGTATGATCTGTAATGTGAGGTTTCAACTAGCATAACTAAAAAGGCTTTTCTGGGCCTTGAATCAACATATTACTATTGTCAGATAATTTTCACAGTACGGATCTTGAGAAATCTTGAAAAGCACCTCCATATCAGACTAAATACCCGGGGCAAAAATAACAAAAGCCATCAAGTTTTTCAAAAACAAAAGAAGGCTTTCAAGTATATTAGTTGCTCCTAAACAAAGTCTTTTGTTGATACCATAATTCTCACTTGTTTACGATCATCAATCACATATTGTTTAATGATTGATAAAGAAAAGTTTTATGTTTCAATCAACACAAGCGGAGGAATAAATGCTGGCACTGTGCATTGTTTGCAATTGCAAGAGAAAGTAACGCCGTACATTAATATCATGTAGTAGGAAGTGAGGTTTATACAAGGGCGTTTTGGTTCACACGTCTTAAGTGACTGTACAGTAAGTGAACACTGAGTAAGTCGATAAGTTACCAAACTAAGTTGTTGTATCACTTATCAGTAGCATACTGTGCTTACCTGCCAGTTTACATGCACAGTAGGCCAAATATTATAGTGGTGAAAAATTCTATATTGATTCAAGCAGTACTTGCCTCACCCCAAAAACAATCCACAAAGGCTTATCATCCCTTGTAAAAATTACAAAAAAATATTAACTTAAAAACACCAGGTGAATAACCTGATGTCGTTTTTACTTACTGGATCAATGCCAAAGTAGTACGGTACTTCTCTTGGGCTATCAATTGGGTCAAGCATAATAAAAGTCCCTCCCTTTTTCGAGTGCACCAGCTCTTCTAAATGCTTCAAACTACAAGAATAAAATAACGTAACACTCTTATAACTGACTACCTGTCTTATTTTTTCGACCAAAAAAAAAGTCCAACATCCTCTAATGTAACCTCGTATTAAACCACACTTCCGTGTTATATTAAATATCCCAATGAATCTGTTTTGTAGGGTTCCTCTGTAGTATACTTGAAATCATAATTCAAACAATTCAATAAATGCGCACTATTTCTTAGTTGCTTCACCATGATGCTTCCTCACCCGAGAACGAAGTCCAATATGTGGGTTTTTCTTAATACTTTGAAAATTTTGACTTCTACTTACACCACAAGTTTACATGGGTTTTAAATTTTAATTACAATCAAAACCATTTTCCATGGAAGAAGTACCCATGAAAATGCCTACCTGGTGCCAGGGTCGTGGATTTTCCATTATCACAATATAAAAATATAACAAAAAAGTAGCATTTTGTACAGAATTACAAAAATACGGAATGGCCTGCAACATAGGAAAACAAAATTACTATTTACCGTGCTTAATTATTATAATTACAGAAAATTAAACATGCATATGAAGGTCAACTTACTTGTAATCAATCTTGTTAGCAGGCATCTGATTCCATCCAGTACCAAAAATATTCAATGACTTTGAAAAACAATCATTATACAGGAGCCCAGAATAGATTGAAAATAAACCCATCAGAAAAACGATATACCTCCCTCCATATATTGTTGTGAACATCTGAAAGAATAATAATAAGATATACAGTTAATTCAAGGGTCGAAACAAAGAGATGTCAACCAACTAACAAAACAAAACGGGAAAATGCAAAAATAGAAAATAAGATTACCTCACCACCTGTTTTCACATTAGCAAGTTTCTTTTCATTCATGATTAGCCAGAGTCCAAACAGTGCCATTATTAAACCGTGTCCACAGTCGCCGAACATTACAGAATAGAGGAAGGGAAAAGTGATAATTGTAAACAATGCTACAAAAAAGAAAAAGACAACTTCTTTTACTAACTTGGTTAAACAGCAATACTCTGCGCATTCAACGTATATCGCACTATCACTTAAATCTTTATTCAACACATCTGTCTGCAGATACCGGGGCTGCTGAAAATCTGATACCCATGACGACAAAATATTACCTCCGGAGAAGGTCACCAGTGTCAGATACAAAATAATTCTGTGGTATCGAGTGTTTTCAATTCCAGTAAGACTAGGGGCAAAGATGATTTAGAATTGCACCAAACGTTTGTTCTCCTACACGTGGGTCGTGTCAGTCGATAAGTACATCGGCAATATAAAAAACAAACTATCAACCACAAAATGGTACGAGGATCACCATCAAAATTGCTTTTTAAGGTACACCAACAACTCCATGCGATTAGAATCAAATCTAAATTCCAGTTCACCTGTCTAAAAACAAAAATCTTTGTCCGGTCATAAATAAATAACCTGCTATTAAGCAGCACAACACCTTTCTTGCCAGAACTCACTTTTTCGTTGGTAAGATATAAACTAGTGTCTTGATTGTCAATAAATATATCTATTGACTAAAGACATTTTCCTAATGAAGGCAAGGAGATGAATATTTTGTGCCCCATTTTGCAATTTGACAAAAGTTGAATTCATTAATGGTTTAAATGGTGGCACAAGTAAAAAAAATCTTGACGATGGATTGAATTAAGGTTACAGCCTGCCTGAAAATTTTCGTGTCTAAACAAGCTTTCATTATTTAACTAAAACTAATTTGGAGTAAAGGTCCTAAATTTCACCTTTTTAAACTCAAATTTAATGAACAAGTAAGCTTGATTCAATAATCCTAAACTTAAAACAGGCTTCAATAGAAAAACAATTGTTTAACATTTCACATTTGCAATGTTTAAAGTTTGGACTGAAACACGGGTTTCTGGATTTCTTTCAAAAACCCACAGCTAAAAAATTGTCTTTAAAATCTGTACAAGTCAATAGCAATCCCACAACTCGACAACCACTTGTCAGAGCTCAATGGCATCCACTGATCTGATAAGGAAAGTCAAATACATCTAATACACCCAGGGGTCAGACACGATACAGCTGTAAACAGGAGGGCGGGGCGTTTTGGAGAGCAAGACGGTCGTTGCCTACTTTTTCATTCATTTTACTGCGACGCCACAAATAAGTACTTTGCGCAAATGATGAGGTGGCAAATACAATGACAAAAAATTAGGTCGCAGCATCTGCTGGTTGCTACAGCCACCTCAAGTTTTTAAATTAAGTTTCAAGCCTTTTTGTACAACAGCAAATTTCTTTTGTTTCAACCTTACCGGGATTGACTTCCTGATAGTTAGCTACCCCATACGAATCAACGATTGCCTGAAACCCCGATGTAAACTTGTTTGTACGGTTAAAAGTTGGCGGAGTTTTCTTGGTCTGCATTCTGTTTAATATGGACGGCACTGAAGCTCCACTTCGTTCCTGTCAATAAAATTTTTAAAGAGAAATGATTCGATGAGTGTTTTCAGTGTGTATTCGTAAAACTGAATATACATATTTCTGTAAATGATTGAATATACATTCTCTTAACCATTACTAGATAGGAGGATCAGACAGCGGGTGGGACGCACGAGGTACGGAACAATGGTATGAATAAAGAATACAACAACGAGAATAACTAAAACACTACAAAATGCATAAATACAGATTGCGTTTCGGTTGGTGGCGATTGGCAAACCTGAGCAAGTAAACTATATCATAAATGCAAATGAAAAGTAATCATCATACATGATATCATTATCACGATCATTATCACGATCATTATCACCATCACGACGGTGTAGCAGGCCAGTGACAAATTTAATAAGATAAAACAAACAAAATACAAACAAAAAACCCCCAACAAAACATACACCAAAAAAGAAACAAACCATAAACTATTTTACCGTTCCTCTCCTCAGTGCAAGCTGAATATTCTCTAGGTCAGTCACTGGACACCAACATTCTGCAATCAGGCACTTTTGTGTGACGTCCAAATTGAACATATTCATGGCATGGTAGATTGCTTTAATCTTCTTTACCTGAAAGGGAAATGGAGGTCCAAACGATTTCAAAACTCAGAATGGTTATTCAAAGTAACTGAAAGGAAGTGGTTGTGGCAATCCCTTTTCTACTGAAAACACATCGGTATTGCAGGTGACGTAAAGAAACTACTGAAAAAGAGTACGAGTCAATGAAAACTATCATTAATCTGAAACGGTAAAGTTTTACGGAATGTTAATGTAAAATGGGAAATTTTTCAAGGTGATAGTTTATCACTATTACTTTTTATAATCAGTATAATACCCTTGTCATTGCTACCCTATAAAGTCAACGCATACTATGAATGGGGCAAGAAGGGAATTCAAACTTAATCACCTACTTTTCATGGATGATCTTAAGCTTTTCATAAAAATGACGATCTGTTAGTTTCGCTGTTAGATACTGCCCATGTATTTGGTGAAGATATAGGAATAGAATAAAGACTTTAAAATGTCGAGTTGTCATATTGAAGCAGGAGAAAATCAGCCATTGTGATGGAATTGAACTGCCCTCTGGAGAAATGATGAAGGAAGCTAGTGAAAGCAGCTACACCTATCTAGGTAGAATCGAAATTGGTAAAGTTAAAAAGCACGAGATGAAAGCCAAAGTACTTAAGGAATATAAAAGGAGACTGGGTCTAATTTTAAAATCAAAATCAAACGGGAGGAATAAGATTATACTTAATATATACTTAAGCAGTAGTAATACTGAGCTATGGACCTGGTATTCTTGAGTGTGAAGAAAATGGCGGCTATGAATAGGAAAACAAGGTAGACTTAATATTAATTATCAATTATCAATATTAAACTAATACTAAACTTAATCAGTATACGGGGTAATGCATTCAAGGAGTGATGTGGACATATTGCATTTGACGTGAAGTTAAAAACAACATATTCCTTCGATATATTACCTACTACTTCCCGTAGTTCATTGTGAAACTGTTCCATTTCATTTTCATCAGGATTATGTGGTTGCTGCATATATTTGTATAATGCTGGTATTTAAAGGATGCCGTAGAGGTCTTAAAAAATTATTCTGTCATTACCAGCCCGGGTCAGAGAGGACCTGGGCGTCGGGGTAATTGAGGGGTAACAATATTCTCCCCAGATCCCTATAGCTAACGAAGCAGGGCCTTTCCAACGGGCGCAGTTTAACCTTATTACCCTACACTCTTGAAATAACTAACCATATTTGGTCAATTCCTCTGACAGAATAAGGACTTAGCAGATGAAGTCTATCAATTCCTTTTTTTTGTACTTATGCGGTGGGGCTTTATGCTATATATGTAAATAGCAGAAATATTAGGTGCCCTATGTGAAGACTTGTTCTTTCAATTGCTCAATATTGCTTACAGTTACAGTCACAGCACCAAGGTACTTTAAAACACAAGTGGAGCAATAACATACCTTTACGAACCAAACATTGATGTTCTTTGCTATGGTCAAAAGCAATCTGTGTCTGTGGTCGCGTGTCTCACTTATAACCTGTAATTTATTAGAAAGAAAACTGTAAGTTTGGCACGGTTCAAAATTTTGGAAAATGGCAGTCATCAACAAAAAAAAACCTCACACAATATCATTAAAACTGAGTAATGTTAACACAGTAACTGGGACTAAAATTTGATAATCTCTGCAGAATGCATAGGCATAACGTACACACGGTGATCTGTTATTCGTTTCTCTATCAATCTTCTAATCAATAATCTACAATCTACATTCTAATATATACATATATATATATATACATCTATACACACATATACACATATACTAGCGGAGGTAAACGGTGTTGGCTGGAGCATCTGACTGAATGATCAAAGTCACATTAAATCATTATTCCACGACAAATACGAAAAAAAGGCATAAATTTTAATAAATTCATTTCTGGATTGTGGCTCTCGAATTTTGCTAAGGGGACCGTATGATGCCCTTCTTCACAACCCCAAGCATTATCAAGTAACTCCTTTATACTTTGCGATAACACCACAATTTAGCAGCTCGTGCAGCCTGTGTTGTGACTTGAGGCTAGCACTAAACTACTAGCACGAAGCACGTAATTGACGTAACAGCAAAAGCTCTTAAAATTTCTAATCCCTAAAGCATTCTTTTACCAGACTAAAGATGTCTGCTGGAAACACATATCTTTGTGGTATTTGTCTTCCAATCCTGGTAATTGACCAAAGCTTCAGTTGCCTTATTACTCCTTATCGTACTTTCCTGTTGTTTTAACTGCTGACATCAATATTGTAAGGTCACTCAGGTACTTTTTTCCCTTTTATATCTTAAGTACAAATGGTTACTTTTCTTACTTAAATTTTTTCCCCTTGTATTTTTCAAATCCCTGCATTTATTGCTTTTTTTTCCTTCTCCAAATTCTATCTCCAAAAATGCACATACAAGTGGTGTGTTACTAATGAAGGAGAAACGAACTGGGATACGAGATTTCTTCCCGACCCTTCGCTTCTGCCAAGAGACAGGTCTTTAATGCATTGTTTAACTCCTGTTACATTGCCTGATCCCTTTAAAGCTCCAACTCAGCCAAGATACCCCCGCTTTTCAAAGTTAACCCTGACAACTTGGGTACAGTAGCATATTTTTCACTCCTTTGCTACAACCATTCGTGCATCTCATTTTGTCGATTCGAATATATGACAGCTATTCGTCACAGAAATCGCATATGTAAGTTTGATTTCAGGCTGATTACTCGGAATCTGGTATTTAAGCTTTGTTGGTAAAACAGCTGATTTAACTATCAGCATCTGGTTAGATTTTATGTTGCTTTATAACATTTTCTTTTCAGCCTCTTTTTCTTCATTACTTCCTCTTTGTAGACAAAGGCTTTCGGTACAGTCTTAGCTGTTTTAGACAGCTAGGGCTTTCTCGATCCTCTCTTCGTTTTTCAGCATTAGTAAAAACAAACTTGATTTTAGTTTTCTTATTCTGACGCCTTAATTTAGTCGAGTCCAAATGAAAACGCTATCGACCGAAATGGACGTTATGTTGACTGCGATATTTAACCTCTTCTTTATGGTGATTTAACAATGAGCTTGGTGGTTCAGGTCAGATAAAGAGATCATCACTAAAACTTTGCTAAAACAAAGTTCTGGTGATATTCTGTTTATCTGTCCTGAACCAACAAGCTCACTTGTCACCTTTGTGAGAGTTCGCCTTCCTACTCCATGTCTAACACTAACATACCATGTAACTCGTTAAAGAACCATGATATTACTACTTATTAAAAACATTTAGATTCTTCTTTAAAGTCTTCCATAAAAGATCAGCGTTTCGCAAGGTAAGACGCTTAAATATCAAACTTCAATTTTCAAGGTGTAATGCCTAGTTGACTTCGAATTGTTTACGTTGTAAAAAATGGCTACTAGTTAGGTGGAATTGTTATTATACTTTGCTACCATCAAGTAGGCTACATTATAAATAATAATTTCAGTCAAAACGTGGTTTTGGGTAGGTACTACTAACCGTTCGTAAATCTTCAATCCTGCTTGAAACGCCCATAGCCATATCCCTTCGTTCACTTGGGGTCTCTGGGCATGGGTACAATGTGGCACGAAACCTAAAGAATTCAATACACATAAGTTGTATTAATCTTTTGAGTAAACCGAGATTACTTAAATCTTATTACGGGAAACTGGTACACGCAACAGTTCATCAATTAAAATTGCCTCCGCTTATATTCCGAGTTAAATTGTTAATTATACATGAATAGACATTAGCCTTCAGACATTGGTACAACTTGCCTGTACCTTTCATAGCCTATGCCCTTTCAGTGCCCCACTAGTTCATTAAAAAATACAGCCCATGTGCTCCCTTGTACATAGACAGAAATTAGACGAATTCTGTTCATTCCCGTAATCTTATCTTCTGGTACTTCAAGATGTAGTACTGTACGTGACCTATCTTCTACCTACAAGTCGTGGCTGCAATATCATCATACCATAGGGTAATGACAGTACTAAAAATGACAATAAACAACCTTGTCAGTAAACAAAACAGAAAACACTTTTTGTTTTGTCAGACCTTAAAATAATACTAATTTAATGAAAAATGTCGGCAGTAAGTATAAAATTAAACTATAAAAGCATGTCCTTCATAAACTATTCTTCATTGCACAAAAACCGTAATTACCAGAATGACGTTGATGGTAAAAGTTAATGCTAGCCTTCACAAACTCCAGGCTAATGCATATATGGGCATCAAATTTTAAGGCCCTTCTAATACCAATTGGTACAAACAGAAAATTATCTACTCTTCTAAGCGCCCTAGGTTTCATGACTGCTTTATCTTTTATCTTCAGCCTCAATAAACAAGCCAAAATACTAACAGCTTATGTTTTCCATCACCACATTCATCTAAATGCCTGTACCACTTCAAATTCCTACTGCTACTTCCGAAAATCCTCAGAACTTACTTTGTGGTAAAACGTCTTCTTACCTCTAGGGAAGTTCCACAAGCAAAGTTATTGTGTCTACCCGCCCCTTTAACAAGCGTTTTAAGTTAAGGCAACTTTTAGTTTATCTAGAAAGTTTTAGGGCTGATTTTTTACCCAATCTTTTTTATAGCTGCATAGAAAAATCAAGCTAGACTATACGTTTTCAGGTTTGGGTCCACTGGATACTTCGCATCCAGCAGACATCGACGAAATTTTTACTACTACAAAAATACTTACCCTTCGCATATCTTTTTGACTCTTGTTTTCAGTTGGTCTCCTTGAAAGAATATGATAAAGACACACTTGTAAACTTCATCACCCGTGGTTGGATCCTCCAGTGGTTTCTGCATTTCTGCTTGTTTGAAGAAAACATTACCACGGCATGCTCTCCACAATAACCTTTCAAATGCAGGCGACCTTTCTCTTGCAATGACGCCAGCAACAAAGCTACAGAGAAAAGTTTTTTTCAATCAATCTAAGTCAGTGTAAATAAGATTTTATGAAAGTAAACTTCGTATAGCCATGTCCAATTATAGAGAGGAATACCATAGTGAACTGTGGTAAAGCAATAACCATGGGTTAATGACGGGAAAGGTGAGACATGCGAACGTGGTTTTAAAAAATAAGTGTACAAAAAT
This sequence comes from Morbakka virulenta, assembly GCA_003991215.1. NCBI lineage: Eukaryota > Metazoa > Cnidaria > Cubozoa > Carybdeida > Carukiidae > Morbakka > Morbakka virulenta. Next base: position 3,517,279 of record RDPX01000031.1, read on the forward strand.
AAGTAGCCTGACTAGAGGTAAAAACCCAAACTGCAGCATCTTGAGAATACTCTTCGAGAAACATCGTTGAAAATCAGTTACTGTAAGATGTGTATATTACACACGGGGTACTGACGGAGACCGGAAAATGCAATAAATATGACGACACAAATAAAATGGTCAATACAAAATACGAGAATAAATGTATCATCGTATGATACTGACCTTTACAAATGATGACAAAACACTAGTCAGGGTTAAAGTTTGGAAATTAGGTCATCGATGCCTAATTTACCAATCTTTTGTTTTACACTAATTTTGCTTTTCGACTCTCCTAACTTTCTTTATGGGTGCTGCGGTATTTACCACAAGAAAAATAAATTAAGTATACATATCTTGAAACGCTAGATGTTTAAATTACGAAAACATAACTTATACGTCTTATTTATTTTACCAAACAAACACGGTAGCGTTATGAGCCACGTTTCCAGTGAATGAAATACCAATTTACATTTTTCATATAAACTGAAATTCTCTTAGGTTTTCGCCTAACAAAAAATAAATAAAAACTATGTAGGAAATATGCTGTGAAGTACAATCTTAACTTTCAAGCTGAATTTATCCACAGTTTAACAATACTTGGGAAAGTTCCGTGTTCTCGGCAGGTAACAGAACAGTAAGGGCCGCTACGGAAGCTACGACAACCTTGGAAATAGTAAGTACTAAGTTACCATACTAGGCTTATGTGGGGATTCTTGTCTAGTTTAGTGCGGTGCAGCAGTAAAAATAACCTGAATAACGACACCGAAGATCTGAAAAAAAGTTCTTTTTAACACTTACGTAATGGCCTATTAACCAGGTGCCCAACAAATCAAGATGGTAAATGCAGTGTTAATTAATCAAGGAAGACCTCGTACCCAATGAAAACTTTGCTACCCGAAGTATTAATTTCAACAAATAGCTTTTGAGTATTAGTCTCTGTTGTACATTTCTAGATGTTAAAAGGATCCCAGTTATATTATTCAACTTACTCTTGGAGACAAATCTTACAACAAATTTCACAATATCAAAACAAGAACTCCGTAAAATTCCTGAATGAAAAAACAAACTGAAAAATGTTCTAAAGGCACATTGAGCGGCTACCCCCCCCCCAAAAAAAAATTAACCTCATGTGGAGTTGTGTAATTTTTTAGATGAAAATTCTCGGGGGCTTAATCGTATATGGGAAATGTCCCCCCCTTGCAGTTTTTGAATTGAAAAACTGACAGCAAATATCTGGTTGAAGTTAGATAACGTTGAAAACCAAAATATCAATTTTTTTTAATAGAAATTTTTTATGTTATTCTTGTTAATTTGATGGTCCTGATTTGGAGAGAGGTTCTATGAGGACCTGAAAGAAATAGAGGAAAGATATCAAGGGCGATGGGGCATACACATGACCACTGACTACTGTTGGTCGATAAAGAGGAATTGTCCAAGAGTTAAAAGCACAAGAAAAAGCTGAAAAAGAAGCTTCCTCCCTTAAGGTGCCATTTGTTTGCTTTTCTTTGTATCCACTTTGGCAATAATTGTGGGTATTCTGCGTCAGTTTTTTGGTGATATCTACAAACATATGAAGTTCGCTCATTTTCACTGTTGGAAGCACATTTTTACATCCACATTGTGTTTCTTTTAATGCAATAAAAGCCAGTGAATTGTTGTTTCTTGGTCATTTACAAGTTAGTACGACACGTTTGTGTGTAATTTCTCTAAATAAATCGCTACTACACATTTTTGTTTGTCCGGTTTGAAAAAATGAAAAATTGCCATATTTTTGCAAAATATGTATCAGATAAGTACCATATCCAAAAACTGGGACACGATAAAAACAAACACGATTTTCGAAGTCATCGTGTGGGAATTACCTAGGAGCAGTTGTCAGGTCCTTTGTACAAAAGCATTGTTTCCAAGGGTAATCAAAATAGTCAAGATTATTCACACCTATGTCAACGACAATAAACCCTAATACACTGCTGCCTGGACCAAAATAAATAAAAACCCAACTGCAATATAAGAGACATTGAATTAGAAAGAAGTTAACGCTAATACATCAAAGTTATATCAAACAACTCACCCAAGCTGGGCCTCACTATTACCAGGCTCTTCGAGGAGCCGGGTCTCAGAAATGCTTTCCTAGCAATAATAAATCAAAATTTGACAAGCTGCAGATTCTGCTTAAATCCCAAGTTAAAGTCAGATCACAGATCCATGAAATGAAGGTATGACTTCAACTATTCACTTTTTACATCAAATTTTTCCCCTTTCCTTAAATGGACTTACCCTAATCGACCAGCAGCAGCCAAAGCTAACTCAGACTCTCCTAGTAACGACATCGCTTCTTCAGTCTGTCCAACCGTATCTCCGTGCTGCTGTTGGAGATGGACCTCTGCCTGGATAATCAAGTATGTATGTTTAATTGCCTATAAATTTCTACTGAAAGGACTATGGAACTGGAAATCAATGAAATGTTTACATTTGGGACTTATGCTTTAGATTATTTGATAAAAAATTAATCTTAACAAGAAAATGCATAAAGATTATAGTCATGACATCAATCTTTGAAATTCTTTGAAATAATAGGATTAATGTTATATGCGAAAATGTGCATGACCACCGTTAAGAATGTGTTGTGAACAATATCACGAATAAGTATTTAGTTTTAAGTGCATTTCTACTGAGTAATTTCACAAAGTAGTTACAAGTCACCATATTGATACACAGGTTTACATGTTTAACTTTCATTTTAAGAGAAGAAAAATAACTGGAAAACAATTATTTAAGAAGTGTGGTTGGTGAATTAGTGGTTTTAATAACATTCGATTATACCTTCATTTGGCAAAGTGCATACGTTTCTTGGAAATGGAAAACTTGAGACTGTCAACTGTGAGTTTCTCAAAGTCGAGAATTAAAAGGGCTCAAAGTCTTTAAGATTATACGGGAGTGGTGAAGAAATTTCCATATACTACCATTAAAGAATGTCAAACCTAATAAATAAATAAAAGGCGTTAAACTGCAGGTTCTAAAATGTACTAATTGAATGACAAGTGTTTCAGCATTCCCAATTGACAGCCTTTTGGACGGAAGGTTGAGCGATGCACGGTTGGCTTCTCGGATCAATATGCAAATATCCTTCAAATAAACTATGAGATATTTTTTTTACAGTTTTCTCCTATTTATTTTAGATAATGAAACACAATGATGACCATGTGAAAAAGACAATGTGTAAAATCTGTTTTGTAGCAAGTAATAATAAAGAAACATTCTTGAGAATATCAGATCACAAATCCATAATCATCTACTACGACAAAAAGGTGCCGTACTTAAAAAGCAATGCACCAGAATAACAAATGCATGGAGAGAAAAACAAGTCATCTTTTACAACAGTTTGGCTTGATAAAAAATTGGCGAACAGTGTTATTATAACCTTAAAGTTCCATCTAAAACGATGGGGGATATCTTACTTACACACTTTGCCTGCATAGCAACAAATACACTGCCCCAACTAGGAAATCAAATTTTGCCAATAAAAACCGGTGAGAAAAATGAGGCATTAGAGTAAGCCTTAGAGATTTTACAACACAAATGGCAATGAGTATTATATTGATCATGTCTTACATGGATGATTCATTGACATGTTCTGTAAACTGTCGTAACGTTTAGCTAATTGAACACATCTTCCATTCATATTCAAACACCAGATCTCTTACGCTACACAATGCTGTTAAGAATTATGTTCATGGCTTGATTTTCATTTCATAGTCTTTTAAATTAAATTATTAATTATATTTCAATAATGGATATTTTTCAACATCTTAACAACTTATACAAATTTAACTGCTTCTTGTTTCATCCCAGTTTTTAATTCTGTTAAATATCTAATTCATTACTAATTAGCAGGTGGCAAGCTCAAAGATAACGGTTTTGAAATGTAAATTTACGACAAATCTCTAACATTAAATATGAATCGCCAAATTGTAGTGAATTTATCCTTAAAAATACATTTTACATTGCAGTAATGTGCATCTGTTTAATAATGGCTTAATATCTTTATTTTTTTCAAAAAATTTCAAACCATTCTGATTTTTATGCAATAACAATTTTCTTTTTGGGTCTTCCCTGTTTTGCCACCCAACCCCGATTCTTTTGTCTGAAACTAAGCAGATGCAGAAATGATTTTATTCACCTCGAACACAAAGCTTCAAAAGCACATTTCATGTATCTGTGACCAATATACTCTTAGTCCAATGGTTTTTCACTTGGAACAAAAATAATATTTCAACTGTACAGTGGCCAAAACTAAAAAAATGTGAATAACAAACTCTTATTAAATCATAAGTACCACAGAGACATGCTTACACATATACATATATACACACAAACACCAAGCCACATACACATACACACAATTAAAAAAATACACATAAAAGAGGTATTTCCTACATGCCTAAAATAGAAGGGAAAATGCAAAGTCATAATGATTGATAAAGAGATGTTTTTAGCTACTCCAACGTATCCCAGTAAAAAAAGTAAGCTAACAATGAACAAAAGTAATCAGAAAAATTTTACTAATGACATATATCAATGGTATGACTACAACTAAAAAATCTTACCACAGTGCAAGTTAGAGCAGCAATAGCTGCATGGTGAATCACTGTGTTACTTTGTGAGATGTCTTGGGCTTGAGCCTCCTTACAATCCTGAAAACAATGCATTCCCCCTCCCCCATTTCCTGTTTCTCCATCAATAGTGGAGGACTATTAATTTTGTACAGTTTTCAGAGATGGTATTAGAAGATGGACGAAAATTACAAATTAAAAATGATAAAAATTATCCTAAATCTTCATCAACATATAGCCCCCCCCCCCCCAATAGTGTGACACCTAACATTGATTTGGGTTACCAGTTTAACAAATTCTAAAATACAAAAAAGTTTACAAAAACAAAGAGCTAAGTCACACATCATCTTTCTTGGCCATTCTCTGGTTAATTATAGCAAGTTTGCATCTTCATACACTACAAAGTGGTTAACAGGATCAGCTGAAAAGCCTTCTCCAATGTTAGTGCATAAAAAAATATATTGACCCAAATAATGTATTCTGCCTTACAGTAAAAGTGTTAATTAATTATATGTGTAGTGCTTACTTTTAATGTGTTGTTAAATGTGTGTTAGTTATTATGCTCTGACAAATTTTCATAATTAGTTTATTGAGAAATAAAGTTATTTACGATTAACAATCTATAATGACCAGTCTGTACTAAAAAACTTGTTAAGATGTTCTTACTTACATACTATCACTGAACAATCAAAATTTGTTCAAATAAAATGCTTGCATAGTATTTCAACTAAATTTTATTGGATAATCAAAATAGTAGGCAAAGTTCTAATCAAAGTAGAGTGACAACAACAGTGTGGATGTTCTGCTGTACATTAAATATTGCTTACCTCTTCAAAGAAACCATGTGTTTCCCTAAGAATATGCCTTAACTCAGTTAATTCAAGCAAACTTTGTTGCAATTTTTCATAGCTTGCATTGCTGTCTTTCATTTCATTTTCCAGTTGCTCAAACTGTGCCTTTAAACAGAATTAGACATTCAATAATTAAATTGTTGGTAACTACTTGGTGACAAGTAACAGATAAAGCTCTATAAGGCTGCAGGTAAGAATTTTGAAAAAGGTCACATGGTTAATGACACTATTTCTTTTATCAGTACCATTTAAATAACCCAGCCCTTGCTAAAAGACAAACATTTTCAAAGCAAGATACACCTGATGTCCAACAACAACTAAATAAAAAAAGTTAAAAAAAATAAATAAAAAACATTATAAATTTCCTGATTTCTTGACTGCAGTCATATACTATTCTGTTGATATTATCATGTAATGACATAACCTGTTGAGCAGGGCACAAAAATATCACTCACCTCCAAGTCAATCATTTCTCGGGGATGTGGTGCCTCTGGGTTTTCTGTGTCAACAACTGGTATACCTGCTTTATCAATCTCCTTTTGCAAAAAACCTTTAAATACAACAAGCAAAGCAACTTAATGACTGAAACAATGGCTGTAACTAGACTAGCAAATGATGCAATAGCTATTTGGACAAAAAAGAAACTTTCATGTGATAATTGGCTAGTTACTGATTCCACCCAATTCATGTAACTGGTTACCTCCAATGAGTGCTGTGAAGAAAGCATCTCATTTTTGTGGTCTGGCAACAATGCCCAACTTATGTTTAAGCACATCCCTCAGGGGTCAAGGGAAAATATTTCTGGAGATTTATGGCCTACAATATTTTAAAAGGCTCAAAAACTCCCAGACCAACCAAAATATTAGTGCTATGGAGTGTAACCACTACAAGAAAACTATGAATTAAACTAGAAAAGCAGAACCTTCTCTTCCATAAATTTTAAGAAATTTCTTCCCTGCTCCTGTCAAGTAATGATATACCCAATTTTTTCATATTGTAAAATAAGTGTTAATAAAATGCATCAAATGTGCTATTTATATTTCTTAAGTTTCAGGAGTATATTTAAAACTGTGGAAATTCTACCCTTTTCTGCTCTAAATTTTTTTTGGTTTTTCTCACAAAAAATGTCAAATTGGGATTCATTAACAGTTACCCTAAAACTCTCTCTTGTCCATATTTAATCATTCACTTCTGAGAAGCCTCAATTCAGGCCTTCCATAGGTTGAGTTTAAATTTCAAAAATAGGGCTCTGGCTGCAATGATTTTTCTCTTGCAAGCACACAATATTATTTTTAATAGCACCATCCAAAATCAAAATGCAAGAGTACTGGTAATGAAAAGCAAATGCTTTATTCTTTAAATTCTTGCTACAGCTATGATAGTGCAAGTGTTGTCTCTGGAAAGTATGGTGGTGTGATATAGTACAGTAAATATTGGATAAAAAGTTTAATTGCATCCTGCATTTCACAGGGTTAATCTTATGCTCACCTTACTTACTGAAATGGACCAAACTGCAAAGCAATGTTGAAACCTGCATCTGGTTTATACCTTCCTTACTTGTGCCACGTAGCACAACTCAATGTCAACTGCAATGGCAGTTAAGGGTGAATAATGAATAAATTTGCTTTTTCTATCATTACATTTACTATCCATTACAGTGATATTCATTCCTAGGACAATACACTGATTTGTTCAACCACGTCATAGAATATGTTTCCAATAAACTTGCAATTAGATGTCTCAGCACCATCTATTTTGTCACTAAACTAGTAAAATTAGTGACAGTAGAAAAATCTCAATGTCACTATTAATGAAATAACGATGGCAAAACAAAGAATATCTGAAGATTAGTTTGTTTCCTGGTGTGTTTTGTTTCAGGTCTTTTTTAAAAATACTTGTTGCAAACTGCTAAAAACATACATACGTGCATAATGATACCCCCATTCCCTCTTCCTCACTTCACTCCACACACACATACTCACTCACTCACTCTCTCTCTCTCTCTCTCTCTCTCTCTCTCTCTCTCTCTCTCTCTCTCTCTCTCTCTTTCTATATATATATATATATATATATATATATATATGGGAAACCTGTTGAGCCTGTGGGAACCTGTGAGAACCTGTGAGATGGGAACCTGTTGCTTGCGTAATGTGTAGCTCACTGCGCATGCATAGTTTGAGCACTCTGACAGGATTCCACAATAACTCCTTAAGCTGTG